>NW_019379638.1:233690-253652 GCF_000648655.2 Copidosoma floridanum
GTGAAGTTGAACACAACTCTCCCCCAACCGTGCCCCCCCCCCCCCACAAAATAAGGTAAAAACCCATTTTTTTTCTCCCTTATTTTGACACATCGCAGTTTTTTCCTAAACCCCCCGCAGCCCCCCACCCCACCACGTAATTTTACGCGACCGCCCACTGCCCCCACACTACTTTTTGGGGAATCTGACAGGGATCATACCGTCTTTCTCGGACCTTAATGTGTATACAGACGTGTTTGTGTCGTATGTATATATTAATCCTTCTTTTTAATCTGCTTCATTACTAAATTATTTTAAGACAAAACTTTCTTATCGCTATGATCTATCTCGTCGTCAAGAAAAAATTTTAAGTCATAATTGATTTATAATAGATCGTTACTCAAAGTGTAAATAACATTTGGTTTATCATTAATAAAAATCGTCAAAGTTTCGCATTAAGATGACTCATTTTATGAGTCAACTTAAAAAGCCCTATCAAATCACGAAAACTTAGGTCTATTTCTATTCTGTTTAAAGTTAATATTGAAATTGGTACAATAGATGAACACAACATACATTTTTGTTATGTAATATTAGGTAATAAATTTTGTCTATACGTATAAGAATTTTCAAATCATGTTGTTATTATGAGAAACATTATTACTTATAATCAAAAAATTTTTTTCCAAACTATATTTTCAATATTTAAAACGTTTTCTCTATTGATTTAAACAAAAAATCTATTTTTATTTTTTCATCTCGACAAAACCACGTACAATTGAAACTTGCCCACATTATTAAAACTTGGACCTTGAGACTTGTTCATAGTCATAGCAAATGCTGCAACTAATGAGATTTGTTTCCTACATAAAATGAAAGATAATGATTAAGTTTTTCCGGTATTTAATGTGATTCTTAAAATAAAAGCTTTATGACCAATTTTTTCTCCCGTAGCTATTTCACCTTCTACGTTATACTTCAACAATTTAGTAATTCGCAATCGTGTACCATTACATAAGACATCTGATAGACATAAATTTCGAATTAACAGTACTATTGTACCTATTTTTAGTTTGGGTTCATGATGTGGCAAGCCTTCACAAATACTGTTTAACGTTTCTACGGGAAAATTTATATAAATATTGTCATCTGATTTGTCAACACCTTTATAGGTTGCATTATTGATGCTGTATGCTAAATACAGCATATTGATCCTATGGTATTTCCTTTATTATTTCCCATAGGAGATGTAGAATGGAGTACATGTGATAGACAAAAATTCTTAACAAAAGCAGAAAATCTCACTTTACTTTAATATTACTTGTATCGAACTTCCTATCAATCAAACAGTAAAATTTTTAGTCCCATACTCTATGCTGAAAGATTAACGCAACAGTTTATTTTGCATGCAAATATTACGATAGGAAGCAACAAAATAGCATTATCAAGATGCAATGGTAATAATGCGAAAGTTTGGACGGCCTGATTTTTTTATTACCGTCATATGTAATCATAAATGGTTAGAAATAAAGGAAATTTTAAGAAACTAATCAGAAGGTACCACTCCGAATAATACTGAATATAACTGTTAGATTACTTCATACAAAATTGAAACTAATTTTAGACGATATAACTAAACACAATATTTTCGTAAAAGTTATTGCTTACGGTTATACCATTGAATTTCAGAAAAAAAGGATCACCTCATTCTTATATTAATGTAACATTGCATATTAACAATAAATTATTCACTACTATAGATATAGATAAATATATTTCAGCGGAAATTCCACTTCATTAACAAATACAAAAATCAGTTATTAAACACATGATTCATGGACCTCATGGTAAAGATAGTCCATGTCTCACTAGTCATCAAAAAATTCGTACAAAAAAGTTTCGAAAAAAGTTTACTAACGATCCTGTTTTTACCAAAATGAAAACCCAAATTACAAAAGAAGTGATAATAGATGTGATAATCACATATATAGAATCAAAAAATAGTAATGCAAAAATTTTAGTTGATAATTCAATGGTAGTACCATACAATCCATTATTGTTCACCGAATATAATTGCCACATGAATGTTGAGTACTTTGCACCAATTTCAGTATAAAGTATATTGTTCGGTATTGAGTTTAAATGTAGGCGCGCTTAATGCTTAGTATTTACAGGTTGAGCTGACATCAATATGCGCCAATGAGAGTCCAACTCGTCGTGTCTCTCTGACCAATTAGACTTGCCTGTAAAGAGAGCTGCGGCTCTCTCGTCGAGAGACAACGCGCAATCGTCAGTCCGCTTCTGACCGTCGAGCCCCCCGCGCACCTCAAGCGAGATCTCTATAGTCAATCTAGTGTCTCGTTTTACTTTCGTTTTGTGAATTGTAACTATTTTATTGTATTCCAGCGAGCGTTCTATCGTTTTTGTTGGAGTTTTTGTTCTATTACAACAGTTTGATTCTCTCTATAAACTCACTCAGCGTTCAGGCATTAAGTAAATTTAAATGGCTTAGTATATTAGTCGTAAGCCTGATAGAATTTAGGAAGTTAAAAGTGTAAAATAAATAGGAAGTTTTATAATAAATTGATTATTTCTATTAATTCAGCGATTCCAATTCTTGTGTGTTAACGTTACGATAAAATATTCAAGAATGCCTCAGATTCAAACCTCAATACAAAACATATATTTTTGAGTATATTCATAAGGGAGGAGATAGAGCATCACGTAAAATAACAAAAACAGATACGAGTGATAAAAAAAATGATACAGAAATTTTTGATAAAATATCAGAGTATGTAGATGGCCGCTATTTAAGCCCCATGTAACAACATGGCAATTGCAAGAGCTTCCTCTGTATGGACGTAGTTATTCTGTATTTTATTTACCAGTAATATTGAAAATAAACAAAAAATAGTTATTCGAAAAAATAATATGTTTAAGGCTATAGAAAACTCCAAACAGCATTAATGGCTTGGTTTAAATAAAATAAAATAGATAGTTTCACAAAAAAGTGTGATACGTGATTATTCCAGAATATTACTGTTTCAATTGAACAGTAAAAACTTGGATTAGAAGGAACAAGGTAAGACGTAACTTAACTGTAGGGCAGCTAAAAATAGTGTCACCTAAGGACTCTGAGCTTTTTTTTTTTTTTAATTTATTTTAAACCGGACGAGTGGAGCTAAATCTTTCAAAAGTTTAAAAACAGTTTATAACATACATTACAGTTCGTTTAGAGATACTGCTATTGCTTTAGGTTAAATAGAACATGACTTTCAAGTATACAAAATATTTAAAGAAGCTTGTAACGTTGTGCTGCCATATCAACTGAGAAAATTTTTCGCATGATTTTTAATATCTGAAGACTTTTGTGGTAGGTCTATTTGGGAATCACTCCAAAAAACTTTTTATTAAAGATTTAAAAGACAATAAACAAAACAATGCTTTGTTACATTTAAATTAAACCTTCAAATTTAAAGAAAAATCATGTAAAAATTATGGACTTCCAGAACTAAATGAAACAGTAAAATCTGAACAAATTGAGGACAATAAAACTGTAATTGATTTAGAAACTAATTTTAAGGATTCAATTGTTAACCTAAATAGTGATCAAAAAATATTTTTTTAATGACATTATTAACAGTGAAACAAAATTATATTTTATTGATGGTCCAGAAGGTTCTCTGAAATAATTTTTTTACAAAACATCAATCTTTTATTTTTTGTTTTAAAAGAAGAAGGTTGTATCTATGGCTTGGACAGAAATTACTTCAATTTTATTACCTAAAGGAATAACAAGTCAAAACATTTTGATTACTATTAGATTGAAATAACATTAAAAGTTTTTTTTTTTGAGAACGAAGCTGATAAAAAAAAAATTACGAGAAGTAAATGTAATTATTTAGGACGAAGCTTTAATGATCTTTAAAAAAGCTTTAGAAAAAGTGGATAAATCTTTAAAAGATTTATGTGATATATGAATAATATTCTATTTGGTGAAAAATTATTTATTTTAGGAGGCGATTTTAGACAAATACTTCGAGTGATAAAGCTTGAGTGTAAAAGTTCCATTATAAGTAAAACTGTAAAGTATTTATTTCAATGAAAACACTGTAAAATCATGAAATTAAAAAATAATATGCGGTGTACAGATTAAAAATTTTAATGATTGTTAATGGACATTTTAAATAAAACAATAAAGTGTTTCGAATTTCCACAGAGATGGAAAACTGATGATGTTTGTAAACAAATTTATGGAGATAGTATGGATAGCTGCCGAAACAAAGTTATTCTTAAAACTCAAAACGAACTTTCGTAAATTTTTCATAATAAAATTTTTAATTACATTAAAGAAAAAATACATACTTATTACAGCATAGATTATGCAAAATATAAAAGTCGTAATCGCGCTGATGAAAATGTAATTATAAATTTTCCTATAGAAATTCTAAAAAATATACATAAATGATTACTGCCACTTGTTATAAATTTAAGGTTGATCTGTCGTTGCTTAAGGGGGTAAAAGGGGAAACTCTACTTCCTATGTCCCAGTATAAAGAAGTTGATGAATTGCCTACTGTTAAAAAAAAAGTTTTCGACTGAATAAATATTTCGTTTGTACTTAAATATGACAAGATTTTTGGTTGGAAGTGTTTGAAAATAATTAAAATATCGCTAAAATTCAACAACTATTCTAAAGTTAACAATAATCAATAATTTTGTAATTGTATGACCTGCGTGCGAACGACGACGATGCTGTCACGCTGCCGTGAAATTTTTTGTGGCTATAGTTGGTAACAATACATCAGCTGTCTGCCGTTCGTTGTTTTTCTCGATGAGTTGTTGACTGTCTGCTGTTCATTCTTAACCTAGCATTTCGAGTTATGAGCATACCCAAAAAAAAATTTTCAAGTGGAAGGGTAGGAATTTAAGTGAAAAAGTATATTTGCATCGAGCGAAACTTAATGCCTCAGTAAAGAGAAAGTGGAAGCAAGCCAACAATGACTCGGACAAACAAATTGACAAGGAGCAATCCTCCCCGAAAATAGGTCAACAAATCGTTGACATCGATGTTTTTCAAAATGCTCTGCAATGCTCTTCGTGTAAGAACACACTTTCCTTAAAAAATATTAAGGATAAGGAACGTCACGGATTAGCGAGTATTTTTACTATTCATTGCGACGGGTGTCTCGTAATCAACAAGTACCCACCAGTGAATACAACTCACAGCAGGCAGAGGGAAAACGCAGAGTGTATACAGGAAATTGCAGAGCTGCTCTAGGTCAGTCGTTGTAACTAACACTTTTTTTAGTGAAAATTTTTAAGTTTTAAACTAATTATTGTAAAATTTTCAAGGATCACTAGATGCTGGCACGAGTAGCACTCATTTAAATAAAGTATTAGTTACCCTCAATATCCCTTCGACAGAACACCATCTTTTCAAGAGCCATGAACAAATTGTTGCTAAAAGCATCGAAAATATCGCTAAGAACAGTGGTCGTGATACCACACAACTGGAAAAGCAGTTGACTCTCCAAAATATCAATAAGATAAGCCAAATGATGTAAAAATTTTATTGATTCTTAATCATTTTTTTTTGCTGCCATCGTCATCTTAGAGTACCGAAATATTTTTAATCGACTACGATTAATTTGTATTTACAATTTTTTTACATCTACGATGTGTAATAATTATGTATTATTTTTACAACTTACAGCAAATGTATACTTAATAATATTTTTAATGTTGAAAACGATCAATTTATACCAAGGATAACAAAGTGGTTTCATTTGCACTTGGGCAGATTTTTAATGACTTATGCATTTTCGACCAGCAATAAAATTGTTTTATAAAATCTGAGAGTTTTTTATTTTCCTATTTTCGACAGGCCGACGCATCTGGATAAAAGTTCCATAGCACCAGATTCTAGTTATGCTGATATTGATGGTGATCATCTTTGTATGGACTTGGAACAGAGTGCATTATAAACCACCAACGACAGTACTTCTCCGATCTCTCCTTTTCCTACTGCACCTTTGACAACTTTTGATCTTACTCAGCCTATTGATGCACCAGGCGTAAAATCACATATTGACAAACCAGTGAGGACATTTGAATTACCATCGTCAATTTTAAATAATAATTAATCAATAAATCATATTTTACAGGCAATTCCCATTTACTCCGAACACAGGGATGGCGTAAGCTTAATGACACGTCACAGTTATCCTTTTGAGCAGAAGAAAGAAAAAGTAAGCATTGCAGCGTCGTATGATATGGCATACAGCAAGCGTGGTTCAGACCGAAATTATAACAGCCTCAACGGGTATGGTTGTCTGTTTGGTCAAATCATCACAGCCTCAAAATTTTGGATTATGGCAACAAAAATCGAAAACGCATAAAGTGCGATCTTGGGCATTCTGCGTCTAATCATGATTGTCAGCTCAATTTTTATGGAAGCGCTGAAGCAATGGAGAGTGATCTTGCAATTAAACTTGTTTGCCATCGTAAACTATTGAAAGAATTTAACCTTGAAGTTTGAATTTTCAGTGGAGATGATGAAAGTGCCTCCATAGCAAAAAATAGAGCTGAAGCGACCATAAAATAATAAAATTGTCCCATAGTAATCATGTGTCCAGGGGGATCGCAAATCAACTTTTTAGTATGCAAAAGCAGTAAAAAGAACTTTCCAACGACGCCATGAAGTTTCTGAAAAGGTGCTTCACATATGCTGTTGCTCAAAATGTGAAGAATACCGAAAATTAACAAGCTGCTACTCGAAGTATTCCGTCTCATGTTTTCAATGAACATGATAGCCATGGTAAATGGTGTGGTGACACACGAAAAAAAAAAAAATTATCAGTATTCTTCGATTCCAGGTAGATTCACCAACGCGTCTTTGCGAGCTCTGCTGACAGTAATATTTGCTGAGATCGCCGATATTATTAGTAAATTCGCACATAGAACATCAACTCAAAGAAATGAAAATTTAAATCAAGTAACAGCAAACAAGTATCCAAAAATGAAATGCTACTTGAGAAGTACATCCATAGATTATAGATACGCTGCTGCCATCTGTAATATTAATCTGGGAGAGCGTTCCGTTGAAGCAGTGACATACAATTTGAATTTATTCCGTAGTACTAGAAGTACATCAAAGTTTTATGTCAATTCCGATAGGAGAAGAAAAAAAAATTGCTGATAAAGTAAAAACAAAAGAATTCTAGTGTCGACGAGAGCTGTTACAAAATAACAGAAATGCTCTTAATGCAGAAAAGACAAAAAAGAAGGCGTGATGTACGCACCTGCCATTGGATTCTTGGACCAAGGATTCACTACCGATGCCTCAATTCTTTCCTGTACACCTGATAAAGTCGAAGTCAACGGTTTTCCTCTCGTTTTTTTTTGATTTCGAAACCGCTGGATTAATGAAATCGTTCAAAATTCTCCAGATAGGCGCTGTTTGTGGGACAAAAAATTTCGATGTGTACATAAAACTAACTGCACCTATGAGTCCAGCAGCTTGTGAAAAAAATCAATTTCGAAGTATTGGAAGAGAGCTGTACTACAGGAGTAATAACGTTGTAACCATGCCTTTAATTCAAGCTTTAAAAGCACTTTAAGAATTTTTGATTTCTTCTGAAAAGATGTCTGTGCTTGCAGCACACAATTGTAATTTTGATAAAGCCCATTTAGCTCACAATCTCTGCAGAGTCAAAATGTTAGATGAATTCGAGGGGCTTACTGATGGATTTGTCGATACGTTACCATTACTTAGAGCTACTGTGAATAAAAAGAAAAGGTGTTCATTGGAATTGTTGGCAGCTGGTGCTCATATTAACACTGATCAAGATCATAACGCATTGGCAGACGTACAAATCCTTCAATAAGTTCTAAGGCACTTCATAATTATCAAAACTTATTTGATTGAGAAAAAGAAGCTCTACATTTGATTCTTAGTCAGGAGCAGTGCAACAAAAATTTAGCACCATTAAACGACGTTATTACGAGCACTATACATAGAAGACTCGTATTAGCTAACATTACTTTTGACTCTTTAGTGGATATTTACACATTGGAAGGATCTCAGGGAATATATTTCTTGTTTTCGAAAAAATTTAACGGGAAGCCACAACTTATAAATTCCTTGGCTGTGATTGAAAAAGTCATTTATTGTTCAAACATTATTATTATTGTTGACAATAAATTGTAACTAGCTGAAATTCTTTTTATGTAAGATTAAAATTAAAATTATATCGTGACACTAGCACTTACTTAGATTTTGCTGTGATTAGACTATACTAACGTATTTAGGTCAATTTATTCGTATTTTACTAGGTTCCTTTTTGTTATTAGTGTTGTTATGTAAGAAATCGATGAATCTTATAATTTAATATGTTGTGCAAAAGTATTATTTCATACAGATAATTCTTAAAGTTCATACAAATTGTAGATGTTGAAGACAATAAATAATGTTAATAAAGTCATCTTCACTTTTCATCACGAACAATTGAGATATACACATGCATTAATGCGAACTTTGAAATTTTTCTATTGTGTNAATTGAGATATACACATGCATTAATGCTAGCTTTGAAATTTTGTTTTTCTGTTATATATTTTAACATTTAAATAATTGATTGTAAAAAACTGTTGGGAATAAACTATATAGTAACACAATTTTTTATTGTACGTATTTTCATGTCTGACATATTTATTACAAGCTGAAAGACGCGGTGACAATTCAAAAAAAATTAATTGGAATCGTTCAAATTACAAGAAAAAGATTGTACAAGAATTTCGAATTTTAAGTAGCGCGCCCGCGTAGAGCTCTTGCGACATTGCCGTTTCTGGCATGTTTACTTTCTGATACCGACATGTTCACCATGAATTGTGGTCTTTCTATTGCAATATCTCTAAAACCATCGAACAAAACCTTACCAAATTCTATACTGACGTATCACGTATCAAGTGCAATATTATATTACTTCTTCATGAGCTTCTCATTATTACAAGCTCTTTACACCACAAGTTTTAATGTTTTTTTTTTGACCTACCATAAGAGGCCATGCAAAAAGACGGTACTTTAAAAATTTATTACTCAGCTCAGAGAGATCAGATCAATATGAAATTTTGTTCACTAATAAATAGTTTTACCAAGATTGTGTAAAAAAAGTTCCGTTAATCTCTCATTACTTTGCCTTAACAACAGATCAACCTTAAAAGCACATGCTATTATTATGTTAATCAGAAACTTGCGTATATTCAATGAATTGTGCAATGGCACTAGACAACGTATAACAAAATTATTTAAATATAATTAAGAAACAAAAATAACAACTAGTAAAAAATCTGGTAGTCAAGTTTTTATTACAAAAATCACGTTGAATAGCAGTAAAAATTCATCTTTACCGCTTGTTATGAACAGAAAACAGTTTCCAGTAGTTCTAGCTTTTTTCGTGACAATCAATAAATTGACAGGTTAAAGTTTTAAAAAATTAGAATTTTACTACAAAAGACCTTGGTTCTCTTATGGCTAACTATCCGTATTGGTATTAAGATGTTTTCATTTGCACTTGGGCAGATTTTTAATGACTTATGCATTTTCGACCAGCAATAAAATTGTTTTATAAAATCTGAGAGTTTTTTATTTTCCTATTTTCGACAGGCCGACGCATCTGGATAAAAGTTCCATAGCACCAGATTCTAGTTATGCTGATATTGATGGTGATCATCTTTGTATGGACTTGGAACAGAGTGCATTATAAACCACCAACGACAGTACTTCTCCGATCTCTCCTTTTCCTACTGCACCTTTGACAACTTTTGATCTTACTCAGCCTATTGATGCACCAGGCGTAAAATCACATATTGACAAACCAGTGAGGACATTTGAATTACCATCGTCAATTTTAAATAATAATTAATCAATAAATCATATTTTACAGGCAATTCCCATTTACTCCGAACACAGGGATGGCGTAAGCTTAATGACACGTCACAGTTATCCTTTTGAGCAGANGATTATACGGATATGTATATTTTTTTTACAAAAAAACCTTTATAATAAAACTTTTAACTCTGAATACTTTAATTCCAAATATAAGTTGTATTTATCATATAATAAAAAACTGTGATACGAAACTATATGTTGTACGTACATTTTACGTATATTAGAATAGTTGTTACATCATTAAGGAAAGTTAGCAATCTGAGTGACAATTGATTATTTATCTAACAAGTCCATTATTTTTCAGATATTAAATTTAAATCATATAAAGTTATTGAATTTTGAGGTTTTAAGTATTTCTTAGGGGGTTGGCGTGCGAAGCGTGCAGGGGGGCGAAGCCCTACTAGTATATATATGTGACTGACTGTAAAAAGGATTATCAGAATTGTTTATAAAATATTTAATTTTCATGTTACAAACTTGACATTGAATTTTTTAATTATAAATAGCTTTTTTTCTTTACTCACGAGATTTGCTCTGAATAATGCGAAAGAGAGAAGATTATTGTTATATCGAATAAAATATGGGAAATCCTCACCGTTTCGCAATAACTACACTAATTTATTATCAGACAGACTTTAAGCAAGTACAAATATACTTTTACGTTTGAAGAAATTAAGAATATGGTTATCACTTTGCTAAAATTTTGCAACATTAAATTCGCTACGTTAATATTCCAGAATAGTACTATTTAAATTCAGTAACAAAAACTTAGGTGAAATGGAAAAGAGCACAGAATAAATCGACAAAAGGTTGGCTCAACGTAACGTGCCGTAAGGGCTTGAATCGTTTTTTTTAAACTTATTTCAAATGGCATTAATAGAACGGAATCCTTTGAAATGGTAAGAACAGTTGACGGAATACTCGATAGTACATTAAATAATGTTGCTATTGCTTCAGGTTTAATAAAACACGATTTTAAAATTTTACTAATTTACAAAAGAAAGTTGCTTAAACCGTCGGAATCGCTAACTACGACATCTGATCTGGCTTAAAGTTTTCATACTAATTCTTGACACTTACTAGTTAGTTTTACTTTGAAAAAATTAGGAAAGCGATAAATAAGCGCAAAGTTTTGCTAAAATACGCTAACATTTAACTTTAGTTCAGCGTTAGTCCCGATGGCCAAAAGTTTGTTGCCAACCGCAATCTTCAGGGCTTCTTTATCAGCACTACCGCCAGCCAAGCTGTGATTTATCTCTGATGTACACATATGTGAATACATAATATATGATGTATAAATACAAGCACCTATCACCTATAAACCCGAGGAGCTTACTGACCACGCTATTGAATGATAGATTGTTAATTAATAACACAAGCGCCTATTACCCGGTAACCCGGGGCGCTTTCTGGCTACTCTATTAATAAATAGATTGTTAATTAATACCACACGAGCGCCTATCACCCGATGACCCGGGGCGATTACTGGCCACTCCATTAGTTATAAGATTGTTAATTATTAACACAAGTACCTATCATCTAATAACCCGGGGTGCTTACTGGCCACTCTATTGATAAATAGGTTGTTAATTTACAACACAAGTGCCTATTACCCAGTGACTCGGGGAGCTTACTAGCCATATTATAAAATAATAAAATGTTAACTCATAACGCAAGCGCATATCACCCAGTGAGCTGGGGTGCTTACTTGACACATCATAAAATAACAAAATCTTAACTCACAACACAAGTGCCTATTACCCCGTGATCTGGGGTGCTTACAAGCCACATTATAAAATCATCAAATGTTAACTCATAACGCAAGCGCCTATCACCCAGTGACCCGGGTCGCTTACTTGACACATGATAAAATAATAAAATCTTAACTCACAACACAAGTGCCTATTACCCGGTGATTTGGGGTGCTTACAAGCCACATTATAAAATCATCAAATGTTAACTTATAACACAATCGCCTATGACCCGATGACCCTGGGCGCTGACTGACCACCCTATTAATGATAATATTGGTAATAAATAGCACAAGCGCCTATCACCTGATGATCCAAGGCGCTTACTGGCCACTCTATTTAATAATAAAATGGTAATGTATAACACACGCGCCTACTACCTGATGACTCGGGGCTGTATTTACTATTAAAAAAAAAATTATTTTAGAAGAGTATGTATTTGAACAAAATAAATAATAATCTACAAATAAACACGAAAGCTCTTATGGGTTTACTATGTAGTGTGATAATAGTGAGGACGATAGTCAATTTATCGATGATATTAATGATTAGAAACGCAATGACTTATGATGCAACGTGTTCTAATGATAAAGAAACCTTAAAAAGATTCTTAAATTTATGATTTATTAATAAATAGGCCTTAATAACACTAGGATAGTTATATACATTAAAACACTTTTTTTGGTACTGTTATGTAAAAATGTAGCGTTCAAAGCATACGATTTTATAGGGTCGCGATATCAGCAATTTAATATTTTAACTAATTGTAAGATATGACAAGGACCTTCAGTAATAGGCGCTCGTGTTATTAGTTAAAAATTTATTATTGAAAAGTACGGCCAGTAAGCGTTCCGAGTCATCAGGTGATAGGCGCTTATGTTATTAATTAAGATTTTGTTAGTTAATAGAGTGACCAGTAATCGCCCTGGTTCATCAGGTGATAAGCACTTGTGTTTTGAATTAACAATCTTATAATCAATAGAGTGGCAAGAAAGTGCCTCTGATTACTAAGTGATGGGCGCTTGAGTAATAAGTTAGCATTTTATTAATTAATAGAGTGGCCAGTAAGCGCCCTGGGTCACCGGGTGATAGGCACTTGTGTATATACATCATTTGAATACATATTTGTATACATCAACGATAGTTCATAGCTCGGCCGGCGGTAGCGCTGATAAAGAAGCGCTCTGAAGGTTGCGGTTGGCAGCAAAATTTTGACCATCACGGCCAACTCTGCTTTAGTTCGGAAGAATCCGATAGGTGGTGTGGAAGTAAAATCGAAGATACCTGCAGTACAAGTAAGTAGGTGTGGTTATAATATCCCCGAGGGAATTTTCAAATACCATAGTCCTTTACTGGTAGTGTACCAAGAGAAAAGATGTAAGCCTTGCAGCTGGATATCCCAGCTACCGATTGAGTACACTCTTGTCCACTCGACAAGCGACTTACGTTGAATTTCATCCTGAACCAACAAGGTTAATGAATACCACAGATAAAAGGCGTTCTGAACGCCGTCTCCGGCATAATACCGGGAGACATCTAGCTAGAGCACAGTCTGCTCAACTCTTCAGAGTTTTGAGGCCATTCTTTAAACCAACCTGGTGCTACCAGAGCAGATTTTGCTACAACAACAACGCAGGAAAAACAACCTGGAGGAGTTAGGGTAGCCTCATCAATTGGAAATTTTATTGGCCTCCTCCTCAGTGGCTCGTTCCAACGGCATACCCACAAAGGAGGTATTTTCCAGGCCCACTTCCCCGACTGATGGTGAATGGTTGGTTATCTGGGGAACAACCTGAAGACAAGATATTCTTCGGACAGCGGCGTACCTCCCTCAAGTACGGTTTCCGTACGCAGAGACTCCGAGGATAAGAGTCAAGCTACACGCAGTTAGCTCTTTATCAACGCGAATAATAATAAGAAATGATTGAAAATATTACCTCTGGCTCTAGTCAACTCCCACTATTTTCGTGATTTTGGAGAAAAACGGCTTTAAATATACATAAACTACTTTTTGACATCGCAGAAACTGCGCATTTCTTGATATACCTAACGTAAGGTACTAACACAAGACTTTATAATTTAACGTGGGTGATCAAAGAATGCAATGAACTTCCTTGCTATGAGTCGCTTTTGGAGTTATTCTGTTAGACCGGGAACATGGAACTAATTCTCTTACTCTAATTTGTAAATATTCAACAAAAAAACGCATTTAACCACGAGGATGTATACCATGCATAGTTACTAATTAGTTGCTATCGAGTGGTATATTTTTATTACGCAAACATAGCATTGTAGTACTTCATACAGTTCTGTCGATAAAACAAAGATCCTTAAATATAAGTCACATAATTCATGTTTTCCCGTTTAAAATGACATTGAAAACTTTAAATCGTGCTACTTCATATCGGCAATAAGGCTTGGACTGCAGTTTCAGGAATTTTAACTAATTTGGAGCGCCAATTGCCACAGTAAATTTACCTGAGGTAATAAAGTTTATCACCTGAGGTAATGGAGTTTATCACCTGCAAGAGGAGTAGGCTTTTCTACGGCATAATTCTGACATTAATACCCATATTTTATATACCTGCATTAAATTTTTTAAATTAAATTCACGTGGCTACTACACTATTAGAAACAAATAATGCATTACCCTTGTACTTATAAAATAAAAAAAACTTGACGTCTCGCTACCAGTTTCTTTCTCTCTCTCTTTCTCTCTCTTAGAACAGCAGAAGTGTAAAGTAAGTCACATATACTTTACGTATACATACTATACAAGGACTTTGATTATTTTTTGTAAAATCAACATACTTACGGTAAAAATTACTAAATACAATATTTTGCCATGATTTCTGAGCCTCAAAATGATCAAATTTTGCTGCAGCAACGATTTTTTAATATCACTTATTCGATTGGGCCAAGACAAGAGTCACTTAATCCGTTGGGCCGGGGAAATGGCGGTTAATCATGAGGTTTTGTGCTGATTACGGGAAATTGGTAACTCAAATCATTTCAAAAGTTTGTTTGGACGAAAGTTTACTTAAAAAAGGTATGCTTTTCGGTCCTAACCCAATTTTGAAAAAATGGACTTAATCAGTTTATCCGAGAAGCCACAGAGATATATATATANTTTTGCTCACGAAATCCTAGGCACCAACCTCTCCCCACTAACATGAAACGTATATATATACTAGTGAGGCTTTTCTCCTCTGTGCGCTTCGTGCGCCAACTCCCCACTAACAGATTAAGTAGACAAAATAACGACATTACTCGTGTATTTATCAATGCAGGTTGAAAATTACTTCACAACAGCAGAATACGTGACTCACAAAGGAGTTGATAAACAAATGATTAACTTAACATCATAAAATTAACGTAAATATTAATTTTCCAATAGTATTTTAAAATATTATTAGAGAGGGTCTTCCTATACACGAATTAAAATTAAAAATAAATGCTATAGTAGTGTTAATAAGAAATTTAAGTATTTCAGACGGTTTTTGTAACGGCATAAGATCAAAAATAACAAAATTATTCGAGTGTAATATAGAAGCAGAAATAATTATGGGGAAAAAAAAGCAATGTTTATCTTCCTAGAATAACATTGAATACTGGCACTTTATTATCATTACCTTTTGTCTGCTATAGAAAACAGTTTCCCTTTGTATTAGCATGTTCTATATGTATTAAAAAATCAGAAAAACAGAGTTTTGATTCTTTAGGGTTGTATATTAAAAAACCTTTATTCTCTTACAGACAATTATACGTTGCTTTATTAAGATGTAAGAATCCAAAAAGAATTTTTATTTAAATTGCATCCGAGAATAAATTAGGACTTGAAAATATTGTTTTGCTAGAAATTTTTCAGTAATTCAAAAATATGTAACTTTAAAGATCGTCACACTTATACAGACATATGTTAATTCATAAAAACCATGAAAAACAAATATGTCAAAAATGTGGAAAGGGTTTTAAAAGAACAGATGCCTTAAAATGACACATAAAACGTCACAGCATTAAGCTAACAGAATGAATTATTGTTTTAAAAGCTTAATTGTGTTTGTCTATTTAATTATACCTCCTCCTGAATTCTGTCTTTTACTTAATAAAGTCCTCAAGTAATCAAGAATTTCATATTTGGGTAAAGTAGACATGGACCAGAAAGAGATTTGAAATGTAAACGTTCAATCAAGTTAAACAAATAATGGTACTTCAGAGACATATAGTGAGTAAGGGGAAGCAAATAGACATAGGGAGACCTATGATCAGTGACTTAAAAAAACCCTAAAAACGAGGTACGACTTAGGTACTAAATTGCGTATATTTTCTAATATTTATGATGGTAAAACATTAGATAAATAAGTATTTTATTAGGGGGGAGGTGGAGGGGGAGCGGGGGGGAGCTCACTCAAATATAATTTGATTAAAAATGACCTTCAAACAAGCAAATAACTATGTAAATCGAGGGTGAGCTGAGGGGGAGCTGAGGGGGAGCGAGGGGAGCTGAGACTCACTTTCGTCAACACAACTATATAATATATGGATATATATATCTGTGATTATAGTGACAAGTGTATGCACACCGTCTTACTTATAGGTTATACGATTTTTGTGTACTATATGAATTCTCCGCGAAGCAAACGTGGTTTATTTTTTAAAAAGAAGTATGCCCAAAAAAAATGAAAGCTGCTTTACACCGCACGCTCCAAGCAGCAAAAGCTAAACATTCCGTGCAATTTTAATCTTAGTTTTCATCATGTTAAGAGCGAATGCCTTGATGGCTTAGCTTCGACTTTATCTGTACGTTTTCCAAGTTGTCAAAAAGTGTGGCCAGTACATATATCTTAATGGTATTGCAGTAAAAAATTACAAGGTTTTCGTTATGTTGTCAATACAAAAGCTGTTGCAGGTAATTGCATTCTACATTTATCATACGTTGTTTGTGAGTTATTTATTCATACGTTGTATGTAAGATCTTCATAATTCTTATTTCGGTACAATGGTTTTTTATGTATAGGTTGCCCTGATTCTGGCATAGATACACAGCAATTAAATAACTTGTTATCAGCAATGAATATGCCAGGAATATCTAACAAGGCATTCAAAAGAGCTTAAAATGAAATCGGACCTGCAATAGAGGAAGTAGCTAGTAAAAGCTGCGAGGAAGCTCTTGTTGAACAGCGTGAATTAACTTTACGAGATCCATTGTATNCCCACTTCCCCCTACTCCCCCTCAGTTCCCCCTTGATTTACGTAGTTATTTGCTTGTTTTAACATCATTTTTAAGAAAATTATATTTAAGTAAGCTCCCCCTGCTCTCCCCGCTCCCCGTCACTCCTCCACCACCTCTCCCTCCACCTTTCCCTCTACCTCCCCCTCCACCTCCCCCCCAATAAAATTCTTATTGATCTAATGTTTTACCGTCATAAATGTTAAAAAATATACGCAACTTAGTACCTAAGTCATACCTCGTTTTTAGGGTTATTTTAAGTCACTTATCACAGGTCTTCCTCTGTCTATTCGCTTCCCCTTACTCACTATGTGTCTCTGAAATACCATTATTTGTTTAACTTGATTAAACTTTTAAATTTTAAATCTCTTTCTGGTCTATGTCTACTTTACCCAATTATAAGATTCTTGATTACTTGAGGACTTTATTAAGTAAAAGACAGAATTCAGAAGAAGGTATAATTAAATAGACAATCACAATTTAGCTTTTAAAATGATAATTCATTCTGTTAGCTTATTGTTGTGACATTTTATGTGTCATTTGAACCCATCTGTTCTTTTAAAACCCTTTTCACATTTTTCACATATTTGTTTTCCATGGTTTTTATGAATCAACATACGTCTGTCTTAATACGACGATCTTCAAAGTTACATATTTTTGAATAACTGAAAAATTTCCAGCTTAATAATATTTTTGATTCCTGATTTATTCTTGGATGCATTTGAATAAAAATTCTTTTTGGATTCTTACATCTTAATAAAGCAACGTATAACTGTCTGTAAGAGAATAAAGGTTTTTTAATATACAACCCTAAAGAATCAAAACTCTGTTTTTCTGATTTTTTAATACATATAGAACATGCTAATACAAAGGGAAACTGTTTTCTATAGCAGACAAAAGGTAATGATAATAAAGTGCCAGTATTCAATGTTATTCTAGGAAGATAAACATTGCTTTTTTTTCCCCATAATTATTTCTGCTTCTATATTACACTCGAATAATTTTGTTATTTTTGATCTTATGCCGTTACAAAAACCGTCTGAAATACTTAAATTTCTTATTAACACTACTATAGCATTTATTTTTAATTTTAATTCGTGTATAGGAAGACCCTCTCTAATAATATTTTAAAATACTATTGGAAAATTAATATTTACGTTAATTTTATGATGTTAAGTTAATCATTTGTTTATCAACTCCTTTGTGAGTCACGTATTCTGCTGTTGTGAAGTAATTTTCAACCTGCATTGATAAATACACGAGTAATGTCGTTATTTTGTCTACTTAATCTGTTAGTGGGGAGTTGGCGCACGAAGCGCACAGAGGAGAAAAGCCTCACTAGTATATATATACGTTTCATGTTAGTGGGGAGAGGTTGGTGCCTAGGATTTCGTGAGCAAAAAAAGTATGTATATGTACATGTAGTTAAAAAAAAATCTTGCATGATCTTTTGGAGATACAATGTTTAATCGACCAATTGCAATATTTTTTTTTATAATTCTACTTTTTAGCCAAATTCTTAATTTATTATTAAAAATGAAGTATTCTGGAATTGTCACATACTTTATGGATTTTGCAAAGTCATCATGTTTATTTAATTTGAACGAAGATGTTAACTGTGTCTCGTAGTTATCTATAACAGTTTTAATATTATTTTCTTCAAATACCAGTTTTTGTTGGTTTTCAAGGTGAACAGCTAAATTTACAACTGTATGACTTCTACCGCAAATTGGAAATTCTTGTAATCTCCAAGCTGCTTCCATTTGACCTACATGTCTAGCATCAAGGTAACTATTAATTTCATGAAATATTTCTTCATCTTGGTCTTTTAATTTTTGAATTTCGATGTATGCTCTGTCACTACTTTTATGTATATAGTCATAAATATATTTTATGCTCTAAATAGATACACAGAATTCGACGTTTATCTGACATTTATATTTCATTAACAAAAATTTATTATACGGAACGACCATTGAACTATCTACTAAAATTCCATCTTTTCTCCAAGTTTTATAAATATGTTGTTCGAAAGTGTTATTTTTTCTTCTTTATTCAGGGTAACCATTCGTGTGAAATGAAGTTACGTTTGTAAAAGATTTGGGGAAATTTTTTGTACATTTTTTATCAATCATACAAGGACTTTGTTCTGTATGAGGTCCATGAAGCATGTGTTTAATCACCAATTTTGTGAGCTTTGTATTACCAGAAGAAATTTCAGCTGAAATAATTGCATCCATTTGTTCAGGTGTAACAATTTTTTTATCAGGATGCAAAGTTATTAAAATATGTGCATGAGGTAGACCACGTTTTTGAAATTCCATGGTTTAGACTTATGCTAATACTTTACCGAATATATCATTTTTGATGATGTCATTCAAAACTGACATTAATTTCAAGTGAAATAGTCTAACAGTTAAGTTTGGAATATCATTTTTTGGTGTTGTATTTTTAGGAAATTTTGATAAAATTAACTTTTATTCTTTCCATGTAGGATTGCATGTTACTGTTATAAATAAATCTGATCTACCACATTTTCTCATTATAGACATTACATCTTGATAATGTTTCTGCATATATCTTGGACTTTCAATGTATGCAGATGGAAGTATAAAAAGATTTCCAATTTTTTCCTTTGTGTCGAAACTTTTAGATATGTTGGATGCACTATTAACAATTCCATCTAATAAACCTTGATAACATTCTATTCTTAAATTTTTTTGATTATATCATAAATAATTTAAACGGTTGGATTTAATTATGATGTAAGAATGAATAAAAAATTGTTGTGTCAGCCGTCCCCCGTATAATAATGGATTAAAATTTTGTTCATTTGGTCTGTAAAACAGTCTGTAAGAATAATGTTGTAAAATAGTTAGTATTTCGCTCTTATTTAAGTAGTTTATAAAATAACCGGTACTTTATCCTAAATCTCTTAAGGGAAAAAATAATGGAAAAACTATGGGATCGATAAAATGAGACAGTTTATTTAAAAATGTTTCTTTAATATAATTATTGGGTACTTTTTTCAGGTATACACAAATATCGAA
>NW_019379638.1:273046-306586 GCF_000648655.2 Copidosoma floridanum
TGACAAATTTGTAAAAATTACTCCGCATATGGGAATATCTATGTCGAGTATTAATGATATAAATCTTAGACAGACAAAATCGAAAATAACGTTGAAATAATCATAGTAGCCATTTCACCCAATTCTAAATTGGAAGATTTTTGCCAATCTAAAATCAGATCGCTTAAAAATATTTTTATTTAATAAATTGAATTTAAAATTAAACAATAACCCAGCAGCAACTACGACTAGATATGGAACTACCATTAATACAATTTTTTTTTAAATATTAACTAAATATTAAAAAACAAACTTATGTATCTCAACTTAGTATAAGCCCACTCTAGCTTAACACTTTATATATATATATAGTATACCTACTACACTACAGTAGCACAGTGGACAGCTTTCTCTCTCTCTCTCTCTCTCTCTCTCTCTCTCTCTCTCACTTTTTCTTAATTCACTCTCTTTTCCTCGATTCTCGGCTCGCTTCGGCTTGCCCTGCTAGCCTGCCTCCTTCAGTCGCTTGTTTTCTCATCTTCTCTCACTTACTTTTATACCTGTAGCGCGAGAAATTGGGTAGCTGAGTGGGGAATCTTACTCTACTGTCGTTTTTTTCCATTTTCAGCCTAGCTACCAGACCCGGCATAAGAAGCATTTATTCTAAAACGGCATTTTCGCTGTTATTTAATAACGGTTGTTACAATTGCAATAGAAAACTCAAAACCACTCACTTTTACCTCCCAATGTCAGGCACATTACAATTGGTAAAAAATTACTAGGTACTAAACATCATTTGTTTAGTCAAGTGGTGAGTTGTATGTAATTAAATGAGAAGTCCTTTAATAGAATAACTCCTACGCTGTGCTGTGCTGTAATTTTATGTTTTAATGCTAATAAACGAAGTCAGTCTTTTTTTAAGTGGTCAAACGTTAACATCTTTTTTAGTTCGCAGAAAAATTCTAGCAACACAATAGAATTTAACCAGTACTTAGTATTGCCAATAAATAAGTTATTTAATAACTAATTGAGCCAGAAATTGTTTGTTTATAGTGCAAAATAGTGTCTTATTACAAAAAATCGCTTTTTTTACGATCAAATGTCAAAATTTATAATGGGTGATGACCTACGTATGTACAGTGAAGGACATTAATGTAGTATTGTTAAAAAAATTTTTACACAGTATTGAATATTCCGTTTTTTTTTTATTGCAAATTAAATCGTTTAGTACCCAACTGGTGGATTTTTTTAATTTTCAGTTTTAATTACTAATGCTGCATGACTTTAACTGTATGGCAATAAATTATAAGTATCCTATTGATACAATCGTTATTTCATAATAACGAAAATGCCATTTTTTGTTGTTGTTTGGAATTTACAGACTCACTATTTGTCACAAGGCACCTTTTTTTTAAACTGTACATTATTTAATTGGCTTTAATTTTTACATAAAACATTTTTCATACGATTAATAGTTTTTCTAATATTTGGTAAAAACTGAAAGAAATCGTATTTTCACGACTAATTTGTTGGTAACGGACAACGTAGTGGAACTTCATAGTTACTTTTTGTATATATTATGTATAGCACTATTCTCAAGCGATTTAAAAACGGGGTAAGGTGATTGGGGTGTACTTAATTTTGACAACTCAACTATAAAGTTCGGTAAACAAGGCTTTTTTTTCCTTACAATTAACATTTTTTTATCAACAATTAATGAAAAAAAGTACCTTTTTTTAAGAGCTTTCAAAGATAAAAAATCAAAAAAAATGTTTATTCTAGGACCTTCTGAAGCTAAGATAGTTTTTTTTTGTTTCAAAAAGTCCTAAACCATCGGTACTCAATTAATTTCACTCTCAAATTTACAACAGTGTAGTTAAATATTTATATTTTCAATAAAAAGTTGTACATCGAGGTTGGTGGGCATTTATCATGTTAAAAACATGCAGTAAAGTTAGGGTTAAGAGCACCATCACCATAGGGTTAAGAGCCTCAGCGTCCTCAGCGGCTACAGCACTCGCAGATTTTGTACGCTTGGCGGTTTGTCAACTTTTTTGTATACGTCGGTCTATTTATACCACACTACCACCACAGAATCTTTCCCTACTCTAGTTCCATGGAAGTCCAAACACGGCGCTATTTTAACACCAACTTTACGTCATGTTTAAACATGATTAATGAGTATGGACCTTGACATACGGCTTTTTATTATTGAAAATATAAATATTTAACTACATTGTTGTAAATTTGAGAGTGAAATTAATTGAGTACCGATGGTTTAGGACTTTTTGAAACAAAAAAAAACTATCTTAGCTTCAGAAGGTCCTAGAATAAACATTTTTTAAGCTATGCTTATCGTGATATTTTTGATTTAGGAATTTTTGCTAAATTGAGGTTATGTTTCCGGCCCTCGAAAAGTAATCAGATATAGGTGTTTTAGTGTTTAGAATAGTAAGAAATTTTTTTTTCTGAAATTTCAGTGGCGCAGAAAAAATGGGACGATTTTTGCTACCACCCGTTCATTAGGCGAGTGACGTAAACGCGTAATTAATCAAAGCCTTATCGATTCCGGTCTCTGAAATTTACTTTAAAACGTAGTCTACACTCCTGGAAAGTCAACTTTTTTTATTTGAACTTGATTCTTGTGGCCCAAGCCGAGATATAAATTTTTTAAGCCACGCTTATCGTGATATTTTCGATTTCGGAATTTTTTCCAATTCGATGTTATGTTTCTGGCCTTCTAAAAGTGATCAGAAATGTGTGCCTGAGTGTTAAGGGTAGTAAGGTAATTTTTCTAGTCGAATTCCAGTGGCGCAGACAGAAGGTTTCAATTTTTGCTACCACTTCATGAACTTCTGCGTCCATGACGGGCAGTTACAAACGTAATTGACTTTATTAATAAAAACTTTTTAGTTCAACATGAATTTCTTGAATTTATCTCTTTTATCGGTAGTAAGTACTGATCGGTATGAGGTGTCTTTAAAAAATATCTTTAATGTTCTCGTTTAAATTTGAAATTACTTTTTCAAGTCATTTTTAAGGTTAATTTAAGACACTCTCTTATATTGTTTTACTTGAGGTTATGGTTTTGGCTAAAATAAAGCGCCTAATATGTTGTTTTTCTATTGGAGATGCTTTTGTGGGTCATAAGTTACTAATTTAGAGCGTTTTTGAGCCGATACAATGTTTATTTTTTGCTCAAAATCATTTCCATCTTAAAATGCTTATATCTCCTCAGCCG
The DNA here is from genome assembly GCF_000648655.2 of Copidosoma floridanum. The sequence goes on from NW_019379638.1 coordinate 276,267, forward strand.
TAATTGTAGTTGGCTTTAAATTCGCTGGGAATGCTTTTTATATGTATTAAAAGCGTTTGCAATAGTCAAAACTTGATAATTTGAAAAAAAAAATTTTCCAGTTTTCGTTGCATGCATTTTTGCGAACTTCAAAGTCATTCACCCAACCAACATTTGACACTCCAGGTCACGTAGATATTCTGCTAGGAGAAAACGTCTACCACCAAGTTCTGCAGCCAGACATAACCCGCATAAGAGAATTTCCGACTTAGTCCACAACATTTAGGTGGATTTCCACTGGATAAGGATCCAGCAGATCATTAAATGTAACCGTCACTACCTGTCTGGTAACTTAGTATAAGCCCACTCTAGCTTAACACTTGGAGCTTGTGTCGTTTCTCCAAAGATTTTAAGAGCTTGAGAACGTGCCCAAGGCCCAGCATCGCTTATCAGAGGATTGGAAATTGAATTCGAATTTGAATTTGAATTTATTAATAAGACAAAAGACTCCAGGCCTTATTTTACCTTGGCTTTTACATGGAAATAAGATAACGGATGATCTTGCGCGCAAGCTACAACCTACAAAGTTATGCATGATACAATAATAAAAGTAGTTATAAAAATAGTAATACTAAAAATAACAATAACCATAAAAGTAATGACAACTATAATTACAATAAAAATTATGACCAGTAAAACATAGTAATAAAAATAATCATTGAACAGTCGATACAAACTAAAATTGTTTATCAAAGAAATGGGAAAGTAAGCATGTTAAGTTAAGACTATTGTAAATTAAAAGCAGATTCAAATAGATATTCACGAAGGTAAAATTTAAAATAAGGTCGATCAGACATGGATCTCAAGTTGGTAGGTAAATTGTTCCATATGCGTGCAATGACAACATGAAATGCATTATTATAATAACTAGTATGAGTACCAATATCCAACAAATCATGTTCAGATCAGCAGCGATTACCACGACCATTGGAAGGCTTATACTGCAATCTCTCTTCGAGGTATAAAGGTTATTTGGATTTCAAAATCGAAGCCAATATACATAAGGCAAGGTATATGCAACGCTCTCGAAAAGGTAGAATAGATAAAGATATGTAAGTTGGCGTAATATGGTCTGATTCTTTAACTCTGGAAACAAATCTTAGAGCAGAATTTTTACAACGTGATAACTTAGTGCACAAAATACGAAGACAAGGGATTTAACTAAAGTCAATCTCAACGAACGTGGCAGAGAATCTTGACATCTTCGGAGCCGTGCCAGTGCTGCATAGCTTTTTCTGGCAGTTTCAACTGCAAAAGGCCTCTAGGAAAGTGTATTATCAAGAATGACTCCAAGAAGTTTGATAAATGCACATTCGATAGGTTCACCATTAAGAGAGGGTGCATTATTAACTGTATTGTTGACCCTAACCATATGAGCACGTGAAGCGATCCAAATAGCTTTGGTTTTAGGAATATTAATATCAAAATAATTATCCCCTGACCAACCAAAGATGTTACAAAGATCAGAGTTGACTAATGAAACAATCTTAGGGACATCAGAACCAGAATACATCAGCACAAAATCGTCAGCATATAAATAACATACAAATGACAGCATATAAAAGAGGATGTGAAGTAGGAACAGATCTTCACTCGGTATTACCGTGCGGAGAATAGCCGGTACTGTCCATCTGCCTCTCCAATCTAATGAATAACTGTATCGTGAGCTTTCTCGCAATCCACGTATACATATGTGACCATAGTCCAAGCTTTCTGCTGATCAACAAAGAAACTTAAAAATCTCAAAAATCTTTCTCGAGACCATCGAGACTCACAAAAATATTGTAGGTCTCAAATATTTTCTTCAAGACTTCCGAGAAACTCAGAGGTCTTGAGATTTTTTTAAAGCTTTGAGACGAGGCAGAGACGATACGAGACCGAGACTTTTGAGACGTCTCTTTATTTCTTGTAATCGCACGTGCCTACCAGACCTCCATTTGGACGACTCGATCCGTTTACTCATAGGCAGCTTGTACGAGGCCTCCACAACCAGTTTTGTACAAACTAGAACTGAAAATTTCCAAATACTCTTCAGTAGCGGACAAAGTGGGCTTTTCCCAAGCGTGACTCCAAAGTGGATGACATTGTATTCATCCTGGACTCAACGCTCTTCCAGCCAAACGGACATTGGCTTCTTGGCCGAATTCTTGCGGTCCAGCCTGGTTGGTTAGCACTGCCACTATTCAAATAGCCCTAGGAAACTACACGATGCTCATCGCCTCACTGAGCTCACTACCAGGAGCTTCCAGTTCTGGCCCTTCTGCGGAACCATTCTCTCCAACGGCCGGGGAACTCGATTCCATGCTTTCGGCGAGTGGTGACTGACTTTGTTTTGGAACAAGGCAGGTGAGTGTTAATCGGTTATGAATCGCGCACGTGTGCCTTAAACTGCTACATTGGTGACGGTCGTCTTTCCGGCGCTCTCCCACTTTCCCAAGACACAGTCAATAAAGTGTCAGCTCTCAAAACCCTGCTTCTCTCTTCTTTTTCACTCTGACAACACGCTCCGTCTAACCGTACATATAATATATGGGCATCTTCTCCTTTACCGAAACGTATTTAAAGCCAAGAACATTAGTAAAAAAAAAAGATAAATTTTCGATTAGAATTTTTTTTTAGCCAGTTCGTAGAAGTCAGTCAATAAATGAAACTGTATAAAATAAGTAGTATTTGTAACCTATATTCAATAACTGTTTAGAAATTAGAATGACGATCACGTACGCATAATATAAATATTTTTAAAACTAAGTAAAATTAAAATTTATTGTTAATAGGGGTAATTTATACTTAATAGAAAAAGTGGTAAGAGGACAAGAAAAATGGTGTGGAAAGGCTTTGGGAGACAAAAAATAGCGTGGTGGGTCGGTGGGGGGCTGTGGGGAACAAGAAAAATGGTGTGGGGGTCTGTGGGGGGCAAGAAAAATGGTGTTTAGGGTCTATTGAGGGGTGTGGGGGCTCTGTGGAGGGATAGGCAAAATTGTGTGGGGGCTGAGAAGGGTCTAAGGAAAAAGTTAGAAAATGTCAAATTAACAATGAAAACTGTCGAATTTTAACTTATTTGTGGGGGAGCTGTAGGGGGTCTGTGGGGGAGCTGTGGAGGGTCTGTGGGGGGGATATGTGAAATGCCTCACACAAATAACTGTATAATATAGGGATATTTATATATTCTACATCTCACACATATATATAAGCTTCGCCCCTCTGCGCGCTTCACGCGCCAACCCCCTGTTTTTAAATAATAAATCTTAGACTCTAACAAAACTCGTGGTGGCTTTCTTTGGGGTCGATTGGTTAAAGTCTGTTTTTAATTTATAAAGTTTTTTACTTTTAACAGAAGTTTGATTTCATATCCAAGGAAGTAGTAAGGGGCAGACGGTTTTTTTTTTAAATAACAATCATAACGTTTTTATTAATGCTTATTACTGTTAATTTCCGAAAAAGTTATGAGAGGGGAGTTCTGTCTTTTCGTGGTTACGTAGGGCTAATGTCAAAAGCTTCTTCAACAAAATTTTTAATTTTTAAATTAGAACACTCTTGAATTTTTGGAAGAATGTAAGAAATCAGCTAAAAAATTTACAAAATTACGTTATTATAATATGTTTAAAATAATCTGGTGTATACATTTTATTCTTATGCTTGGCACAATAAAACAGTGTGGGGGAGTCTGTGGAGGTCCCAAAAAAACCTGAGGGCGACGGGAGGCGTGGAGAGGCTTAATACGATGCCAGAACATTTTAAACTATGTTAAAGTCACGTATAAAACGATCGAAATNTTTTTTATTGATGTAATTAAATTCGTTTTTTAATTCAATATTTTTATCATGGCAAAGAAGCATAGCTTCTAGCGACAGTCTCACGACTGACCCGATGGTTTTTTAAAATAATTGTTTTAGTGTTGATATCATTCGCTTGTATTACTGCGCACTGTTATAAACCAGCATCAGTTACTTCACCTCTAATTACTGCACCATTATCTCTTGTCAAGTTTTCACGATGAAACTGAGCACTAATTACTGCGCAAATGACTATGAGGTTTTGTAGGTTAGATTTGTTCAAAGTTATTTAGTTAAACAATTATGAATGTCATGATGTAAAGTGTGATTCTGGATTGAACGTTATTTGTATCCGAACGTGTTGGTACCATCCGGGATATTATTTTATTAATTATTAATTATCAAAATAATTATTGTTCTTTAAATTCAATCGTTTTAAATAAACTTGGTTTTTTAATGTCGCGAGCAGCTCCGATTTCAAAACTTTGCACTTGATAGTACTGCCTACTGCTCGCTAGGTGGCAACTACTAGTTTCTCGTAAAAATAGCAAGTAAAAAAGTAGCCTATAGTATATGAGAAGGGCTGCACGACTTCTTGATCTGATCCTCCCGGATCACTCGATCCAAGTTTATGTCAGGTTCTCGTTTAACGAGACCTGTTATACGGCAGTGGCTAGAGCAATAGTTTGTTGCAATCAATACTTATGTATAAGACAACGCAAAAAGCTCTATGTGTCGACTCTTATTCCACCCAATCTCACCATCATAGCCTGCAATACGTGGTATTGTTGTCCAACCGCTACGAGAATCGGACAAATACACTGGCAAGGGACATTCCTCGATTGTTGTGAGTCACTGCCCAACCAACCACCAGCAGCACTCAACTCCAGTCGTGAAAAGGAATTCTAGCAGAAGTGCACTATCTCTCCACACCTAGAGTTTCTAGCACAGGATGCTTACTGCTACTCGATCCCGACTGCTGATCGATACCCTCGAAGACGACTCCGGCCATCCTTAGCTCTCCCTCTCTGTTCAAAGCCGCCTACCCCCCTTCACCCCAAAAGGCCACTTATAACAGTGTTACAATGTTTGGACCCAACGAATTATTGAGTCGGTTCTTCTAATTTTGTGATACCGTTGAGTGTGCAGTAATTGTTGCCTGCGCAGTGATTAGGTCATTTACCCCTATTTAATGACAATTTGTGTAGTTTTTTAAGTTTACTGTCATGACAATCAGTATGTGAATTTAAAAAAAAATAAATGAAAAATAAAAAAACTATGTACCATCGAAAAATATGATAAACTAGTAAAAAAAAACTCTTAAAAACAAACTAAAAAATATAACTTTTCGCGGAGACTATATTTGGCATCGAAAAATGTTTAATGTATTAATTTTTCTGCCTTTTAAACTTGCAAGGTAGAATACGTCAAGATAAAGAGATTGAAATTTAATAAGGTTGCCTACCTTATGTAATCAATAATCTGTTTTTAAAATATATGTATAGAAGTCCAAAAATAAATAAAAAATGTTGATGCTAAGTCTTAAGACCTTGGGGTCCCTCTAAATTCAGAAAGTAATGAAAAATCAACAAAACAAGATCTTCTATTTATAAATTGTAATGCAATGTTACCATGAGATTTTTACAAAATCACATTAAGTTTATGTACACACTAAAATATTTTTATTATGTATGAGAAACACTGTAACCAATAAGGTTCATCAGAAAAAAATTACTAGTAAATGTACTCAAGGATCACTGATCTTTTGATGGAAATTTACAGGATATGCGTGCGAAATACTACAAAAAAAAGGTTACAAGCGTAACATCTCTCTTGCACCTCTATCAAATGTAGACAACCTCCATAAAAAGTACTCTTAGATAATTTTCAGACAAAAAAAAAAACGATTTTAGAAAAGAGGCTTTTTTGACATACATTAAATTTTTCGAAATATTTGAAAAATTTTCTGTTAAAAAAGTATAATTTTATCGAATCGTTATCTATATTGTCCCTGGATAGGTTTGACTCAAATTGAAATAAAAAGTTGTTAATCTTGGCATGCAATTTAACTTACGGTGGTTTGAGCAATAGTAGTTAAGGTAATTTTTTTCAAACATAAATGTCAACCAAATATATAGGTATACAATACTAAGGTTACGTTGGTAGTAGCAGAAAAATTCCATGTATCATCCTATACTCAATAAATAAGAGTGAATGTCTATGCGTATATATATACTTTCCTATATTATATAGTTATCTCGGTGGGGCATTCCACACAACCCCCATTCACCCCATACAAAATAAGGTAAAAACCCGTCATTTTCCCGCTTATTCTGACACATTGAAGTTTTTTCCAAAACCCCGCACAGCCCTCCTAACATTTTTTCTTGATTCCCCACCCAATACTATTGGGAATCTGACAGGGACCATACCGTCTCTCTCGGATCTTGATGTGTATACAGACGTGTTCGTGTCGTATATGGATTAATTTATTATTTTTAATCTGCTTCATTATTAAATTACTTTAAGACAAAATTGTCTTAATTGTCTTATCGCCATGATTTATCTCATCGTCAAGAAGAAATTAAAAGTCATAATTAACCACCAATATAAATGGTTTTGTATGGTGGAACGTTGCTTGGAATGCCCCACACAGTTAACTATATAATATAACAGTTAACTTTATAACTAAATATATAAGAATAATGACGCTTTGCACAACGACCCCCTATGAATCAATTGCGACTTTAAATTTTTTCTCCCATTTTTTTCCTATTTCGCCTTCTACGTTATAATTAAAAAATTTAGTGATTCGCAATTGTATACCGTTACACAATCTATCTCATATACTTAAATTTCAAATTAACATTACTATTTTACCTATTTTTAATTTAAGTTCATGAGGTGGCAAGCCTTCACGAATATTATTCAACATTTCTATGGGAAAATTTATATAAATATTATCATCTGATTTATCAACACTTTCATAGGTTGCAGTTTCGATGCTGTAATAAGTTTTAGTTTCTCCATTTAATTTACTTAAAATCTTATTGTTAAAAAAAAAAGAGTATATTCATTATGTGAAGTTAGTATTACGTTATTACCAAAACAGTTGCTGTGAGAACCATATATTTTGGTACAGACATCATTTGTTTTCCAGGATTTAGGAATGCTAAATGTTTTTATGTCCCCTTCTCCAATTCTTAACAATAATTTTAAACTACACACGCTCCTCATAGTATCTATGCAATAACACTATTGATCCGACGATCTAAAACATTATCTTTCATGCACAAATAATTCTAACGTAAAAACATGCAACTTGCACATTCAGTCGAAGAAAGTCTATTATGAATTTTTAAAATTGACATTTTTCTTCGTACAACATTGTTCAATAAGGTCACAAAAATACGTGTACGGACTTTCAAGTTATAATATTAAGTAAAAAACATTTAGGAGGTATATTTAGTGGAATACACTGGCTCCGTTGCTTATATCTCAAGCAAAATATCTCCTTGAATGTTTTTCGTTAAATATTATAACCTTAAAATTTATACTTACGTTCTTTAGCCCTTACTAAATAATGTTGCACGAAGAAAAATTCAAATTCCTCAAATGTATAACATACTTTTTTTGACTAAGTGTGCGAGCTGCATGTCTTTAGGTTAGAATTATTTGCGCATGAAAAATAATGTTTCAGATCATCGGATCAATACGCTGTTACGTAGAAGTAAATAGGCTAGGCCAGTTCTGGATTCAACCCCCCTAGGGTGGTAGGAGGGTGGGAAGCTCATCCTGTTGTACGAGTGCTTTTGACCGTGGTGGTGAAGGGAGAGGGATAGTGCGACAGCTCACCGAAAGCCGACGCTGTTGTACGAGGGTTCCAGGGTACGGTGGAGTAGGAAGCCACGTGAACAAGTGATTTTTTCTCTCTCGCTCCGATGTAAGATTTGTGGATGGGAATACTGCATGCATGAGCTCTCTTTTCTTGCTCTTACCTTAGGCTATTACTTTGCTCCACAGAGTGCTCTCTCTTCCTTACTCCTGCTGTAAGACAAGGGTTCAAGCGCTCTATGTATGTGTAAGTATGTATATATGATCGACCTCTCATAAACACGCTTACATATACACCTGTATAGTTGCACACTCCTACGGAATAACATCCATGCTTATACGTTACTCTTGTACAAGCACACGTGTACATACGCGAGCGTACGCATACATGCGATCGTACGTGTGCACCACGTGTGATCGTATGCACACTCGCACGATCGTACGCTTGCACCACGTGCGAGCTCACACACGAGTGTACGCATACACGCACAAGCATATAAGCTTTCACACGAGGATAGATAAGTATATTCACAATCTTAAACTATTATACAGACAGCAACATAGCTTAACGTTCAAAAAACTTGCATGTGTACATGCCGTTGTTGCGAAATGTAGATCTCACCCGTGCTCTACAATATGCAGGTTCTCAATAGTTCAGTTGGTTAACTGTCTCATTGATATGAAATGGTTAATCATATTGATCTGTTGAAGATTTGAACTTTTGTTTATTTTCATTTTATTTATGTATTAACTTTTTTTTTACATAATTTTTAATTCTTGTAAGCAAGTAATAAGGAAAGGTTGCGTAATGGTAATTAAATAAAAACATAATATGATAGCTTATAACATATTGAATATAACTTTACTACAACATGTAAAAGTAACAATTTTATAGATTATTTTTCAAATTTTGCTGCACAATCGACGATATCTTAACCAATAAACCAGTCTGGATTTTTTTTAAATTTATAATGTTTGTATGCACTATGACACTCATCACTATCATACCTTGAGGTTTTGAAGATAAAGTCTCGATAAACCATTCTTTCAGTAAGTAGCTTCATGTAATGCACAAAATCACTGTTTGTTTTCAAAATGCTGTTGTGTATGTGTAAGGCATATGGGTGAAGAGTTATCCTCAATTTCTTTGAAGAAAGGACAAATTGTTGATAAATCATAAGCTTCATGTGCTAAGAGTGAACTTACGTACTTGGCTTCACCATCACCCCACACATAAATTCTTTTGCGATTTTTAGCAACTTATGATTATTGTATGATTTTGTATTGTGCGGTAGTTAATTGTAAGCGCAAGGTGGTTTGATCATCCAACACCCAAAAGTGTTCCCTTGTAACGATACCACTAAAACTTCTTTAGTTATATAATTCTTATCTGCACCGCAAAAGCCTTGAATATCCATGATGAAGTCCATGAAGTTAAAACTGCTACACTCTTTTATAAACTTTATTTTCAAAAAAAAATTTTTTATTCGATGAGTATCTATCGGTTGTGATTTTTTTTTTAAATGAGAACAACGATTTATTTTTCTCCTTCTCGTCCTCACCGTTGGCGATGGGCTTCCTCTCCTCTTTGCTGTCGCTCTTACCACTTTTCTACATTGCGAAGAATTGAGAATTGAGAAAATAAAATAAAATACCACAAGCGCCAATAACCACACAACCCGGGGCGCTTACTGGCCGCTTTAATTATTTATAGTAAATAGAATAATCCAAGCGCCCCAGAACGTGTGAGGATTTATGCTTGCGTTATTATTTCATTAATCATAAATAATCAAGGCAACCAGTAAGCGCCCCGGGTTGTGTGGGGTATTTTATTTTATTCCATTTGAGAATGTAATTTTTTCATTCTCTTAACATTGTGAATAGCACACGTGGATTTGTACGAACCATTATGATGTGAGCATGCGCTTGCCAAAACTGGTAGCTCAAATGGCGGATAGTCCGTCATATTAGTAATTTGATAGTAATTTGAAAGTTAAATCGCTTGAGCCATTTTTTCTTTATCTTACCGATCACAAAAATATTTGAAACATCTTAAAGATTCTCTCGACACGTTGCCAATTTCTGTGTAGTTTATATCAACTGATTGCCAATCTAGTCCATGATAGTTGAGCTCAAGCCATAAATTCAATCGTTTGTATTTATCACTTAATTTACGCCAAGAAAATGGCGGCTTAAAGAGAAAAACACATGGCTCAACATTTTCATTAAGCGAAAGAATTGCTAACTCTTTCAACACATAATTATTACCAGGCTTCTTAAAGCCCTGCATGTCTACTACGTACTCCATCACGATAAAGACTAACTTGAATGATTGATGCTAAAGTATTTTAATCCCCAGACAAGTCTAGATAAGTTTTTTCACGTCTCCACTCACAAGATTATATTCAACTATAAGATCGTGTAAAATAACACAATGTGCAGCTGTTCCTGGTGGGAAATTATCTTTTGACTCGAATTCCAAACGCACGTCAGTTGGCACGCTTTTCAAAGCTTCATTTTGTTTTGAGCAGTCAATAACGATGAGGGGCATGTGTATAATAAAATCTTTTTTACCAAGCATGGGTTCTATTTCTTTACCATCGTATGAATTTTGAAAATTTGTATACATACTGTAGAGTAACGCAAACTGATTGTTGTCTATATTAAGATTGAAATTGCCGTAGGGATAATACTGTAAGTTAACGAATAATTTAACATTACTCATACCACAATGATCAAAGTGGCTAGCATTTATTGCTTTTTGACCTTTACGATTTGTTTGAAAACCCCAAAATGAGGAAGCACGGTTTTCCAAGCTGATTTGATGGTTTGACACTCCAAACGTGTTTTGAAGTTGATAGGAGGAGAGGATACTCATATAGCTCCCAATTACGAAAACTCATAGAAATAGGTCGGTCTTTTGCAATAACATCAAGCAGGCACATTTTTCGCCTGTCTAACGCATTGACATGAGGCATGAACCATCACATACTGATCAATGAAATTTTAAAATTCTCGTAAGCATCATCATCAGAAGCTGTTTGTATGATTGAATTTAAGTCATTTCTCAATCGTGTGAGAATCAATTCATGCTTTGCGTTTACAACAACTTTACGATAGTCTTCAGCAAAGCCGAGTATCATGCTTAATGGTATGGAAACGTCAAAATAACCTGCATCATTTATCATTTTGCTTATATCTGCAATATCTAACCAGCCCGAGTTTTCTAGCACTGAACTAAGTGGGATAGTGTGACATCCAACCATTCATCAATGTTTTTATGCCAACATTTTTGCACTTATCTATTTCAATGCCATTAAGTTCGTAGCGTATTTCTTCTAACAAATGACAAAAAGCTTTATTAACTAATGCAGTTCATGTAACTACAGCATCATTAGCCAATGTGAGCCTCCCACAAATATGTAGAGCACTGTGCGAAGGTAACAGACATTAATATTGATGTTGAATCGAAATACGAATTTCATCACTATTATTAAATGCCGATAAAATCTATGGTTGATTAGCATAAATGTCATAGTGTGCAATTGACTCGTCAAATGTGACACTTGACTGAATGTTTAGAATTTCTTCCATTTTTAATATATTTAAAGTATTGTTACGGGCTAATCCGACTCATAAGTTACTCTGATCTGAGTATACGTTCTGTGACACCCAATACTGACCCTAATGAGTCATGCGGTCGAAAATCAATCGGATGACTGCACTTGATTAAGCTGCGGAGCGTATTATTGTTTGGTCTTAAATTTATTGAGATATTTTTTGACGTTAGTTCATTGATAAGGAAAGTTTCTATGTGTTTGATTTCATAACAATCTGTTGGTAGAGCAATTATCTCACCACCCACATAAAGTTTATTATTACCCTCGTGAATGTTAAGTATAGGATGCAACGTAAGTAGTTCTACTAATCCAAGAACACAATTTCTATGTGGTGAAAGTTCAATCGGAGACAAATATTGTGCTTCGAAAACAGGCGATCAGCCAGCTAAACTCAAAGTGAATGTTTCTCCCATGACGGTTACCAAACAAATGGTAACTTGATGTATATTTATTGCTTATATAGGTTTGCAGTTAAGGTACTTAGATAAAAATCTGAGACAAAAGTGACCACAGTTGTATGTGTTGAACTCTTGACATCTTTCGTAATTGTTCCTGACATAATCAACTTTAAGATATAAAATTAAATCTGAAGGGGGTTGAAGATCACCAAAACTATCAAAATATGTAACATAATTCCCGAATTTTCTGTAGGCAATCCAGTGAGTACCGAGGCCGTCTTTATCATCTAGATTAACAATAGTTGATTCATTCTCTAGTGGACCACTAGATAGCATATCATTCCTCATGTACACTCATCGAAAATGTCGGATTTTTAAATGTTAGCAGTATGGGTTAATTGGTAGAAAATTTGTCGAATAAAAGTACAACACTCGTAATTTATAATTAAACACGGACACGTTTATTGTCACTATTTTTAGTCTTAACTATCTATAACACTTTGTTATCTCAAGTACAGTTGCTAAACGAACAGAAAAGGTAGGATCAAATATAAAGGTTATACGAAGACAGAAAGTGCGTGTACGAACAGACTGACTGACCACGCGAGAGTGAACAAACTGTAGTTATTTGACGCTGAAGTGCAGCGTCACAGCGTCTCGTCTTCTTGCTGTTGCGCGTATTTTATGATATCTTGATGTGTTAGCGCTCTATTGGGTAGTTTTACTTTTAACTTTTTTTTACCCATGTCCTGGTTTCAAGTAGTGGCCCAATCCTTTTTTATAAGGTTAAATAAAAAGACTTTTAGCAAGCAAAATAGCTTTCCATTTCCCATAATGCCTCACACTTTCTTTGAGCTGCTTTTTAGCTTGTTTGGCTTTATTAAATGCCTTATTTATACCACTCACTCCATTAGCAATAGCATATGGTTATTGGGTAAAAACTCACCAATTTTTGGAGGTGTAGGTAGAATTCGAGGTGTTGAAACATTTTTTTTACCACCAGCTTTTTTTATAGCGTCTCAAACCCCCTTTAAAACCGAATTTACAACTTTGCGCGCACATTTACTTTGAACCATAGACTTTTTGGCACTTTAAATTAATTTTGTCAGAGTAATTACCTTTCCCACTTTTTTTTTCACAATTTTTTTCGTCTTCTTAGATAAGCCCGTTCCAAGTTTTGAGTTTGCTTTCATTACACCAGTTACAACAAAAGCAGCAGCTTTCTCACCAATACTTAAATCCTTTGCTTTGTCGCCAAGCACTTTCTACAAGAATTTTGTCTGCTACGTTTGTAGCCATAATATCTTCAAGATTTTGAGAATACGCTATATCATGCTGCTTACAAGCTTCACCCAGAGAATTGCTGCCAGGATCACCGCGAGCAAGTCTTTTAGACAACTTGGTTCCCGGGCCACAGTATCGATAACCTGGTATGTATAGTTCTACAGGTTAACAAATTTTTGAAGGAGCTATTAGAACCGATTAAGAGAATTCAATTTTTCCCATTTAGTGAACATGAAGTTGTAATAGCGCCAGACAAAGCACTCCCCAATTCTATTATGAGTTTTGACTATATAGCATGTGAAAAGCAAAACAATGTTAAAGCATGAGAAGACACAGAAATGCTGATTGTTTTTATCTTCGTCAATTTTACGCACAAGTTCCAAAACTGATAATGTTAATCTGTTGGCGATATTCAGACCGGGTGATATGAATTAAAAACACATTTATCATGATCATGTAAATACAGACATATCTTTTGCAGAATTCAAAAACTTATGCACAAAATGTTGGAAATATGGAAAACATGGATTTATTGTGATAGATAAGGATAGAGATGTTGAGGGGGGTAGATATGCGAAAGGGTTTGATTGTTTTGCTATATATAATACACACGTCTTACAATTTTTTTAGTTTTTTGATATTCAGCAAGCAGGCAACATGTCTAAGTTTTGTCAGGGAAAAGAAATTCTTCAAGACATTGAAAAGTCTAGAGAAGCTATAAGGCATATGCATAGATTATTAAGAAATGAAAGATCAAATTTCAACAAAGCCATCGGTGAAACATTTAAACCAATTACCGATCCTCTTCAAGAAATCATTCAAGGAAGCAAGAAAAATATGACTTCTCATGAGTCCATACCCTCAGTTAGTCGAAAAAAGTTAGGTAAACGCATGCAGAAAGGAAAGCGACATGCTCATAAATCTCCACTGCTACAGTCATCCATTATTTATGATAGTGACGCTGATGTTTTTAGTAATCGTACTACCAATCTACCTAAGCGTACTTTCCAACCTCAAACTCTATTGACCACTTATATTTTCATAGTAAAAGCCAAAAATCATCACTAAGCCGTGTAACTTCAGACTTTAAGATTAAAATTTTGAAATTGGAAATTAATGACTTATAATAATTTGGTATCGTATCATTTGAGGGGCCCCTGTGGGGTACTTGGCATACAAATGATTCTTTGTAGTATTTTTTTTATAATAATTTTGATTATACACATGTGTGAACAAAATAGCAATAATACGCGGAAAGTTCATTGGGAAAATCGATATTAAAAAATTTTTTAGTTTTCCCGAGGTACCTTGTGTAAAGATGACGGCCCTGCCACGATAANAAATATTAACTGAAATATTGCTATTTTTTTCAAATTTTGGTACTTGCTTCGATTGTACTTGAAAGGTGATTCCACTAAAATCATAATTACTCTCATATTTTTTATAACTAGAAACTCGATTTATGTTATAACGTGCATTGCGATGGGCAGATAAAATTGCCCATAGAAAACATTTTTGATCAGTAATTTTTAACATTTACACAAGGTTTTTTTTTTTCATGATGGAATAAGGAAGTTCAATATATGAACTACCGCTCATTGTATGATATTTATTAATATTCACTACTAAATTTAACATAGCACGGAAACTCCAACCAAAATCTTGATGTTAAAGTTCCTCTATACTAACAGTAAGTGGTTGTTGTACATTAATCTTGAACCATTCATATTGAAAAAAATTTTTTTCTTTTATCTTACAACTGTATTGCCACAGCATCAAAGTCCTGGAGCTTAATCTCTACATTTTTATTTCGCTATTTATTTCGCTAGCCCATGAAAAAAGAGTATCATCAGTAGGCGGGATGACCAGCTGCACGACTAACACCTCTGTGCTTGGTGAACTGTCGATGAATGACTACGATAATCGACGACTTGATGGGGCATTTTATAACCACTTTTCACTACCTTTGATTGCGGATGGCTTTAATTTTACTTCGACACCACCTAGCGGATCCTACTGAACTAAAGCGTAAAGCTACCTTATTTTAGCAAAACTTTGAGCTTGTTTATCGCTATTGTTACTAACTTTTTCAAGAAAAAAACTACGCGAAAACCATCTCGGAATTATAATGAATCAGTGTGCAAAAATTCAGCAAAATTGATTCAGTAGTTTTCACGGTTGGCGATTACAACGGTTTTAGCGATTTTGCTTTATGTATTAGTGAGATAACATTAGTCTTTCGTAAGTCCTACAATTTTTTGTTTTTTTTTAGGTATATTAAATTTGTTGTTTTCTGAGTAGTTAGAAGTATCAAATTCTTGAATATCCGTTTTCGTTAGTTCATAAATTTTGTGGTTTGTTATTTCGTGTATTAAACTATCTGTGCCAGTGTATAAAAGTTTGCAATTATTATGCAATTTAGAAAGCATATAATCGTAATGAAAGCGATATACAAACGTTTTTGATAAGTCCAATACACTAAGCCCAATGTATATGGGCTTTCTTATCATAACTTCTGTTCGTTGCAGTTGAACTGCGACAAAATTTTCATCAAAAATGTCACAGCTATGGAAATTAGGTTTTGAAATAAAGGCTCCAACACCATAACGTCCTTCCCAATGATTAAAAAGTTTGACATCTACTCTTTTCCGCAGATTTTCCATGGTCTTGCCAAAAATTGCGTTATTAAATAATTTAAAAAGCATTTTTTCAAACTCATTCTTAGCTTTTTTTCGTTCATTGCTATTCAAGTCAATATACGGTTTGAGCCATATACTCTGCCAAAATTTTTAAACTCGATGAATTTTTATTACTTGTAATCCATGAGCTACTGCCTGTTTTAGTGCTTACACTAGTTATATTGCAAAACATATTTATGCTTATTATCTAATGTTGTCATCAACTTCTTGTGCCTTGATCCTGGAGCTGAAATGTGCTGAGAGCAGAATGGTAGATCTTTATGAAAATCGTGAAAATCTATGAAATATTCTAAATCTACCTCTAAAATATAACCACTAGCACTATCTTTGCTAAGTTTATAAAAGTCATGTGATAGTTGTTCAATACTTTCAACCCACCTGAACCTACCATAAGGTAATGGTTGAGTCATAGCCCAACCATACAAATTATTTACATCACAGTAAATAATATATTTTTCTGCTTCATCTTTTTCATAATCATCTATGCACTGATTATTTACCTTCGAGTATATGTTATAACATTGACTTATTCTTCCTCTTCTATCTTTTTGAAGAAACATAAACATGTCAACGTCTGTAATAAGTTCAAGAGAAATCTGTTAAAGCAAAAAATTATAAATAAAAAATTGTAATGCAAGTTATAAGTTTATCATTATAATTTGTTGTAAAAAGTAATTTATGTTTATAAAATATTTTATAAGTTGTTCACATGTAATGAATTAATAACAAAAAAGTTTTTTCTAACACAATTCAAGATGTGTACTTACCATTAAACTTAACAATTAACTGAATTTTCTAAACTACTGCATCTCAATTAATTTGTCACTAAATTTTTCAAGACGCGATCTGGCAAGAATATTTAGAATTCATCCCTTAATACTGCTACAAATTTTTCACCGTATTTTGTTTCAACTTCTCTTAGTTTTGTGACCATAAAAGTTTTACCAATCAACATTCCACTGACTTTTTGTGTTGGAAGGAAACCTTCCTGGCCAGCTGATTAAGTTCTGCTAAATCTTCAATCTGTAACATTTAACAAAAAAAAAAGGTTTTCTTACCTCAAAAGTGGATGTGGCTTTTTTAAGTAGATTTTCTGCTGATGACTCTAAACTCCATTTGTAACCCTGATCAGCAAACTCTTCACCTTAACAGATGAAACTATCGTTGCTTGAGGACACTGATTAATGTTTCTTATCGAACTCATCTAAGATGGTTTAAGCAGCTTTTTATAAGGAGAGCTCCCCACCACTTTACAAATTTTTACTGCACTTCCATCCATGTCTTCCTCACTTACTATTTTTTTAACATTTCTATTTCCTTCTCCTTTATACCTATATTCTCCTTGACCTTTCACTAATGGGAGTAGCTCTCTGGGTAATAACGAGTAAGACGACCCAACTGCCCCTCTTTGATGAGTAACTTTCATATTATTTGGGTTCAAACTGTGTAGAGATGCAGCGTGTTGTTGCATGTTTTCCTCCGGTACTTCAGATCAATTTTCTGGAACGAACTGGTTTTTATTACTCCCCTTGTGGCTATGTATTTCTTTGAAACTTTCTCTCGCATTTTTTTCTTCTCCTTTCCTATTTTTTTTGTTTTTTCTCCGTTATTTTATAATGTTCTGACTTTTTTTTAAGTCATGTAGATACCCAACATAATCGTAAAAATTTATTGTGGCTTTTACGATGTTAGTCTTAACACCCTTTGCTTTTTTTTATAATGCTTTGATCCTGCATGATGATACAATACATCTTACTTCTCAAACCTACGAATTTTATTAAAATATTACCACTAGCGCCCCCCCCCTCTCGGCTTTGCCCGAGAATCACTAAATGAAACAACGTAATATGTTAACATGTAATGTGAAACATTTTCAGTTAAAAATTTTACACATATTTCTGACACTTCTCAGAACAAAAATCTTCTTATTAAAAACATATCTGTTTGGAATCCATACAGTCTATTGGATTAAGTAAAAAGCTGTAAAAAAAAAAAAAATATATAATTATGCTAAAAAGTACCGTGCGTTCCTCAAGCCATGAAATAATCTTTGGCCCTAAAAGGCCGTTGATTTGCAGTTTCTTCCGTATAATCTATGATTAAGGCTATTTTTTAAAGCTGCAAAGATTTAAAACTCACAAAAAATTTATAATTGAAAAAAATTTTTTTCTTTTATCTTACAACTGTATTGCCACAGCATCAAAGTCCTGGAGCTTAATCTCTACATTTTTATTTCGCTATTTATTTCGCTAGCCCATGAAAAAAGAGTATCATCAGTAGGCGGGATGACCAGCTGCACGACTAACACCTCTGTGCTTGGTGAACTGTCGATGAATGACTACGATAATCGACGACTTGATGGGGCATTTTATAACCACTTTTCACTACCTTTGATTGCGGATGGCTTTAATTTTACTTCGACACCACCTAGCGGATCCTACTGAACTAAAGCGTAAAGCTACCTTATTTTAGCAAAACTTTGAGCTTGTTTATCGCTATTGTTACTAACTTTTTCAAGAAAAAAACTACGCGAAAACCATCTCGGAATTATAATGAATCAGTGTGCAAAAATTCAGCAAAATTGATTCAGTAGTTTTCACGGTTGGCGATTACAACGGTTTTAGCGATTTTGCTTTATGTATTAGTGAGATAACATTAGTCTTTCGTAAGTCCTACAATTTTTTGTTTTTTTTTAGGTATATTAAATTTGTTGTTTTCTGAGTAGTTAGAAGTATCAAATTCTTGAATATCCGTTTTCGTTAGTTCATAAATTTTGTGGTTTGTTATTTCGTGTATTAAACTATCTGTGCCAGTGTATAAAAGTTTGCAATTATTATGCAATTTAGAAAGCATATAATCGTAATGAAAGCGATATACAAACGTTTTTGATAAGTCCAATACACTAAGCCCAATGTATATGGGCTTTCTTATCATAACTTCTGTTCGTTGCAGTTGAACTGCGACAAAATTTTCATCAAAAATGTCACAGCTATGGAAATTAGGTTTTGAAATAAAGGCTCCAACACCATAACGTCCTTCCCAATGATTAAAAAGTTTGACATCTACTCTTTTCCGCAGATTTTCCATGGTCTTGCCAAAAATTGCGTTATTAAATAATTTAAAAAGCATTTTTTCAAACTCATTCTTAGCTTTTTTTCGTTCATTGCTATTCAAGTCAATATACGGTTTGAGCCATATACTCTGCCAAAATTTTTAAACTCGATGAATTTTTATTACTTGTAATCCATGAGCTACTGCCTGTTTTAGTGCTTACACTAGTTATATTGCAAAACATATTTATGCTTATTATCTAATGTTGTCATCAACTTCTTGTGCCTTGATCCTGGAGCTGAAATGTGCTGAGAGCAGAATGGTAGATCTTTATGAAAATCGTGAAAATCTATGAAATATTCTAAATCTACCTCTAAAATATAACCACTAGCACTATCTTTGCTAAGTTTATAAAAGTCATGTGATAGTTGTTCAATACTTTCAACCCACCTGAACCTACCATAAGGTAATGGTTGAGTCATAGCCCAACCATACAAATTATTTACATCACAGTAAATAATATATTTTTCTGCTTCATCTTTTTCATAATCATCTATGCACTGATTATTTACCTTCGAGTATATGTTATAACATTGACTTATTCTTCCTCTTCTATCTTTTTGAAGAAACATAAACATGTCAACGTCTGTAATAAGTTCAAGAGAAATCTGTTAAAGCAAAAAATTATAAATAAAAAATTGTAATGCAAGTTATAAGTTTATCATTATAATTTGTTGTAAAAAGTAAGTTATGTATGTACATATGAAAACTTACGTTTTTTTTTTTTTTTATATAGCACCCCACGTGAAGCTAGGTGTAGTATAGTAGTGGGCAGAATCTAATTTACATACTTTAAGACAATTATCCCTAAAGTTTTCGAAAACTTCACATAACAAAAGCACATCATTTTCAAGGTATAAATCAGAATATCATTCGAGATTTGCAATATTAAAAGTTTTCCATATAGTTTGTGCATGAACGTAATCCTCATTATTTATGTGTGTATTATATAATTTACTGTAAAAGTGATCTTTTGATGGAAGCATTGTTTCTTGGAGTTTTTTTAGTAACGTTACGTAATCGTATGGAAATACACCCTTTCTCTTAAGCAACTGGATTTGTTCTACAGAGTAGCAATCATTTTGATTAAAATACTATGCTGCTCCAAGTAAGATGCTAACTTTTCTAGTGATGTTGGTAAGAATTTGAACGAGTCAATAAAGCCTAAGTTGATACTTGTTCCTTCGACATACTTTGTAAAAGAAATGTACTTTTCTTTTGTTTGAGGTGTGACGTTTACTCGACCCAGAAAATAACTGACGAGTTCTTTTATAAATAAATGTGCATCATAGTTACTGAAATTATGAAATACTATTGGTATCGATCGGGAGTCTCGATATTTTAGATTGCAATCATTTTGAGCAGATCCTCTATATCTAAATAGAAAAAGTCAATTTAAGTTGGTAACAAAGTTTTATCTTTAGAGGAAAATATGTAATACTTACTCTGCAGTTAAATGACAATGGTCATGAACTTTTTCAATATTCTGAATGGCTTTTTCACATATGTAGCAACTATCAGCATTAAAAAAGTCAAAATATATCTCATCAGTTAGTGGTCTTATAGGTACTGGATTGTCATGTAGGTTTTGTAATTCTAAGGCAACGTTGATTATTTTTTTCACAAACCAAGTAGCCGAATCTCCGTTGTCTTTACATGTTTGTCCATAACACATATATCTTGAGTTAGTACCATCAAAACTACACTTCACATAAAATCCTACACTTAGGGGCTTATGGTGTTGTATAGCACGTTCACTATTTTGCACTGATTTTAACATGCACTCAAAATCTCCGTAAATAATAAATGGCACTCCATTTTTATTCTTGTGATTCTCAAATTTTAATATATTATCATCATTTCTCGTTAAAGTTATTTTATATTTATTTACTTAAACACATTCAACTGCATGAGATGTTAACTTTTCATTAGTTGAAAAATAATGTAGACCGCGATCGCAGATTTATTTTTTATGATTGTGTTTACTTAGAGAGCTACTCACAAGGCGAGATAAATCTTTAATCCAAACGTAATGATAACGGTATATATCATTTCCATCATCGTTATTGCCAATACAAATAGGATCACCGGCTTCACTCTTCTCTGATTCGTTATCTTGTTCTCCTTCTTTATCCTTATCAATAATGAAATTTTCATTTGAGTCATACTCTTCGTCTTCTTCTGCATTCTCCTCTTCTTCTCCTTCTGATTCTTCTTCTACCTCTTCGGACAAATAATTATCATTTTCTGCAGTAATGCCTGCGTTTGTTGTTTTATTTTTTTATCTCACTATGCATATCATGGTAATATTTTTGTATAAAAAGCAATTTTACTTGCTTATCTTGTTTTTTTGCTGTTAAGTGAAGAGGTAACGTAGTATATTTATTTTTTCTTTTTTCTAAAAAAAAAAATATTAACTGAAATATTGCTATTTTTTTCAAATTTTGGTACTTGCTTCGATTGTACTTGAAAGGTGATTCCACTAAAATCATAATTACTCTCATATTTTTTATAACTAGAAACTCGATTTATGTTATAACGTGCATTGCGATGGGCAGATAAAATTGCCCATAGAAAACATTTTTGATCAGTAATTTTTAACATTTACACAAGGTTTTTTTTTTTCATGATGGAATAAGGAAGTTCAATATATGAACTACCGCTCATTGTATGATATTTATTAATATTCACTACTAAATTTAACATAGCACGGAAACTCCAACCAAAATCTTGATGTTAAAGTTCCTCTATACTAACAGTAAGTGGTTGTTGTACATTAATCTTGAACCATTCATATAATTCTGTCATACTATAAGCGCTCTCAGATTTAGTATTAAAATATTTAACTTCAATCGTCTCAGTATCATTTTTTATTATTGCTAATTTTGTCACAAGTATAGTGTTAATTTTGAAAGAATGCAGTGTTCTTATAATTTCTCGCACTTTTAGAACGAATTGTTTTTAAGCAGAGTTGAGAAATTTTACTATATCTAAATACTCACTATTCACAATCACAGCGGTTCGAATACGATTTTTAAATGCACTATTGATCTCTTTCCACATAACACTTTGATCATCTTGCGTAACAGACGTAGAAGTACCTGATCCGAGCACTTATTTTTTTATAAAATGTTGCTAAAAAAGTTGATATTAGACATTCAACATTCCATACTTTTCATTCGACATATAATGATAATTTTATAGTTTTTTTGTAGTCTGAAATACTTTTAAGCACAGTTCCACAGTTATCAATACGATCTTGAAAACTAGTAATATTTTCTCCATTCAGTAAACGTTGATGTTCAAGTCGCACTATATCACAAAAAATGACACAAAGTTCAACAACATTGGCATTGTTAAAATTCTCAAAAATTTGATCCATGTTTTTAACTGCGAGCTCCTTTGTACTTAAATGATGGAAATGTAAATTATACTTCTATTTATAGTAGCGTATAGGTGGTATGTTTGTAAAAGAGAGACAACTAGCGAAAACGCAGTGAAGCTAAAATGAAATGTGTGAAAAAAATTTTGTTTTGAAAAAAACCAAAGCAAGTCTTGTCTTGTTTAGCTATGAGTGTACAGCAATATAGCAAACATATATGTCATCTTCTCAAGGGTCCACACCTGCATTATACTTCTCATACTCATTCTCGCTTTATGATTGCTCTCTCGAGTACATTTAAGTCATGTATGAATCACTCTGATCTGATGTTCATTTCCCTTACTTAATGAAGAAAGTTTCGTTACATATTTTTTCCCTTTTCAATAATTTCAACCTGTAGGGTATGCATAAGTCTCATGCCTGTTGTATAGTTTATTCATTTTTCTCAAGAACATAAAACTATTTGGTTAAGACACTTGTGTACAATTATAAAATTCCTCTTCATAAAGCTCCTTCTTATATGTTATCTCCTTTAGAGTCCACACCTGCATTATACATGTCTCATAATTTTTTCTTACTTGATGATTGTTCTCTTAAGTACACTTAAGTCTGTTTTTCCCTTACTTAATGAAGGAAGTGTCGTTACATATTTTTTCCGTTTTCAATAATTTCAAGGGTATGCATAAGTCTCATACCTGTTATATAGTTTATTTATTTTTTTTTAGAAATATAAAACTTTATTTGGATAAGACACTTGTATACAATTAGAAAACTTCTCTTGAAAACTCTCCCTCTCATCCTCCAAAATAAAAAAAAATAAAAAAATCCCACTCTGTCAACATCTTAACTCTGCTGCTATGAGGGATATATAAGGGAGCTGGTTGGAAAATAAAATATTCATACATCAATAGCTCTTTACGGGTGAAGTAGTAACTGAAATCATCTTCTAGTATGGAGTTGCAACAATTCTCGAACGAAACTGCTACAACCCAAAATTACACACTGGAGCATGTTCTTCAAGATTTGGGGAATGTAACACAAGAAGTGGAATACGAATTTTGTCGAGTGCATGAAACCATTCCACATATACATACATATATGAACGCAATTCAACATACAGTTAGATGCCTCTTTTCAGGACTTTTGTATAAAGAGAGAGACAGAGTTTGAACTCATACGCTCGTGCGAGAGCTATTGCATGTGTTTATGCGTTTGTATACACAAGCGTGTAAGCTTGTGCGTGCATATTAGCTCATATACTATTATGTAAAATATAATGCGAAAGCATGCGTAGAGAGTTCAAAATATGATGAAAGAGTGAGCCCTCCATATATCGTCTAACAGCTCTCCCCATCCACTACTTTAGAGAGCTTACAAGGTACCTCATGCAATAGGACAATCATATTTCCCCATCTACGGATGTAAGGTAAAGGCCAGAAGAGAGAGCTCATGCACGCAGTGTCCCCATCCACAAACCTTACATCGGAGTGAGAGAGAAAAATAACTTGTTCACGTGGTTTTCCCCTCCACCATGCCCTGGAGCTCTTGTACAACAGTGCGAGCTGTCGCACTATCTCTCTCCCCCCACCACCACGGTCAAAAGCACTCATACAACAGCACGAACTCCCCATCTCCCCTACCACCCTAGGGGGGTTGAATCCAGAACCAGCCTAGCTTATCTACTCGTAGATACTATAAGGAAGGTGTGTTATTTTTTAAAAAATAATTTCAGAATTTCATCTCCGAGTACAGACGAGTTGAACATGTGATGCCACGTTGCAATCATCTATATATATAGAGCGCGCGGTGGCTCAGTCGGCTAGGTCGTGGATTGGCACGCGGGAGACCGTGGTTCGATTCCCGGCCATAGTGCGACTTATTCGGGCAAGTACCTCTGTGATTTTTCACATGTACTTTTTCACCACGCAATGATCCTTGAGGGCTTAGGCGACCTCCTCGCAGCAAAATTGCCTAATTTCCCCATACCCCCCTCCTGTAATGGGAGGCCTCCCATCCCTTTCCTTGTCCCTTTCCCAAGTGCTAAGTGCTCATAGTAGTGCCCTTTATAGGAGCCAGACGTAGAGCACTATAATATGAAAAAAAAAAAAAAAAATCTATATATAACTCTGAACGGTGGGGGGAAATGTTGTTGGGCACCCAACGTATTTCACTGATCATCACGGTAATAATAAACTTAATACCGTCTGCGCAGTAATTTTCACAGGGACCATAACGGTAAAATTCATAGTTTTTTTCTTTTAGAGTACATTTAAAAAAAATTTTTAAGTATATTTCAAAGTATACACATTAGGTTCTTGTTATCTTTCTGGCAATCATCCTCTTATGTGAGCGTATAAATAAATAATTTTGAAAAATAAGTTATTACACCTACATTAAACGAAAATGAAAGGTACTAGTTAAGATTGGTCGAAATGTTTATAAAAATAGACACATCGTTGTTAATTTAGGACATGGATTTTTTATAGTGTCTCAACTCACCTTAAAGTTTGTTGATATTTACTGTAGGTTACTTTTTTTAAAGTTTAATGTTAAAGTTGGGCTTTTTGTTATACGTTTTTGTTAGCATCATATCGAGACTGCACTCGATATATTATTATTTTTTTTCATTTTCTTTATTTTCCTCCTTTTATATCTTTTTCTTTCTATTTCAAGTGCTTTGCATCAAACTAAACAGTATAAGTACGTATGTACTAAGCATCAGAGCTGGCGCCTCGCTACGCACGTGTTAAGAGAGCTAGAGAAAAATAATGACGCAAAAGCTAGCCTCTCTCCTTTTCTCTTAACAAGTTGATAATTCTATCTAGATATCGCCCAGTGAAATTTAATGATCAAATAAGCAAATGCACAGGCTGAGATGCTTTTATCAAAATACTTATTCGAGATTTTCCAACCGTACTTCTTTCTACTTTTTTTTTTGCACTCATATACTCTCAAGGACCGTCAAGCCGACCATGATAAAAACTGTTATACGACTTATTTTTTATTGCGTTGGCATCACAAACAAGCGAACGCTGAGATCAGAATCGCTGTTATACGATATGTCTTAGCAAGTAACCATACATTATATGTAAAGAAAGACGGAAGAAATATAAACAAATTATTCCCTCTCCCTGCCGTAAGATAATGTAGACTAATTGTAAGAATTCATAAAAGTCTCATTGTTTCTAGCAATCGCAGTGATGATAACAAGGCAGGATTTTTGGCTTTATAAGTCCATGACGTTTCTCCTGAGTAGCTAGAAACTGGAGATCCCAGTCCTTTCTACTACAGTGGTAGACTAAGCAATCGACCTGATGAAGAGCTGATCAAGTCCTTACTCTCCGACGAAGAACCGTAGGCACATTTACTGCCCGACAAAGAAACGTACACATACCTACAATCCGACAAAGAGCCGTTTATGTCATTACACTCCAATGAAGAACAGTTCACGTACTTACTGTCGATGGAAGACACGTACACGCATCTATATTCTGACAAAGGGCCATACAAACACTCATTGTCTGACGAAAAACCGTACACGCATCTACTTTCCAACGAAAAATTTAACACACAGTTACAACCCTATGAAGGATTGTACACGCACTTGCTATGTGACAAAGAAACATTCATGCATATTATGAAACAACATAATATATTACTTATATTATACAGGCCTAATAATAGCATGTTTAAGCTCTAAGTTAAGATATTGTTTATAGTATCACACAGATAATTACTTCCACTAACAAAAAATTGCTAGTTCCAAGTAATATTACTTAATACAAAAAAATTTCATGCTACAATAGTTCCGAGAAAATATTTTCTAGAATCAAAAATAAATCATTATTTGTCTGAAGGAAATAATGTTTAAATGATGATGTATATTTATTTGAAATAAAAGTACGTGTTCAAGATTGATAGCAAATTTTGTTGTTTCAAAATTTTGTTTGCTTATTAGAAAAAAAAAAAAAAAAAAAAAAAAAAAATACTAATAACAAGTAAACATTCTATTAAAGGACTAAAATATACTAAATTTAAAACTATTACATCTTGAAACAAAAAATTATTGACTAATTGCAACCAAATGTATGAATGAATATAAAATTTGTGTTCTTGTTTCACAAAAACATCTGGTAATGGTTAGTAAATAGTTTTCAAAATCTCAAAATTTTTTTTTTATTAAAAATTACATTTTTTTTAAATAAAAGAATATTTACTTATAATTAAACGTGTATGAATTAATAAGAAACTTCTTTTTAAAATTTAAGAACATTTTTTTTTAATCTCAAATGAAAATTTTTTTAAGTCTAAAAACTATATACATGATTAAAAATACAAGTTAAAGTTTCCATGTTTGAAGAAAACATTTTATGTACGTAAGTACGTAAGTCAGTAAATATATTGTTAAATCACAGCCGTATGAACTAGGTTTCCTTATGTGTCCACTTGATACGAGAAAATATTTACTAGTATCTAGCAAACTATAAACTCAAAAGTTAAGAAAAAAGTATTTGGACATTATATTTACATATTATTAGATTCTAGTTGTATTATACAAATATGATATAGATACACATATTATTGTATTATTTTATGATACTATAGAAAATTATTGTATAGATATATATTGGTATATTATTAATAGCGGCCCCCCCCATCTCGGTTTTGGCCAAGATTTACTGAATAGAACACCGAAGTGTTTTGACACGTAATGTAAAATTACGAGTCAAAATTACGTCAGTTAAAAATTCAACATATGTTCCTGATACTTTTCAAAACAAAAATCTTCTTATTAATAACATATTTATTCGAAATTCATGCAGTTGATTTTGTCAAATAATAAGCTATGGAAAGTGAAAAAAAAATTAATTATGCTGAGAAGTACCGTGCGTCCCTAACGCCATAAGACAATTGCTGGCCATACAAGGTCGTTGATTTGCTCTTTCCCACGTTATCATAAATGAAAAGGGGTTTTCGTTAAAACTTTAAATATTTAAAAGTGACAAAAATATAAAATAAAAAAATTGTTTTTTTCTAGTCTTACAACTCTGTTACCAGAACAACAAAGTCCTGGAGCTTAATCTCTTCATTTTTTATTGAAACCAAGTAGCCGAATCTCCGTTGTCTTTACATGTTTGTCCATAACACATATATCTTGAGTTAGTACCATCAAAACTACACTTCACATAAAATCCTACACTTAGGGGCTTATGGTGTTGTATAGCACGTTCACTATTTTGCACTGATTTTAACATGCACNGTGACAAAAATATAAAATAAAAAAATTGTTTTTTTCTAGTCTTACAACTCTGTTACCAGAACAACAAAGTCCTGGAGCTTAATCTCTTCATTTTTTATTGACACAATAAATACAAATACATATTATCATACGTATTTAAAAATCTGGAAGATTTAAGTGATTACTGCCAGGGTTATAATGGAAATCTGATCTCTCACGTAATGAATTCTTTATTTGTCAATTTTAACGGAGCTGTTTCAATCTTGATGAATATTCTGCGTCAGTTTCTTGACGCCAAAAATTTTAAACATTTTAAGCATTTTAAGCTTTCCTTCCAATTTACTCTCTTGTGACTATAGGCATGGTTAAAACTTTTTTGAGCCCTAAAGACTGTTTTTTGTCATTTTCGTTAAGTTGTAATGTATTTGTTGGCAAGGTAGTTCAACATCCAGTGGCCCTAAAAAGAACCGGTGAGCTTAACTCTTTTTTGACTGAAGTTTCCAGCAAACGTGACTACCTGGATTCCTCAGGGTGATCTTCTCCGGCCTGCTGTTTTAGCACCAGACTGATCGTGAGGATAACTACAATATCTCAAACGTTAGAGTTAGTTGTAGAGCTCTTTACTATCGTCTCCTGGTGTTACGCCGAAGGCGTTGGTGTCTAAAGCATCGTCTTTTTTCGCAGAGCTCAGTCGTTTTGGTGATCTAAGGTTCTTGATTGAAGTTTACAGCAAACGTGACTGGCACGATACCTTAGGGTGATCTTCTTTGGCCTGTTGTTGCAGCACCTGACTGATTGGGAGAAAAAACTACAACGTCTGAAGCGTTGAAGCTAGTTGCAGAGCTCTTTCCTAACGTTTCCCGATGTTACGCTGAAACCGTTGATGTCTAAAGCATCTTTTTTTTTGCAAAGCTCAGTTGTTTTGGTGATCTAAGGTAAAACGATTGGTTCGTGATACTTGCCTGTTAAAGACTGTCCCGTTCACCAAAGTTCATTTTTTATTTATATCTTTATTGTTAGGTTTTCCCAGTGCAGATCTTGGAGAGGATTGATTATTCCATGTTGAATTATAAGAGTCGAGTGCGTAATGTATGGTCGTCGGTGAACGGGGCTCCCATCCTCACGATGAACAACTTTGCTCGTAACGTCTGCCAGTTAATAACTCACTTAGTAAACTAGTGGCCGGCAGTACATAGTATTTTAGTCGACGAATCGTTGCCGGAAATGGTAGTAAAATGTATTTGTTATCAAGGTAGTTTAACGTTAGATGTCCCAAAAAAAAAAAACCGATGTGATTAATGGTTACTTAGGGAACGTCAATACTTATGATGGCCCTGAAAAGGATCAGTAGTGATACTTCTAGCCATTTCTTATTATTATTTTGGATGACTGCTGACTTTTGCTAGCTGTCCGGATAGCTTGACTCTAATCCTTGAAGTCTCTGCGTATACAGAGACCATTCTGGAGGGAGGTGCGCCACTGACCAAAGAATATCTCGTCTTCGGGTCGTTCCTCGGATAACCAACCATTCATCAGTAGTCGGGAAAGTGGGCCTGAAAATTACCTTCTCTGTAGACATGCCCTTACTACAAACCACTTAGGAGACTGTTGTGGCTGCCCAAACTCAGGGTTGTTCTCTTTAGCTTGCTGTTGTAGTATAGTCTGCTCTGGTAGCAGCACCAGGTCGGTTGGAAGAATGGCCATAAAACAAATAACCCCAAATTGCTAGAGCAGATTATGCTTTGGCTAGACGTCTCCTGGTATTTTTCAGGAGACGTTTGCATTTAGGACGCCTTCATATTGGTGGAACTCGTCAAACATGGATGTTCAAGATAGAGATTGACGTAAGTCACTTGTCCATTAGAGAACAGTATCGTCGGTAGCCGGGATACCGAACTGCACGGTACCCAGCTCTGGGCTTTAATATATCGATGCCCTGGACGAAGACTATGCCCTAATATGCCCTGGACGAAAACTATGCCCTTTCGATGTCCCGGACGAAGACTATGCCCTTTTTTCTAGTCCGGACAAAAACTATGCCTTTTTTTGTTCCCCGACGAAGACTATGCCCGTTTTTTTCGAGTCCGGGCGAAGACTGCCTTTTTCTCAAGCCCAAGCGAAAACTATGCCTTTTTTTCTAGTCCGGACGAAAACTATGCCTTTTTTTTTGGTCCCGGATGAAGACTGTACCCTTTTTTTCGAGTCCGGACGAAGGCTATGCCCTTTTTTCGCGCCCGAACGGAGACTATGCCCTTTTTTTTAGTCCGGACGAAAACTGTGCCATTTTTTCTGAGTCTGGGCTAAAAATATGTCTTTTTCTCGCGTCCAGACAAAAACTAAATTAAAAAACACCCCAATATTATTTACAAACTCCTTTACTAGCTACTTAGTACGCTGGAAAAAGCTCACGAATACGAAGCTTCTGAAAACGATGTAACATTATCAGATTTCTCGACACTTGTGTATATATTTATATCGATATAAGTTTTATCTCCACATATTCACATCGAGATTCACATGTACGTGAATCTACAGACGCCTTTGTAAAAAAACAACATGTAATCATTATTCTTAGCAGGTATAACGGCTAAAGTATTTAGAGTTACGGTAAGTGTTTGAAAAAACGGTAAGCTTTTTTTAAAAAGATTCCATAAATTGTGTATAACAATAACTGTAATTAATTTAAACTTTCTAATTTATTCATGTGTTAAAAAATACTTTGTAATCTAAATATTCGCGTCTTGCAAACATTAATTAATAAAAAAGGTATAGTCTTCGTCCGAACTCCGGAAAAGGGCATAGTCTTCGTCCGGGATCCTAAAAGGGCATAGTTTTCGTCTGGAACAGACAAAAGGGCATAGTTTTCGTCCAGACTCCAGAAAAGGGCATAGTCTTCGTCCAGGCTTCGAAGCAGGGCATAGTCTTCGCCCGGGGCGTCGAT
>NW_019379638.1:306717-323180 GCF_000648655.2 Copidosoma floridanum
CTAACTGTATGAATGTCTCAAGCATAGCGGTCGTTGATACGATCGTTGTGTCGATGTTTGCGTGCCTGACGACGGAAGAGGAGGTGTCGTTCAGGGCCGATTTGACACTACAGAAGTATTCTGTCAGTGAATTTACGGGACGAGAGGGGTAAGGGTGAAGAGGAGGTTTCTTTCCCTCTCGTGGACGGTCATCACGAGACATTCGAACATAAGCGTTATTATTTTATTTTTGAGTAGTCGTTGCTATGGCAACTTGTTTTGTAGTTTAAAACGAAGGAGAGCAAAAACGTCACTTTCATGACGGAAGCCTTACTGTAAACTACCACTTAATCCTCACTCAATCGAATAAATTACCTTTTTTCTCAAAAGTGTTCGTCTTTCTTTCTGCGTAAAGCAACTTGTACAGTTATATTTTTGTAGAGGCGCCAGGCATTTTAATTTAAATTCCCAATTTTATGCGAGAAAGAGGTGACGATGACGAAGAGATAAGGTGGGGAGCAGCTTGGCATCTCATCGGCAAAATGAGCAAAGACGATTAATAATCCTGCGCTACGTACCCCCCGGAAAGCTACTGCTGCCGTCGTCAAGCCATCATCGACTCGTTTTGCTCCCATCTCAGAGCCGACGGATTCTTCGCGCTCTCATGCACTACGTCAACTTCCTAACGACCTGCTTTCGCAGCTGCCTTCAACGTCGAGCTGCCAAACTATCAGAACGACTTATTCGACGAGTCGATACTTTCAGTATCAACATCGGATTTCAGCGTAAACCTTGAGCCACCATCGTCTCCTGCTTCCTGACCTGCGGACGGCCTTAATCTCGAGCTGCCGCCACCGCCGCCACCTCCTGCTTCTCATCGGACAGGTGCTGCGCGCTCACGTATAACGCGCCAACCTCCTGCTCCTGCAGGCGGCTTCAACCCCGAGCTGCCGCCACCTCCTGCTCCCCAGCGGTCGAGCGCTACGCTTCAACTGTAACCGTAATGAATGAACGTTTAGCAGATGAGCTGGGTTTTGAACGTTCAGTCATTAAAGTGTCTTTAAAAGGTGTCAGCGAGCAAAGCTCTCTTTTGTCTTCTACAGAAAAAACAGATTTTAAAATTAAAACCGATTTTGGAATTTATGAGCTCACAAATGTAATGTTAGTACGAAACCTTGCACTACCCATGGCTCGCATAAGCAACGAGTTATTAAATTTCTGTAAAGAAAATTCAGGTTTTGAAATTCACCCCGTTGAAGCGGCACCTGATTTAATGATCGGACAAAATTTTGTCGATTTGATTTTACCACGAAAGTATCGATTTTTAACTAAAAAAAGTTTAGTTGTTTTTCGCTGCATTTTAGGCTGGGCAATTCACGGTGTGAAAGGTTCGAGTGGTGAATCACGCATATGTACCTTAGATCACCAAAATTGTATTCAGGAAAATTTTAAGGAAATTGAACAGCTAAGTGATTTAGACAGTTCCGTCCGGTCTTATTTTGATTTAGATTCCTTAGGGGTAAGGAATCATATCAAATATACACGCGAAAATAGACAAGCTATCGAAATTTTAAATGATACCAGAAAATACGTTGACAATAAATGGGAAATCGGATTATT
This sequence comes from Copidosoma floridanum, assembly GCF_000648655.2. The sequence goes on from NW_019379638.1 coordinate 308,317, forward strand.
ATGGGATGATAAGAAAGAAGTAAATTTAGACGGTTTTGGAATCGCAGAACGTCCACAGTGGTCCAGAAAGCCCAAAAAGCGGTCAAAATTCTTGCTTCCCCTGGATTTTCACTCTATCCTCCTGATTTTGGTCTCATTTTGTTTGTAAGATGATAGGCTTCAAGGATCCGTTTCCCTCAGAGGTTGGAAAATTCGATATATATATAAATGGTATAAATATGTTAAATTTCGGTAGTCCGATTACTCAGGGTACATAAAAACGTGGTAAAAATGAATGAATTTGCACCAAATTTGGTATTCAGGGGTTGTTTGGGTCGCTGGTTTACAAGGTGATTATGGATCGCTGATTACGAATCCAGGGTCCACTTAGCCAAGTTCGAAGCGTTGGATCCAAGATGGCGGCGAATATCATAAAAAATCAACCAATTTGTACAAATTGCAGTGAGTTTCAATTCACTTTATTCCAGAAAGCCCAAAAACGACTAAAATTCCTACTTTTTACGAATTCTCACTCCATCCACATAATTTTGGGCTTATTTAGTTTCTTAGATAATAGGCTACAAGGATCCAACTCTTAGGGTTAAAAAAATCTGTTCAGTACATGCAAATGAGGTGTATGTACGTATATACATACATAATTATAATGAATCCGGAAAATCTACTGGCTTTCTATCGATAAAGACAGAATGTAATTTGAGTACATCCATATCTTGGTTTTTTTCTGTTTAATTTTACTTATAAAAGCACTTCTTATTCTTTTGGCAGTCAAAAACCTGAAAAAACATTACATTTTGGTATTTGGAGCATTCCTCTCCATTTATCGGACAGCAAATAAAATTTATTAAAATCTATGGTCTATTTGATTGTAAGAAAAACGTATCAGACTAAAGTACATATTTTATATTTCCTTTCGTTAAATCGATGAATAATTTTTGTTTAGTATCTTACAGATCGCCCCTCCTCTCCCTTTAGAACGTTTTGATTGTTTTTTGGATGGATAAATTAAAAAAACTTTTTATATCTTGTTTCTATAGCCTTTAACATTGAAAGCACGATACATCTAATTAAATGACAAATTTATACTTTTCCATATATTGATGCAAACCTTCATATGCACATACATTTGGCATTACATGTTTCCAAAAAAAACTTTGTGGCGGAGAAATAGAGAATTTTAGTTGCGTAAGAACATAACCTTATATTTGAGTATTTAAGATGTATCTTTATGTAATTTACGGTATAAATTTCATTAAAAAATACGCTATGTTTGGTAAATATTACAAATAAAACAGGACAAGTGTTCCATGGTCATGTGTGCCCACAACCTCTTGAATCCAAGAAAATTCGCATTACCTTTAGAAGGAAGCAAGGAAGACTAGAAATAACAATTTTTGTTCTCTTCTTCACATTAAACAAAACATTGTTGCAATAAAAAAAAAGGTGTTAATTAATGTAAAACCGTTCCCTCTATTTTTAGTTTTTTCGATGTTTCTTGTTGGAATTAGGGTAAATCATTGTTGGAATAATTATAGCACGTGTAAATAACTATTAAAAATGAAACACATCTATGTTTATTTTATTTCTTCAACAAAACCATTAAAGTTATGTTACAAAACGCATAATCTGTTGCAAGATAAACCAGAAATATTAATGGGATTTTTGGCAATTAAGACAATCACTATACGCAATTACAAAGGTGCTAGGAAAAAGATGTTTAATACCTATAGTCCATGCAGTATAGTGTATTTACTATGAGTGTGTGTATAATTTTGTGTATATACATGTAAATGTCTGCATGTTATTGGAATAGAAAATTTTATCAGAAATGAGTACCACATTGTATTACATAAATGAACCTCATCTCAATAGCTATTCTCGTACAGTTAATAATAACTTGTTTCCCATTACATTTACTGTGTAATGCCAAAAGTATGTGCATATAAAGGTTTGCATCAATATATAAAAAAGTATAAATTTGTCATTCAATTAGATGTATCGTGCTTTCAATGTTAAAGGCTATAGAAACAAGATCTAAAAAGTTTTTTTCATTCATCCGTCCAAAAAACAATCAAAACGTTCTAAAGGGAGAGGAGGGGCGATCTGTAAGATACTAAACAAAAATTATTCATCGATTTAACGAAAGGAAATATAAAATATGTACTTTAGTCTGATACGTTTTTCTTACAATCAAATAGACCATAGATTTTAATAAATTTTATTTGCTGTCCGATAAATGGAGAGGAATGCTCCAAATACCAAAATGTAATGTTTTTTCAGGTTTTTGACTGCCAAAAGAATAAGAAGTGCTTTTATAAGTAAAATTAAACAGAAAAAAACCAAGATATGGATGTACTCAAATTACATTCTGTCTTTATCGATAGAAAGCCAGTAGATTTTCCGGATTCATTATAATTATGTATGTATATACGTACATACACCTCATTTGCATGTACTGAACAGATTTTTTTAACCCTAAGAGTTGGATCCTTGTAGCCTATTATCTAAGAAACTAAATAAGCCCAAAATTATGTGGATGGAGTGAGAATTCGTAAAAAGTAGGAATTTTAGTCGTTTTTGGGCTTTCTGGAATAAAGTGAATTGAAACTCACTGCAATTTGTACAAATTGGTTGATTTTTTATGATATTCGCCGCCATCTTGGATCCAACGCTTCGAACTTGGCTAAGTGGACCCCGGATTCGTAATCAGCGATCCATAATCACCTTGTAAACCAGCGACCCAAACAACCCCTGAATACCAAATTTGGTGCAAATTCATTCATTTTTACCACGTTTTTATGTACCCTGAGTAATCGGACTACCGAAATTTAACATATTTATACCATTTATATATATATCGAATTTTCCAACCTCTGAGGGAAACAGATCCTTGAAGCCTATCATCTTACGAACAAAATGAGACCAAAATCAGGAGGATGAAGTGAAAATCCAGGGGAAGCAAGAATTTTGACCACTTTTTGGGCTTTCTGAACCACTGTGGCGTCGCCTTCGCCTTTTGAAGAAAAAGCTCGATAATGACAAAAACTTCGCGGAGTTATATTATCATAAAATGGAGCGCCTCATTGAAAATAACTACGCGGAAAAAGTTCCGAAGACGTCGGCAATTAAAAAACGCTAGTATTTACCTCATTTTGGAGTCCGCCATGTAAATAAACCAAACAAAGTTCGATTAGTTTTCGATGCGGCAGCCAAAAAAGGAGGGACAAGTTTTAACAACCTACTCTTGACTGGACCCGATTTTTGAAAGCCCCTTCTGAGAGTTTTCATGCGCTTTCGCCAATATAACTTTGCGATTAAAGCCGATCTCCAGGATATGTTTCCAAAGATTAAAATTCGCGAAAACGATCGAGACGCACAACGCTTTCTTTGGCGGGGTAGAGACCGAAATTCAGAAATAAAAGAATATCGGATGTCTTCATTATTGTTCGGTGCTAAATAGTCTCCGTGCTCTGCACTATACATTAAGAATAAAAACGCGAGCCTTTTTTCGTTACGTTTCCCTGACGCCGCGAGTATCATTGAGAACAGTTATATGGACGATTTTCTCGATAGTTGTATGACTTTGGAGAAAGCTAAAAATCGGGCTAAACAAGTAAAAGAGATAAACGCGCACGCAGATTGGGAAATGCACGGATAGGCGAGCAATTATCCCTCTGTCTTAGACGATATATGTAAAAACAACCCTGACCAGCTTACGATGATGTCTGACCAAAATCCAGGAGTAGAAAAAATTTTAGGTTTACATTGGCTAAATTTACTCGACAGATTAGCATTTAGAGTAGTGAGAAATAAAGTTTCACCCGATTTAATTAGTGGTAAAAAGAGACCTACCAAACGCGAATTCCTCAGTATCATAATGTCAGTCTTTGATCCATTGGGTTTTTTAACGCCTTTCATAATTCGCTCAAAAGTACTTATGCAACAAATTTGGAAGAGTAGAATCGAATGGGACGAGACACTACACGACAGGGAATTTGAGCATTGGCAACAGTGGGTAACAGAATTAGGGGTAGTTGAATCTTTTTCTATAAACAGACCCTATCAGTTAGAAGATTTTCAAACCAATCAGGCCGAGCTACATGTATTTTGCGACGCCAGCACTTCAGCGATCGCTACAGTCGCGTTTTGGCGATTCTTATTACCCAACGGTGATAGTCATATATCGTTTATCATGTCCAAGAGTCGTGTTGCCCCTACGAAAACACAGACGATCCCTAGACTTGAATTACAGGAAGGAATCTTAGCTATACGTCTTGCAAAATTAATAAGCGAGGAGCATGATTTTCAAATCACTAGGCGCGTTTTTTGGACCGATTCGGAAGTTTTACTTCATTGGATAGAAAAAGACCCACACACTTTCAAAATTTTCGTAGCAAATCGTTTAGTCGAGATTTGCAAGAACTCACAAGTCTCCGAGTGACGTTGGGTTCCATCGAAAGAGAATCCAGCTGATGACGGCACAAGATATACACCCGGTTCGCTCAAAGAAGACAGTAGATGGTTATCCGGTCCCCCTTTTTTACGTCTCTCTGAAACTCAATGGCCAAAAAGAGTCGCGAATACGAGCGTAAAGAAGTTAAACTTTGAGAGTGAGACAGAATTAAAAGCTTTAGTTACACACATAATAATTAAAGATCCTATTATTGATATAAAAAGGTTTTCATCGTGGAAAGTTTTAGTTAATACGTATTCTCTGATTTATGAAGCTATTTATCACATGAAAAAGAAAAGCTTTTGCCCCTTAGAATTAAGATTGAAGGCAAAAATGGGTCTCGTCAGATTAAGTCAGAATCGGTCATTTAGTAAGGAAATTTACGAATTGAAAAATGGAAAAGACACCCCTAAAGATAGCCGATTATTGCAAATTAGTCCGTTGTACGACAAAAACAACAATCTTTTCGCACGGACGGACGACTAAAAAACCTTGATGAAGAACTTCTTCCAAAAAATTTACCTGTATTAGACGCGAAAGATTCGATAGGTCGGTTGATTATAGAATATTATCACGTAAAATTTTTTCACGCGTCGCACGATACTGTAATTAATGAAATCAATCAGAAATTCTCAGTTGTTTCTTTAAGACAGACTTTGCGAAGTATTACTGAAAAATGCATTATGTGTAAAATGCTGTGGGGAAAAGCTGCCAACTCTAAAATTGCAGATCTACCTAAGGCCAGATTAGGTTACCGGTTGCAACCCTTTACTCATTGTGGTCTCGATTACTTTGGCCCAATTGAGGTTACAGTGGGACGAAGACGAGAAAAACGATAAGGAGTATTATTAACATGTTTAACCACTCGAGCGATTCACATCGAGGGAGCTCACAGCCTGAGTACAGACTCAGCCATAATGGCACTGAAGCGTTTTATGTCCCGAAGGGGTAACCCTTCGGTGATATACTACGATAATGGGAAAAGTAGTAAAAGAAATAGATTTCAATAAGTTGACCAATTTTATTATTCAAAAAGAAATTTCTCTTAAATTCAACCTCCCAACCGCTTCTCACATGGGTGGTGCATGGGAGCGACTTGTGCGTTCGGTAAAAACGGCCTTGAATGTGATATTTAAAGGTCAGACTGCAAAGGACGAGATTTTTATTACTGCGCTAGCTGAGATTGAGCACTCTGTTAATTCTCGCCCACTTGTACACGTTTCCTTAGATCCTCGGGATCAAGAAGCGTTTACTCCAAATCACTTTTTAATCGGTAAATCATCTGGCGAAATTAGATTTGGACGTTATAAAAATCAGATTTAATGCAGTAAGAAACATTGGCGAATAGCACAGCATTTTGTAGATCATTTTTGGCGCAGGTGGTCATGCGAGTATTTGCCTACATTGATTCCGAGGAAAAAGTGGTTAAAGGAGGAGAAACCTTTAAAAACAGGTGATCTTGTTTCAATTCTTGATAAAAATGTGGAGCGGAATCAATGGCGTGAAGGGGTAATTGTTCGTGTGCTACCTGGCGCTAATAGTCAAGTTCCTGTCGTAGAAGTACGAACTTCAATAGGTGTTTTTCTGAGACCAACGAGGAAGTTAGTACGGTTTTCAGAGGTACAAAATCCAGGTGTTTTGTACGGTGGGTAGGATGTTCCCGACAGGGTCGGCTAATCTAAGCAACTAATTGGAAATTCTTCCTCTCCTTCTCTTTAATAAGAAAGTGTTTAGTTTTTTTCTGTAAAAGGAAGTGCTTCGTCGAATGTCTCAAGCATAGCGGTCGTTGATACGATCGTTGTGTCGATGTTTGCGTGCCTGACGACGGAAGAGGAGGTGTCGTTCAGGGCCGATTTGACACTACAGAAGTATTCTGTCAGTGAATTTACGGGACGAGAGGGGTAAGGGTGAAGAGGAGGTTTCTTTCCCTCTCGTGGACGGTCATCACGAGACATTCGAACATAAGCGTTATTATTTTATTTTTGAGTAGTCGTTGCTATGGCAACTTGTTTTGTAGTTTAAAACGAAGGAGAGCAAAACCATCACTTTCACGACGGAAGCCTTACTGTCAACTACCCCTTAATCCTCACTTAATCGAATAAATTACCTTTTTTCTTAAAAGTGTTCGTCTTTCTTTCTGCGTAAAGCAACTTGTACAGTTACAACGCTTATAAAAACATTCCTGAGTTTGTATTATTATTCACAATTATTTATATAAATGTAAGCAACAACCATTACATAAGTATATTTGACTATATATCTAATTACAGACACAAATGTAAGGCGAGCTTAAATGAATCGTACTTCATCCTCCAGAAAAAGTCAATTTCTTCGTCCAGACTCGGAAAAAATGTAATAGTCTTCACACGGACTAGAAAAAAAGGGCATAGTTTTCGTGCGGACTCTAGAAAAGGGCATAGTTTTCATCCGAGCGCGAGAAAAGGGCATAGTCTTCGTCTGGGACTCCAAAAGGGCATAGTTTTCGTCTAGAACATACACAAGGGCATAATTTTTGTCCAGACTCCAGAAAAGGGCATAGTCTTCGCCCGGGATTCTAAAAGGGCATAGTTATCGCCTGGAACAGACAAAAGGGCATAGTTTTCGTCCGGACTGCGGAAAAAGGCATAGTCTTCGTCCAGGCTTCGAAGAAGGGCATAGTCTTCACCAGGGGCATCGATATGTACTGTCGGTAAACAACTGTGTCTTAGGTTTTGCTCGGGCCTATTATAACCACACTTATTTTATTTAATTGCAGGTTGCTTCGATTTTACTTCGGCGCCACCTAGCGGATTTAACTGAACTAAAGCACAAAGCTAGCGTATTTTTGCAAAACTTTGAGCTTATTTATTGCTTCTGTTATTAATTTTTTCAAGATTAAAATCATACTAAAACCATCTAGGAAGTGTTAAGAATGGGTATGCAAAATATCAGCAAAATCGGTTAAGTGGTTTTTGGGGTTAGCGATTACAACGATTTTAGCGACTTTACTTTATATCTTAGTAAGATAACGTTGATTGCTGACGTTACCAACAGTGTCGATGCTTGACACACACGCGCTTCTCTACACTCACAGATTTACAGATACACTAATACATACTTATTTTAGAACAGGCGGGCCCTGGACCCTTTGGTATGAGCTTTACACCATACATACCTCATTCAAAAAACGTGTGGACTGTCATCATGACAAGCACGGCAGAACGCTACGTGGATACTAAAAGCACACTCGCACAGTCGTACGATAACAATAATAACTAAATTATACTATTTGAATTTACGTATTTGAATGTATACTTCTATTAAGCGTCTCTATACTGGCTGAGAGTTAACTATTACTGATGCCTTATTTGTTGTTCATTTGAGTAATTTTTTAAAGTATCGAATTTTTAGTCAGCAATAAAAAACTTTATTTCCTCCAATGTTATAGAGTCACTAATGTAGTGTCCTTGACAGACCGGTGGCGGTGGCAACGTTTCAACAGTAACAGGGGATGATGCAGAAGGAAAATTCCAATCTCTACAAAATCTGAAAACACCTGGGACAAAAAGATCACGGAAGGCAGGATAGCACTTAAGAAGCCCTTACACTTGCCAAGAAGAATCCAGAGAAGGATGCACCTGCAGGTGCAACAATTCAGCAGATAGCAGCAAGTAATAACAGCAGTTGAGATCAATAAATACAAAACTTTGCTGACGATAAATAAAGATATATCGATAAGCAGAATGAAAGAACTACACACCCAAAATCACCTATATCTATAAAAAAAAGTATCCAAGATCTTTGTGACAACGAAATGCGATTGCTCTAAATTGCTTTTAAAAATCGATTCTAATTTCTGTTGTAGATGCAAATCTTTAGGAAAAATACTGAAAAACATTGTAGTACAAAAATTCTTTAATTTAAAAAATCTGTCTGTAAAAAAAAGTACATGTCAAATATTTTTTGATGATCTGTCTTGTGGGTTGAATAGAATAAGCAATTTTTTCAATAGAATAGGATCAGACATAGAGTAGGATATCATAAGAGCTCTTATAAGCGCTTTTCGACGGTAAACTTGTTAGCAAATACACTAAGTCTAACAAAAACTATGAACACGATTAAGAAATTGCCAGAAAAGTGCCGTAAACTGTAATTTTTTATATTAATATATTTTCTTTGAGTCACCCAGGCTATGTTCGCGAAAGGCTCGGTGAGTTATGTCAGTTAAAGTCACGTGATAATTTACTATGAATGCGAGGGAAACTACGACATTGAGTTCTCTCTCTCACACTCATGGTAAATGATTATGTGACTTTAATTGGCTCAAATAACCAAGCCTTAGAGAACACAGCCCTAGTATGTAAGGTAAGTATCTGGCGCATGCATACTTATAAAAATAGTTCAAGCGGTGAGGAGAAAAATAAATGTTTTATGCTTTTTCCCGATTTTCTATTAACTGAGGTGATTAACCCTATGTTTTTAAGAAGATATGACTTGTATTTCACATTTCCATTATTCCAATAAAAAATACTCAAACCACCTTAATAAGGGCTGATGTATACATTCGAACCTTTATCTGTCCATCCAGTTTATTAACAAACGGTCAATAACGGCCAAAATTATAATGTGTACGTAATGCGGTTTCCATTACATTTATTGACAAACCGGATTCTGCTAACTGTATTAATTAAATGACCGATTTACATGTACGAGAAAGTCAAAAATTCTTTTAAATATTCAATACATTACAAAAGAACTAGTAAAAACGAGCATGTAACTAGTATATACATAGTAATTAAAAATAAACCACTTATGATTATGGAATTTTAAAAGATCCTTTACTAATCAGATTGTTACATGTGAAAATAAACACTATTGGGGTGGTTGGAGAAGCAATCTGAAAGATACAGGATACGTTTTTTTTGTTACTTGTCAGTTGATCGGTCGTTCCGATTCCTCCAGCATGTAAATCTACATATTTAGTATATATAGATATACTTTTTAATGGAATGGGACCAACCGACTGACCGATCGATCAACCACAAAAAGAAAACGTACCCTAATATTTAATGATCAAACATATTTTTGCTTATGCAATCGTCTGCCCAGAGGCTCAAAGTGATTTACTGGGCACAAAGTGTGCCCACAGACGTAAAATTGCACTTTGTGCCCTCGGTAAGAAAAACATTATACGTGACTTAAAACATCCTTCTGGCGCCTATGTTTGTACTTTGTGCTCTAATGACGTAATGTACCAACTTTTTTTCGCTTTGTGTACTTGGTTCATGTAAGATCTTTTTAGGAAAAAATTGTTGTTTTATATCATAGCCATTGATTTATTTCCAACCTATATTGGTAACCAAAAACTTTGACTGTTTTAAACTTCACACAGGTAATGCGAATATGGGGTCACGTGACCCACTCTTATAAAACCAAATGAGATCATTTCCTATGGTAAAAATATCGAAATACCTAGTAGATATTATCTTAGAACCTTAAATATAAATGTAGCTAGTAATAGCATAATCATAAATATAGACTATCTCGTTGAAACAAGTAGTAGCCATTAGTAATCTCATAGTCATATTGGTCATTACGTTATAAGCTTCTCCACCTTGGTTTAATATCGCGTATGTATAGGGAATAATACATAATAATGAGTAAATACCCCATTTGCGTAAACATTGCACCATCTTAAGACTGATAGAACTATTGAATTTAATATCTTAGTTAATGATTAATTATTAAATAATTAATGTAATTTTTTTCATAAAATAACAATTTTTTTTTTAACTGCAAAAGATTTACCTTAAGTGTACAAAATTTATAAGAGGAAAAGCATGTTTGACTTCGTGACAGAATACTGTTTTTTTTACTTTTATCCGGTCTTTATGAGACATATTTTTAAAGTGCTACATACACCATGCCAAAAACAAGCATAAACTTTGTTTATATCATTCATAAATAAGAGTTACACTACCTTATATTATTTTGTAACTTCTATAATTTAGTATTCTGCAATGACGCGATACAAGTGTCTACGCGCATGGGGCTTTATACTCAATGACGAACTAAATTTTGATTTAGAATGATATGATCAGTTTTATAAACATGGTGTTGTTGCAGCAACTATCATTAGTGTAATTCAATTTTCATGTTAAAAAAATTCATTTAAATTAACGTGACATTTTTTTTAACATGAAAAAAATGTGGGCCTCAAAATTTTTAGCTTATTGAGATTACATAGGAGTTTCATTTGTTTGAAATTATGAAACAATCCTTGTATATATGCACCTTTCTATAAGTATTCTGTATTCTTCATAAAATTGCCTACGTATAGTACAATAAATAAAAGGCTTGAATTAATTATCTTACGGGTGTGATACTGATACCAGAAGACCTTTGTTGACTTTCGGAATCATCAGCACTAATGTGGAATCGTCTTTGAAATTCTGTTGTGGCTGTATTTAAGTTTCGCTGCTCTTGAGTCTCTCCACTAGGTGTGTTGTTTCTGTAAAATGATTTCTTATTAAATTAATCTATAACTTTTTAATTGAAAAAATATCTTCGTATAACTTACGAAACAGTGGGTCGTTCCCATTGCGTAAAACGAGCAATATGATTAACGTAATAGGTTCTTCCGTTCGCATCTTGTCTTTCTTCCCAACCAGGTGGTAATGGAACAAGTGTTGTTACCTAATAAAAAAATTATGTTTTTATGACTTAAAAATTATTAAGTGCTGTGATATTTAAACGTAACATTTATAACGATTCGTAGAACTCATGTCTATAGTTTACGTCACAATCCATTTAAATGTACAATACTTATACTAGACGCGATTGATGCTATCTTATGGAGAAAATACAAACATAATATATTAGGTTATTCGTCAGGTAGACTAATAAAATTGCCAGAAACATAATTTTTTGTACCCAACCAAAAAATAACAAGAATAGAGCGTGTTAAGTGTTTTTCATTAACAAAGTAGAGTGGTAATTACTTCACTACGCACTGACGTAACTCTATATTATAATAAACTATAAATTTCACAGTTTATTGTTGAAATTTAATTAAAAAACGCTGTGTCTATTCGCACCTTATATCCACGTACGCGCATGCGCCTCGCTCACTCGGAAAAAAAAATAAACTTGGACCCTATAAGTACCGGACAGTAGAGTTGCCCACTGCGCATGCGTATCCACTATATCCACGTAATTATATAGATATACGGTGCGTTTTGGTGCCAATAGACACTACGAAAAATACATGTTTTAAGTTTTTTGGTAATTTGCTCTATCATCCTACCGGAAATAAAAATGTATAACAAGTTTACTGTCGATAGTACTATAACAATTTCCTAGAATCTAATGTAATATCAAATATATGCTTTATTATTTTATCGCAATTTTAGTGAATATAGGTAATTTGACTCACGCACCGCATATTTTTCTGCATTAAAAAAATCAATTATTGGACTTATCATTGATAAAAGAAAAAAAAACCAGTGGACAGTTGATACTTGGGTACTAAGTATAAAGTTAAACTACTATTAAATTATACGGTAGACAATATAATTATGCATATATGAATATACCTTCTATGAAACGATACTGTGTATACGAAGGTAGATCAATTATCGTTGAAATGAGTATAACTGCGTTAATTGGGTACGGTTTCAATTAATATTTTAATATTTCATCAACTAACGATTATAAGCAATACATTACGGCACAGTTCAACATAAACAAAATGTAGGTTGGTCAATACAAGACTGTGCACTTTGATCGAATCATTCGATAATTTCAAAACAAATTCCTACCACCTACGCTGATTACATCTCTAACGTCAAGTTCACATCTGTCACAATTCCTAGTCCATATTTAATACCTAAAATATATTTGTATCTTATAGTTTAGAAGAAACCATGCTGTAGTGCCGATTTCTTTATAGGGTAGTATTACATGTTAGTGAATGTCCCTAGGACGTTTATCACATATGGGTTTTTTTGACAGATATTCTTTGAACACCAAACGAATATTCGAACGAGCATAAAAAATACCCCCCAAAAAATTGCAGATCGTCCAACTGTACCCTTTTTTAAGGATATAAATTTACAAAATCGCAATTTAACACGTAAACTTATAGAAAAGTCACGTAAAACTGCATTTTTATGGTCTATATGGATCTCCCTATTTGAATTGTATGAAAGATTACTTTTAGATAAACCAATTGAATTTGTAAATAGATCAACTACTTGCTTTTTATTTAATAACACAACAAAGAGGAGGTCGAGTATGCGTAAAAGCGTGTATGTAAGTACGTCTGTATAAAAAAAATAATTATCAGCGTTGCTGCATATATTAGCACGCCTTTCACTTCTCTGAACTTTCCTCCAGTAACTGTGGTAAACATCCTTAAGTCATAAAATTACCTTAACCACGAATACAAAATTATGGAAGAATAAAACCCAATAAGTATTAATTAATGTATTTACAGAAGACAAAAAAAATTTTTTTTTTAAATTTTTAAAATGAAAAAATTGTATATTTAGTAAAATTTAGTAAAAAAAGTAATAAATTAATGATAAATAAATATTTAATGGTGTATAGGAAAGCTGCTCAGCTAAAATATACTATATTCTTGGTTTTAAAAAATCATTTAACTTAAAAAATTAGTGGACGCCCATTCTTGACACGTTAAAGAACAAATTAAGCCCAAACTTGACAAAACTAATTAAAAATATAAGGCAAAAAATGAAAAATCAGATGTTGGATTATATCGTTTGTTGAACATGTCGTTCTGATCTCAGTTGTTTCCATGATGACTTGAGGTTCAGTGCCTAAGCACACGATTAGTAAGAGCTAATTTTGGGAGTACGAATGAAAACTCCAAAAAATCAGGTGTTAGTTTAAGCTTAAACGTCATGCTTAGATGCGTCATGTTAATCCACAAAAAGCATATCTAGCGGATGTTTAGAGAAACTAAAACCTAAATCTAGATATCAGTTTAAATGTAGCCCATTAAAATAGTAAGCATGACTTATTTAATTAGTTTTATTGATATATTGAACTACGCAGAAGAAGGAAAGTGAAGATACGTAAAATAAGAAAACGTGGCAAATGCCAATCACATTTTGTACTGCAGGATAACACAGGAAACTGAAATAAAAAGAAATATGATGTGCGTGTGTGGTAACAATCGAATGACTTGTTTGGTATTCTCCACGAATTTAATATCACCATAAATTCAAGAGAAAATAATAAACATTTAGATTGTACATGTAGTTGTAAGTCTGGGCAAGATGAAAAGTGTAAGTATGTAATAGGTGCATTTAAATATTTAACAAGGTATATTTGCAGGTTATTAAAATATAAGCAAACAATGAGAAAGATTTTTAATGATATTTTTTACCAACATAGGCAGGAGAAGTCATCGATTGAAAATGCAACTTGCACTGACATAGCACAAAAATGGAGGAAAAAGCTAAAAATAATATGAAACAGACGTGTGAGCGATGCGGTACGCTGCAACAAAAATATTGCTTCTTCGGTGTAGACATACTGATTGCTTATTTATTTTTCGTATGTCATCTGCTTAGTAAGATTACGGTTTCCCTGATGCCACTTAATTTAAATCTTTAAAATAGTGTCATGTATTTTTTCCATCGAAATCCACTAAATGCACTATTTGTGGGTTAACATGACGAATTCAGGAGTGTGCGTCTACTGTTTTTCTGTACATGTTAATATTCAAAATTAATTGATTGTCGTAAACGAGTTCAACACAAAAATTATTTTTACCGTCAACTTAGCTGCAACGAGTAAATATTGGCAATTAGTATATCAATCTATAGTCTAAGAATTATTTATAAATAAAATGTATCCTTAAGCGCCAAAGGATCAGTGATTAGAAACCAAACCGTTTTTCAGTATCATCAATTAATTGATAGAATGTGCATTTAGGCAAGAAAGCTTCAGCAATTAGCAATCTAACAGTAGTGTTATATATGAATAAAATATGCTCTTCGGCGAGCAAGCATCAACAATTAGCAACTAAACTGTATTTCAGTATAGTTAATTAATAAAATATATCTTGGGATCAGCAAACATTGGCAGTTAGCATAGCAATCTATTTTTCAGTATTATTTATAAATGTATTGCATCCTTCGGCAACAAAGGATCAGCGATTAGAAATCCAACTGTTTATTGAGTATTGTTCAGTGATAGAAAAGTAAAAGTTCTTTCAATTCTAAATTATATTTACTTAACGGACTAATACGAACTTTTCCCTTATGACAACACGTAGACTTTTTTTTTCTTCTGGTCAAACTACTGCTAAACAATACATACACTTATAACTCATTTTACTATAAAACATAGCATTTACTAATATATCATTATTTTTATTTAAAGTACTATTCAAAATTTGATTTAA
>NW_019379638.1:323618-335211 GCF_000648655.2 Copidosoma floridanum
CTGAAGTACCATTATTTGTTTAACTTGATTGAACTTTTACATTTCAAATCTCTTTCTGGTCCATGTCTACTTTACCCAAATATAAAATTCTTGATTACTTGAGGACTTTATTAAGTAAAAGACAGAATTCAGGAGGAGGTATAATTAAATAGACAAACACAATTAAGCTTTTAAAACAATAATTCATTCTGTTAGCTTAATGCTGTGACGTTTTATGTGTCATTTTAAGGCATCTGTTCTTTTAAAACCCTTTCCACATTTTTGACATATTTGTTTTTCATGGTTTTTATGAATTAACATATGTCTGTATAAGTATGACGATCTTTAAAGTTACATATTTTTGAATTACTGAAAAATTTCTAGCAAAACAATATTTTTAATTTCTGACTTATTCTCGGATGCAATTTGAATAAAAATTCGTTTTGGATTCTTACATCTTAATAAAGCAACATATAATTGTCCGTAAGAGAATAAAGGTTTTTTAATATACAATCCTAAAGAATCAAAACTCTGTTTTTCTAATTTTTTAATAAATGTAGAACATGCTACAAAGTGAAACTGTTTTCTATAGCAGACAAAAGGTAATGATAATAAGGTGTCAGTATTCAACATTATTCTAGGAATATAATCTTTGCTTGTTTTTCTCCCATAATTATTTCTGCTTCTATATTATACTTAAATAATTTTGTTATTTTTAATCTTGTGCCTCTACAGAGACCGTCTGATATACTTGAAGTTCTTATTAACACTACTATAGCATTTATTTTTAATTTTAATTCGTATAATGAAAGACCCTCTCTAATATTATTTTAAAATACTATTGGAAAATTAATATTTATGTTAATTTAATGATGTTAAGTTCATTATATGTTTTATCAACTTCTTTGTGAGTCACGTATTCTGCTGTTGTAAACTTATTTTCAGCCTGCATTGATAAATACACGAGTAATGTCGTTGATTTGTCTACTCAATCTGTTAGTGGGGGGTTGGCGCGCGGAGCGCGCAGGGGGGCGTTAGCCCCACTAGTAAATATATATGTACATATATGCATGTATGTGTGTGTGTGTGTGTGTGTAGGTGTGTGCATGCACTGACTACTCTTTTCGGCTTCACTATGGCCAACATTTGACGCTACAGAGTTCAAGCTATACTTTAGCTAGACCAAGACGTGTCGAAGCCGGTATTGCAGTGACTCGAAGGTATTCGAAATATAGCAGTCACAAAACGCACGAGCTCTCATCGGTCAAGAATTTTTTACGCGAGGAAGTGTGGTTAAGCGTCTAAAGGTCACTGATTGGCTCTGCCATTTTTGGGACTAACTGGGAAAATAACAAGCCAAACGGAAACGTGTATATATATATGTATATACATGTAAATCTATGTTCTCCCTCCACCGCTTTCCTCACCTATGCGGTCCCAAAAATGGCGTCTTCATCCACACTCCCTCATACCCACTCTTCTATCTACGGTGCTGAAGCATGAGTAGAAAAGAGACACAGCACCAAACGGGTCAGTCGATCTCATGATGCAAAAAGACAAGGTGTAGAGTACCGAGGACTAATTTCCGTGCCGTACTTCACCGTCCCATATTTAAGGATAGATTCGACTACCACAGCGCCGAAAAGCCTGTACAAGTGAGTCTAAGTAGTCAAAGATAAAACTAAAACCTGCATATATATTCATACACACATTTATACATACACGCCAGCTGATTATTGTTTACGCACTAACTTTTTTTTAGTGTAAATAATGCCAGAATGTGCATATAATTACTAAAAAAACTAAAATAGAAGTGTTAAAAAAAAATTATAGCGTTTTACAAGTTTCCTAATAATAATAATAATAATATGCTTTGTATTTTAAAAGCATTTAAATTTCGCAGACTAAAATGGCTGCGTGTTAGAAACATTCCTAATTGGTTGATCAAAATGAATGCGCAACGCCACACCTTGTATTTATACATCATGGGTCTAACCTATTGGGAATGTGTCTGGAACACGTGACGCGGACAAGTATATATGACCAGTACACGTACCTCCTTTGGGTCAGTACACTGTAATATATATAAAAAAAGTATATATGACTACTAGAGGAAAAATTTTACATGCCCTATGGAAGAAATTAAGTTTAAATTTTTTTTATGATAGAGAAGGTGTTAAACGCAAGAAGATATTGGAGTACATATTTTTTACATTAAAAGAATAAGGTTGCTATTTTTTGATTTGATAAAATCGTTTATTAAGGTCGAAAACATCGTTTTAAAAGTACTGAGTACAGCTAACCCTACATAGAGTGGCTTGTTTCAGCTGCTGCTGTTGCCACTATTTCACCTACTCAGAGGTAAACAAACAGCTGGATGTAAGGTTATACTGTACTCACGACCTTCAAAATGCTATTTTCGCTCTTAATAAATGATTTTATCAAATAAAAAAAAAAAAAAAAAACAAGCTAACTCACATAATTTAAAAAATGTGTACTCCAATAAATTTTTGCGTTGAACACCTTTTCCACCACGAAAACCAGTAGATAGTGGGTACTTGGATAACCAAGTACGAAGTTGTACTTCTATAAAATTATGTGACAGATAATATAATTATAAATATGAATATACCCTTTATGAAACGATATTGTATACTAAGGTAGTGCAATTATCGTTGGAATGAGTTTACCTACGTTAGTTGGGTGTGGTTTCAATAAATGTTTTAATATTTAATAGCTGAACAATTATGAAAAATATATTGTGGCACAATACAATATAAACAATATATAAGCTGGCAAGTATACGACTATGCAGTTTTATCGAATCTTCCGATGATTTAAAAACAACTTCCTACCACCTACGCTGATTACATCTCTAAGGTCGCACTCACATCTATTACATACGCTTAAACACTTATACCTACTCCATACTCAATACCTGAAATGTAATCATATCTAAAAAAACAAAGACAAACTATTCCGTAGTACCTCTTTCTTTAATAGCCTAGCATTACATGCCAGTGAATCTCTCTTCAGGATGTTTATCACACATAGTTTTTTTTGACAGATATTATTTAAACATTTAAAGTATACTCAAAAAAGCACAAGAAATACCCAAAAAAATTGCAGATCTTTCAACTGTACTCTTTTTTACGTGTTTAATTGTAAAAAATTGCAATGCAACATGTAACCATTTGGAAAAATCACTTAAAATTGCATTTATAAGAGCTATGTAAATCTCCCAATTTTTGTTTGTATAAAAGATTACTTTTAGATAGACTTGTTTTATTTTCAAATAGATAAACAATTTTTTTTTTTATGACCACACTATAAAAATAAGTAATAAAATTCCCTAATGTCGGGACCGCTCATAGTAATGGTAAGGGCTTCGGCTAGTATGCAAAAGGACAGAGATTCAAATAAAATTCATAAAATTCAAAATTTGTGGTGTGGTATGGAGGATAAGGGATTGTCGCGGAACAGAAGGGAGGGAACAGTGCGGGGAGGTGTAGAGGGGACTACACTTTTGATGTACCTATAACTGCAGCATGATCAGGCGGGGCGGCTTATAAGCAGATAATATAGAATATACTCTTCTTATGTAGAAGGCCAGATCGGCCATATTCGCGTCCATAGCTTTTTCTCTTGATATTTTAGTTATGCCTCCCATAAGGCAAGTGGCGTTAGTGTTGGGAGACAACTGCATAACTTAACTTATCCGATGCCGATGACCGTTACCTTCCGAGTATCACGGAAAAATGCCTTTTCATTACTTGCTTATATATTACTGACTTTTGATGCAAAACTTGTAATACACGTCCAAACTATAATTAATTAATGGAATAATAATGATAAAAGCATTAATAAATGTTTTTTATTAACTGTTTTTTTCTTATTTAGTCGCAAAACATTTTCAAAATTATTCTTGTACCTAATATTTATTAAATAATACATGTATTTGAAAAATTTTAGAAAATTTTTTATTGTATTTCTCAATGTTTCCAGAATAACTTACTTTTTACACCATTACGTCATTATAACTGACATAAAACTATATCACAAGAATTTTAAGCAAACTTTTAGCTATAGATTCTTTAATAAAGAAATCTAGAATTCATTACATGGTTTAATATTTCTATAGATTTAATTTATTGTACAGTTATTCCTAATCAAAGCTTTTTTCTACTCTATTTTTTGTCTACAGTTTGAAATATATACTTAGTAGTAGAATTGGTTCAGCGTATAACCATCAGGGCAGCGCTACTTGTCGCTTAACACCATGAATAGACTCCGCGCAATAGAACGAGCTCATTGGATCTAGTGATCCCTTGAGGATCACTAATCAAACTTGTTGCGCGCCTTTCTATTCTGCTAAGCTACAGTTTACTCCGTTCACATTTTTGTACCATAGGAGTACCAGTGATTATGTTGCTGAAGTTCAATATATCAATGAACTTTTACAGTATAGACGATGCGTGCCCCATAACCCAAACGAGGTGAGCCGAATTCATTTTTACTATAGCAGTGCAGTAGGGTTCTGAACTGGTATGGTATAGAATTTCTCTTTGTGCAGGAAAAACCAATGCGTGAGCTTATGTTCACATGGAGCACAATAGAGCAAGCAGGATAGGAATTTCTCCATAAGCGGCTGTTAAGTCTATTGCGCTGCAGGATAGCCCTATTGCGCGGCGCAATAGACTTAACACAGCCGCTTATGGAGAAATTCCTATCCTGCTCGATCTATTGCGCTCCATGTGACTGCAGCCTAACTCATTTCAGCCCATAAGTGCAAGTGTGAGGGTTGATATACTTTTTCCTCACTTGCACTAAGGCTGAAATTACATGGGGTTAAAATTAAAGCTTTAAAATTAGAAAAAAAAAGCATAAAAGTATGCGTGGCAAAAAGACGAATAAAACGAGCTTCGGTCGATCCCAATGGGTCAAGTGGTTTTCCCGCAAAATGCAAAAAACATCATATTTTGAGCTAACATTTAGAAATTAATAACGCTCTTTCGCATAAGCATAAAGAGTTGAAATTTAGCAAAAATGTGAGTTTAGTAGTCTTTAACAACCACACTAAATTTCAGCGAGATCGGATCGATAGTTTTTACAAATTGCAGGTAAATGCAAAAAAGGTACTTTAACAAAACAGCCTAAAAAAAGTTGTTTACAACGTTAGATGCAATTTTTTTGCGGGATCATATTCTTTTATACTTACTCTAAAACTTACCTAAGTATCAAATTTTTTTGCTATGTGGAAATTGCTTAAAAAATGATAAACCTAATGGGTATTTTTTGCGCACGGCAGTACGACGCGTAAGGGGCAATGAGCTGCCGTAGCCGTCGATGCATAAACCACGTCCACTCTCTGAAGCTCGACTCCGGTGTTATCGACCGAATACGGTCAAACTGCAAGTTCCCTTAAAAATAACAATATTTTGGGAACGAATAACCAACTTCCACACTGTAAAAAATTTGATACGTTAGTAAGTTGTAGAGTAAGTATGAAAAAATATGATCTCGCAAAAAATTGCATCGACCGTTCTAAACAACTTTTTTTAGGCCGTATTGCCAAAGTACCTTTTTTCGCATTTACCTGCAGTTTGCAAAAACAATTGATCCGATCTTACTGAAATTTGGTGTGGATGTTGAAGACTACTAAGCTAAAACTCTGCCAAATTTCAGCTCTTTATGCTAATGCGAAAGAGAGTTACTAATTTTCAATATTGGCTCAAAAAACGAGGTTTTTTGCATTTTCCGGGTAAACCATTAGACCAGTTGGGATGGACCGGAGCTCATTTTGTTCAACTTTATGCCACGCATACTTGTATACATTTTTTTTTTAATTTTAAGGCTTATTATTCATTTCCGACGCTAAAAACAGTGATTTCCCATTTTTGACATTTTTCTTAAGCCTTAGCGGAAATATTTTTTGTTCAACTTTACTACAATCGATTAGCATTGCTCAATTCCCTGCAACATATTTTTTTGGAGCTAGTCTGAATTTCATGAAAAATTACCGACATTTTAGCTAATTCGATCCCACTACTGTCCGAGAATATCTTTCTACTGGGGGTACGTAACTAGTGTCACGAGGCCCATGAACGTATTGTAGGCTGCCATCACATGAAGCACGATAAAGCTTGCAGGATTTAATCATCGCCACAAACTAATCAGAGAATATAGAAACACCTTTGTGTACACGAAGGGATGTTTCTATATTCTCTGCTAATGTGTTAAATCCATGCTGCTGCACAATAGGTGCATGCAGGGGCTTTATTCTGAAAAAGTCGAGCGTGCACTTTTGAACGTATTATGGTCATCCGAACATGTGCAGAAGTCAAATATTGGTTTCTGCACATGCGCGAATAGTAAAAAATGCACCTTGTGACTTTCTCAGAATAGAGCCCCTGCAGCAGCATATACTTAACACATTAACTTGTGGGGACGATTCCTGTAATGAGGAAAAATGGCCTCCACGTCTCAAAATGCTCTCGCTGATGCAACGTATATACAAAGAGCATTAAGTCAAAGCTTCTCCAAATTTACTTGTTTCTTGGGAGCTGTATATACGCTACCAGGAGAAGAAGAGGACGCCCACGGACAACCAGCTGAGCTGCGAAGACGCAGCAGCACCAGCGAGAAAGGACAGGAAGAATTCGAAGGCAACTACCGGGACACACAGTAGCTGCTATGTCGAGAGTGACTGCGAGGGGAGATACGTGGCAACAGTAGTGGCAGCGGCCATTGCTTAAGCGAAAGATAGCGAGTCAGTCTGCATGGAGGAGAATCTCGAGATGTACCCCTGGGTGCGAGCAGCGAGTTTCGGCGGTTTGCGGATTTTCGTGGTGAGAGAAGATTGAGAGAGAGAAAGGGAGAGTTGAGAGAGTTTCCAAGTGTGGTGCGTAAAAAGTTAACAGAAGAGAGGCAGAGATGAATAGAGAGATTGTTAACGCCAATGCTACGACTCGAGACGACTTTTTGGCACTGATCGGGGCGACCTGCCGCGGCCAGCCGTCGAACCGGGCGCAAATTTTTCGAGAGTGTGAGACTCGTATCGAACAGCGTGCACCTAAGACAAGAGGAGTGGATTCGCGTAGACATGAGCATATGGGCGTTTATTTTGGAGACATGTGGAAGGGGTATACCGAATGTGTGCCTACGAGGAGAGGTGTGGAAATGTCAACTATAGCTATATAGCTGAGCGCAGAGCCAAAGCAAGCGACGACACGAGTTTTTCTCTTTTGACTGCAACCGAGTACATGCTATATATATTTAACTGACTCTTGCTCTTGATCTTGCTTCAATGATATCTCATAATTATGTGCACAGACTTTTGATTTCAAAACATTTGTTTTATTTTATTTTCCCGTAAGTTGATGATTATTTTAAAATCCAGTATTTTTTTGACGAAATATTCAGCTATTTTTTTAAAGATGGCAGTACAGCTTTAACCACTAACTTATAATTTGTCCTCATCATAATTGTTATGAACTGTAAGATAAGCTACGGAGGTTTTCAATGAATATATGCATAAATTTATAAATAATGTAACAAACACTTTTTGAAGCAAAGCTTCTTATGGGGCGTTCTGGGGCTGGCAGTGAGCTGACAAAAAGTGACAGATATAAAAAGACCCGTCATGCTTCCCTCACTCCGATCAGTACCACAATAGCGGGACGTGTGCATACGTATATATATAGCTGCTGCTACTGCTACTGCTGCTGTAGTATTCGGAGTTAGCCGTATACGAGCTAGGAAGCGGTCGAGGTTTGCCGTCTCGAAGGCCTTCTCTGATCTCTCACCGACTTTGTATTCGTATTACTACGTCATACTTTATACTTATGCGGCCCCATGCATGCATGTTCCATGTATATTGTTTACATGTGTGAGTGTGTGTGTGTGTGTGTGTGTGTGTGAGTGTACAGTGCAGCTTGCCAGTTCTGATTAAGTTATTATACTAAACTAATACTTTATAGGTATATATTTTTACCATTTTTTACAAAACTAGAATTTACGCATCATGACATTTATCAGTTAATGTTAGAATATATATTCATACCAATTGTGTATATATACTTTGTATATAGGCTGGGTGCATGCCAATCTCCGCGCCCTCCCAAGGCTTGATACTAAAATATCACGGTGAAAAAAATTTAAAAAAAAAAAACCAGTGTGCACTCATGGGACTGCCGACAGAAGTGAAATTCGATTTTAATTCGATTTTTTTTTTTTCATAAATAATTGAGTTTTCTGAGAAGACTATTAATTAATTTGTGAAATGATTGTTAATCACTACTAATAAATTTGTTTAAGGAAGAGAGTAAGGCAATTAAACTCGCAATTAACTATTAAATATACCTTTATAAGTTTAAATAATTTTAGTATGATGTAAGATATTATAAGGCATAATTTAATTAATAACAAGGAGTCACGACGTAACGACAGTTAATTGCAAATATATATGTGTGTGCGTATGTGTACGGTAATACAGCTCATAGTGACGTACTAGTCACGTATATACACTGCAAATAGCCGCGCACGTGTGCAACTATACGCAGTTGAACTTGCATGGGTAATTAATACTATTGCACATATACACTATACACTTATACAGCAATACTGTAGTAACATGAACTATAGTAGCGCGCAATGGCTCAGTCGGCTAGGTCATGAATTGGCACGCGGGAGACCGTGGTTCGATTCCCGGCCAGTGCGACTTTTTCGGGCAAGTACCTCTGTGTATTTTCACATGTGCTTTTTCACCACGCAATGCTCCTCGAGGAGGGTTTAGGCGATCTCCTCGCAGCAAAATTGCCTAATATCTCCCTACCCCCCTCCCAGTAATGGGAGGCCTCCCATCCCTCTTCCCTTCCTTCTCTCAAGTGCTAAGTGCCCTCAGTAGTGCCCTTTATAGGAGCCGGACGTAAAGCATTATAATATAAAAAAAAAAAAACATGAACTGTATACAGTTTACAGTATACACATTGACACATGGCAAAAAGCTATATATACCAATATAGTACGTAGTTAGCTCGGTAGCTCGGTACCTGGATACCTGACTCGATACTTACGTACATCATTAACCCATACATATACGGTCCCGATCAGAAAGCTTAAGAGGGCTTCATGTTGGGCCTACATTGGTTACCCAGTTACCTATGTAGGTCCAACCAGGGCAAATACATAGAGGTAGATGGCGCAGTGTAATGGGGGGTTATGTGGGGCCAATATTGGCATCCCAATTAACCTATAAAGGGCAGGGTTAGAAGAATAAAGAGAGATTTGAAAGTAAAATTTAATAATTAATGTAGGCGACGCATATAAGTCTAATTCGTAATGACATTCATTAAATATTCCCACTTTATTAATTATTCCACGCTTCAAAATTGTATATACTCACGAACTCTTTTTAAGTTTAACAAAAATAAACGCTATTCTTTGTCACCCGTAGTAATTAATTAAAATCATGAAACTTGAGTAAATCTTCGTATTTAATACTTAATATCAGTAATTACTGCTTTACTTTCTAACACACACATACAATCTGCAATATACACAGTTATACAGCTGTCCCCATGTATGTGTGTGTGTGTGTGTACCTCTCCGCTCTCGAATCTTTCGATGCGTACAAGGAAAAGCTAGGTAAACGATAACTTTCTCGTCCCCAGTTAGCGCCCACATAGAGCCCTATTACAATCCTAGCTTGGTACCACCTAGGCAACTCATATAGGCCCCAGCCAACTAGCTTGGGAGCCCTGCTAACTTTCCGATTGGGGTGTGAATCGAAATTCAAATGCGCACTATACGCACTGCGCAGTGGCTGCCGTTAGACAAGGAGAGAGTACTTAGGCCATATGCATACCCATACTACCGTACCCCGCCGCACTTCACTACGCCACTAAGCTACTCTCTCCTTCTCTATACCGCCAGACAATACAGAGCGGGCTCCCCCTGTCCTTCCGCCCCCTCGCCTACACTTCATTCTCTCGCGCTCACACACGACTCTCTGCAGGGATCGCCTTGCTTTTAAATGAGAGCGATCTGACGCGAAACCAAGAGTTTGTCCACATCCAAAATTGTCCAACGTGCTTAAAGAAGTTTTCACTTAAAAATACACTAACAAAGCTGATTAACCAGAATAAATAATTTTTTTTGCGTTCTATTAGAATTTTTTATAAGGTTTATAATAAGTCCTCTAATTTACCTTAGTACTATTTTCACGTAAATTTTTTTAGCGCAAAAGAATGCTTCTATAAACCCAAAAAAATCATTTTTCACCTCGGCTGCAAATCGGCAAGACCGTTTCTCATCTGGTTCTAGTCTTTTCTAATGATCTTAAAGTCAATGTGTCAGAATTATTTGTTATATTGAGCTGAATTTTAAAAAATTGATAGATTTACAACTTTTGGATTTTTTCCTATCACTGAAAATACATTACGTTTGAGCAATAAAAAGAAAGGGAAAGCTTTATGTGAGAGCAATCATGTACACGATGTGATAGAACAGAAAACAAGATCTGGGATACATATTCGCTATGCACCTGTCATCTGGCGCTACTTGTTACTTTAACACGTATTTTTCTGAGAGTGCAAAGAACTTTTGTCCAAGGCGGCCACTTTAACTATTTTGCTTCATAAGATTTAACACAGGAAATTCTTGACAATGAGGGCAGCACCTTAAAAGCGCATAGCGAATAGATGCAAAATGCATTCCCTAAACCAAAATCCATATTGTTCCTTACAAAGTTAGATTAGAAGTAATGATAAAAAATGGTGTTTTGTTTTTTTCTTGCAAAAAAACCTAACCTTAAACTGTATTTTAGTTGACAGATGACAGAATTGCTGAAAATGCAGTTAGTTCATGCAAAGATGGTCTAGGAGCATGTAAGCATAAACAAAATTTTTGTTTAATCGATAGGGTTTGATCCTAACTTTGATTATTTGGGTAAAAATACTTTAATTATGCAAACAGCTTAGCTACACGCATCAGAAGCAGAGGTATTTTTTCGAAAATTGACCAAAATTGACTTATACGAAATACCGTACATATTTTTACCCAAAAACTTTGTAGTAGAATCACTTTAGGTATTTGTGATGGATGGTATTTGAGGTACAACTACTAAGAATAAAAATTTTTTAACCAACTTTTTTTTTAGCAATTCTTCAACTCATTTTAAACCACTTACCGCAGATTTACCCACGTGTATGTGTGTATCTACAGACATTATTGGTACGATTAATGTCGGATAATGTTTCATTGCCACATTTACATGTATGAGGCAGCTTCGTTTCTGTCAGGGGTCCCGAGACTCATCAAGCTTGGTTTTCCTACACGTCGAAATAAACACATTTTTAATACTAATTTTATTAAATAATTTAGTAAGTTGATACTTCTTTGTTAGCAAGGCCATTTCGTAATCTCATCATTATAAAAAAAATTTCTTAGGATACGAGTATAATTCTTACATTTTTAAACTCCCAAGAAATTATAAACATCCAACGTAAGAGAGAAAAAATCCGAAGGCACAAGAAAACTTACTTTTATTACTATAATATCAAATATGATAACTACCAGCAAAGTAGAACTTATATTCAATTGTACAAGAATATTT
>NW_019379638.1:357168-368628 GCF_000648655.2 Copidosoma floridanum
TTTTAAATAATATGGTAGGAACATTAGTAACGTATTAAAGTATTGATAAAGCAACTCACAAAGGAGTAAATAAATCAGACGATAACATTTATATTTATTTCCCTACAGAATATTTGAATAGTATTAAAGAAGGTCTTACTCCACGAATTGAATTTGTAAATTAAAGCTATTGTTATGTTAATACGAAACTTATACATATCTGAAGGACTTTGAAATGGTACAAGATCACGAATTATAAAATTATTTAAATACAACATTGAAGCTGAAATAATCACAGGTGAAAAAAAAGTAAATAAAGTCTTTATTCCAAGAATAACACTAAATACAAACAATTTTTCTTCGCTACCATTTATATTGTACAAAAAATAATTTTCATTTACCTTAACTTTTTCTATGACTATTAATAAATCTCAAGGTCAAAGTTTTGATGCCTTTGATAAGGATTATACCTTAGAAAACCATTATTTTTTCATGGGCAATTATATGTTGCATTGTCTAGATGTAGAAACCCAAAAAAAGTTTTTATTCAAATTGAATCAGAAAACAAATCTAAAATTGAAAATATTATTTAGAATGAAATTTTAGAGTAACAGAAAAACTATTCCATAGTTCATTACTATTTTTATACTTTCTTGCAAATTTTTTCTTTCATCAAAAAAGCAAATTTCAGTACTGTCTAGTACCCAGATTTATGAAATTATAAACAATTCGTTTTATGTAGTATATTTTCAGATACACCATCATGGATGCAAAATTGTATCAGTATGACAAATTTAACTCAAAATTTTCAAATCAAGAGTGTCTATCATCGCACGAAAAAATTCACAAAAAAAAATTTTTTTTATGTGATCTATGAAGCATTAAAATTTTGGAGAAGAAAAACTTTTTGCGTCACTAAAGAAATGCCAAAACATTGAGAATAGTATGAAGTGTATTAAATGCAGGAAATGTTTCAAAAGAAATTATTAATTACAGAGACATTTAAAAAGTCATGAAAAAAACGTTTAAAAAAATATTTGTTAAAATTTTGAGACAGGTTGTGTAAGAGCAGAGCATCTAAAAAGACATTTTAGAGTATGTAATCAAAATAAACATCGTAAGTAAGTTAATTGTAACAAAATTTTTTTTTATGGTCAAATAAAATTATAAGTGAAAATTAGACCATTTGTAACAGTTAATATGTAAGGCTTTACAAATTTATTCACATTATATATGGGAGAGCTAGGGGGAGCTGGAGGGGAGCGGAGGGGAGGAGTGGGAGAGCTAGAAAAAAAGTAGGATTACTCGAAAAATGCAAGAAAATGAAAGAAAAACTACCTTATTTGGAAGGGAAGTGGGGGAGGTGGGGGGGGGAACAAAACCTCGCTCTAACTCTTACGACTATATAATATAGGAAGATATATACATAGATATTGTTTAGATATTTCTAAGTAGACGCCCTACACTGTAATTTACAAAATTTTTTGTGGTTTCTGTGTTAATAAAGTGAGCCTGATGATATTGGCCGTAAGACTAACGGAACGTTACTCAAACAAACATCTAACATTTTGGAGTTTTTTTTTTCGCTGCTTGCTGAGCTCTTAACTGATCGTGTGCTTATGCACTGCCCCTCAATTTATTACGGAAACAACTTAGAGCAGAACTACATGTTCAACAACCAACATATTTGCACTTTAATTAGTGTTTGCTGCTTCTTAGGCATAATATGACTTTATATAATTATTTGCAGAAAACTACCAATAATAAAAATATAAGGATAACAANCTATAAATAATAAGTAAGAAAAAATGTTTTGTCAAGTTGAAAATCTCCATTATTTGCTGTGTGCGAGTACATTGGCGCCATCTAATACCAGACTTGTGCCAATTTGCAGAATCTTTTGAAGACTTCATTCATTGTCAAATTTAAATAATACATTACTGTGAATTATTACAATGCCGAACGTATATATTAATAAAAAGAACAACGAAGACTGCTCACTGTACATATAATTATTTATACATTTTTTAATTTAGTGCTTTATGTGGGTAATAGCTTTTTTAAAGAGAACGTTAATAAATTCTTAAATTGTTATTTAAATACTGATAAATCAAATTAAGCATTTTTTACTATTTTCATCTTACGACTACTAGTTTTGATCGCTAGTTTTGCTTCTACACTACGTTTTTCATTATTTTGCCGAGTAAAATTAAATACTTTAACTTTTAATAAAAATTTTAACGCAAGGATTCGGATTTGGTAGCACGGATTACTTTTCTCAAACCATTCAGGACATTCATCATTAGTAATTTTTTTTACTAAATCGATTAGACATTTAATGAGTTTCCTTTGAGGCCAAAAACTTGCATGATGTTCATAAGCATCTAACAATAAATAATTTTAGAGAAAACATCTGTGGGTCTAGTTAATTATGGAACTTCTGATAGTAACTTGTCAATATGAATTTATTCTCTACATTTAGTGTAATGTTCATCAGCAGTAACTACTTCTTTCACAGTTTTAACAAATACCTTTTTACAACCAGGACATTTACTATTTTTTAAGGCATTTTTAGGAGTGTAACCACTCAAGTAAGTAACAGAGTTTCTCTCATACATGCCTTTGGTTTCAAAATCTACTTTTTTCGATGAGTCTATGGGTATAAATGTTTCCATCATTTTGGCTGCTTGCAAAAGTTCTTGTATTTCGGCAAATTCTAAATCAGGTAAATTGTTTGCAACAGCTGCGAACGAGTCCACATTTTCATCGCCACATTCAGTATTTTTCGTATTCATCAATAAATTTGATTCTGTCGTTTGAACATTTCCGTGTTGACGAGTGTCAATAAAGTCAGTTGACATAATGTGTCTAAAAGTTATGTGTCTAATGGTTCCTATCGCTCAAAAACGCGAGTAAAATAGATAAAGAATTCATTTTATCTACCTTATACATGTCTAATACATCTTTCCAAGACATAATAACTTTGTCATGTACGAAAATATATTTATGCGTTCTTAACTGATAAATCAAACGTTTGATAAGATGAGGCCAATCAAAAGCTGCAAAAATTTTCTTTCCTACATGCTCAAAGTATGGGTGTTCTACGTCTACTTTTAGATGGTTCTTAAACAATAATGAGTTATTTGAATCTTGGTCGCATACAATAATTTTAACAAAAGTTCCAATTTCAAACAGTGCTGATAACATTTGACGTAAAAGAGTTATGCAGCTGTTTAGCAGATGCACCATTTTTATTAAATCCGAAACGAAACAGCTGGTGCCAAGGATTTTTAGCATTAATGCTATCCAAACAAATAAAAGGGCATACCTAGCAACTGTTGCATTCCTCATGTTACCACCTATATCCTACAAACCTTCTATCTTATCGTATTTTGCAGAATATTTTTTCATTTTTTAAGGCTCATCTCGTCAAATTTTAAAGAACGTATACGCTCCTCAGTAGGTGACAAACTTAACTTCTGTTCGATTTTTTGCAAAACATTTTCATTTAATCCCGGCTTTACATCTAATTGCGCTATCCAACTCCTAACGGTTGACTCCTCAGCTAACCTTATACCTAATTAGATTAACTGAAAATAGCCAGCTGCAGAATGATAATACATTATTTTATACAAATTTTGTTCAGCAAACTAACTTTTGTCTATTTTTCGGTTTAAATTACATCGCTACTAAGGTTTTACGAGACTCACTACACGCAAGGTCAGTCATTAAATCATTTGTATGTCTCATTTTTTTGGCCTCTTTAAGATCTACGCGTTGTTTTAATCGAGAATTATTTGGTTTGACATTTCTGTATACGATAGTTAAATACTTCACTTTTTGTTCAAGAAACTTTATCCGACGCTCAATAAACCGCGTTTTCTGTTCACACTTGACTGAACAAAATTTTCGGGTAGTGGCTTATTTCTTCAGAAATCTATTACTTTAAATACGCTGATTTACATGCTTCTGAGTTTCCACTTTATCAATTATCACATCCTTCGCGATATTATCACTATGATGATCAACTTCATGACTCAAATAACCTTTGTTGGATTCACTTTTATTAACGTTTGAAAAAATGTTGTTTTTCGAACGGTATGATGAATCATTCGTGTCTTTTGTTACGACAAACGATTCACCGTTATTTTCGACGCTGAAACTAACTACGCTATTTTGGTATGCAGGGATTAAAAACGCTTCACTATTACCTGCACTTTCTCGCTGATTACTCACATCAACGTCCATTCGTCCCTTTTGTACATCACTTGCCTTATGGTCCATACAACACAGTTGCGCCATTTGCTCAGATTCAGCGTTTTCTGGCTCAGATTCACCCTTCATAATCTGACCTTTATCCACTTGCCAATCGATGGGCACTGCTTTGGCCCGCAAGCGTAGAGTACCGTCTTTATTCTGTATCACATCATCCTCCGCAAAGTGATCACTGCACAGGCCTGCTGATCGTATAGAAGATGCTGACCAAGTAAGAAGATCGTTGTTGCCTGTGTAGTAAAATATTTCACCAATTCACTTATCTATTGAAAATATATGTTTATTGAATAACCTACTCTATTTATCGACAAAATGATGAACGCAACGTTACTATAAATAATAAGTAAGAAAAAATGTTTTGTCAAGTTGAAAAACTCCATTATTTGCTGTGTGAGAGTACATTGGCGCCATCTAATACCAGACTTGTGTCAATTTGCAGAATCTTTTCAAGATGTAATTCATTGTCGAATTTAAATAATACATTACTGTGAATTATTACAATGCCGAACGTATATATTAATAAAAAGAACAACGAAGACTGCTCACTGTGATGGTAAACTATATAAAATTTGTAAGCAAACATTTGGAATTGTGAAATAAAGTCGCTAACAAAATCAGTAACACAATCTTAATATCATCGTGTTGAAGCACGAACTGAGATAGTCTGTAAAGTGACGTGGATGTGACGTGAGTGACTGCAATGACGGAACTGCATGCTTACGATTGTATGACACATATTTTATTTTATTTACTACAATGACATCATTAATTTGTTAACTTAAGGTGGCTTGGGCGGTTAGTATCGTACCTAGAGTAGGGTGCCATAAGGGCCCCAAAAAAATCAACACTTTTCGACGGTAAATTTTTCAATAAATACAGTTATTTCGATAAAACTAAAGTATAAGATCAAGTAATTGCCAGAAAAGTACCGTGAAATTATAACTGTAAAAATTGGGAAATGTTTCGAGGCAAGCCAGATGAATATTTCATACTTTTCTTCTGATTTTCTTTTAATTTAAGTGGTTGACCCTATATTCTCAAGAGTTTAATAGATTCTTTGTAAAAAAATACACGAGAACTATTTTAAATTTTTGAGGTTAATCGAGTACTTCTAGAGTGATAGTCATTTTAGTGACAATTCTCGTAAGACTGCATGTTAAATTGGTTAATTTTCAGTAGCGATTTGCAAAAAAATTAAGTCGTTGACACCAGTATTTTTTTACCGCAAATGAATTTGGCATACTTTATTAACATAGTTCCAGAATTTCAGAGATTTTGATCAAACTTATAAAAACGCCCAAGTCACCTTAAATTTCTTGTCAATGAGAGAACTGTGGAGCATGCGCTTGTTATGATTCCTCTCATGTATATACCAAACAACTGGAGTAGTTATGAAACTAAATAATATACGGTCAATAATGCATTAACTTTGCAATAACTTCTGCAACTCTACACTTCTATCTTACCATAAGCTTTGTTACCCCCTCCAGTGACGTGCACGCACTAACAGTATCATTGTTCAAAGTTAAATGATACAACAATATTGTATATTAATTTTCAAAATTTTATTTCGATTTGTAAATAATATTAACCAAGATGAAAAAAGCTTACTTGGTACGAAAAAAAATCATACGCGCATGTGTGTGTGTGTGAATACGTATATGTGTCACTCAGCCCAAAAAAACGTAATCTCTTCGTAATATACACTGTGACCTACTTTGAAGCGTTTTTTGAGATTTTAAGACGTTTACCGTACTCTTATCAGAAAGAAAATGTGCCGCATTAACGCTGTCGACCCCAAAATAATTCACGGTCTCCTTAGCCCTGCTTTGTGTATCATTTTTAACAAGGCGTTCGTTATGGATTTCAATTTATAAGAGCCAGAATTCCGAACATGGTAAAATTCGTGCTATGGCGTATATTGGAAAATCGATAGAAAATCACGCGCCTTGTGGGTTTTTCCGGGATCATTTTCAGCAGGGCATTCGTTCTGGTTTTTCTCTTATGAGCGCCAGAAGTCGGAACTTGGTAATTTCCTATGTACGCGTATACTGAAAATTCGATGGAAAATTACGTGCCCTGTCGATTTATTCCAAATATTTAAATGTAGGTGTATTATAAATAGTATATATATACTTATGAAAGTTGTGTGTATGCATGTTGAATAAATTTTTTTTTTTTTTTTTAGCGAAAACGGGACTGCGCGCTATTTTCTCACACTTTCTGGCGAGTCCCCGTTCCCAATCATCCTTGTAGGCAAGAAATTTATGGGAAGTATATATCCTATCATAATCCACACGCACATAAGAGTTACTTTAATTTTAACCGTATTAGAAACGGTAAGGTTAGGGCGCTATCCCAGGAATCTTATTTTTTATATACATCCAAAGTAAATTTTACTGCCATTTAAGTTAATTTTTTTAGTGTACACAGAATTTATCGGGTTTTGTCTATAAATTTTACTGTACGCTACGGTAATTTTTCCCTGATGGAAAAAAGTAACGTATATCGGAGGTTGGTATAGTAGGATAATTGTGGCCTATTATACAAACCTACGATATCAGTTACATTTTCCCATCAGGAAAAAAATTACCGTAGTCTACAGTAAAATCTATAGATAAATCCCGATGAATTCTGTGTACACTAAAAAAATTACCGGTAATGGCAATAACATTTTCTTTGCAAGTTTACAAAAAATAAGGTGCCTGGGATGGCGTCCTAACTTTACCGTTGATTTTACGGTAAAAATTAATGTAACTTTTGTGCGCGTGCACGATAAAGAACATCGTTCTTAACATATCTTAACCATAATTTTCTTGATATAAAAACTCACCAGAGAGCAGAATCCATTGATTTTAACGATCCTTTTGCGTTGTAGCATTGGGGAACCTGAACATCTTCGCAGACTGCTTCGATTTCTGATAGCTTTGGTACTGACAAACATCACAGATTCTCATAGCCATTTTAACCTCTGACAACTTCACTAAACTGCACTATTTATATCGTTGCACTATTATTTCCACTGACATGCACTGTAGTTACAATAAGCGCAAAGAAATAACAATGTCTGTGCAGCGGCAAAGAATAGCTGTAAAAAACTTCAATTCGAAGTATTAACCAAATACTTATTGATTCGGAATCGCAAAGAACACGGAAATAATTGTACTTATTGTCTACAGCGAGCTGTCAACACATCCCACGTGTGGCGGTTTGCGACTGCACGGCAGCAGCATTAGAGCTGATTGGTCGTGTTCGTAAAGAAGACGTCCAAGCGCAGGAATAAATAGTAAATATACTTACTTTATATATAGTTGTTTGTATGCATCCTCGAATGTATGTGTATGTAACCGTACTTATGCATATATAATTGTATACTACTGCTTACGACTGCGGCAGAAGACCGAAGACATGACCTTCATATAAGCGCCGTCAGAACTGACACCCTGTGGGCGGAGTTGACACGCGTCAAGTGGCAAATTCTAATAAGCTAAACCTAAATAATTTAATCACAAGCTATTTAACCCAGTAACTCTGTACCCTTGGTATCTGACCACATAATCCTATACTCCAAACATATTAAACTTAAGAATTCACACATATGTTCAGTTTATATATAAAAAAATTAATTATAATCATAAAAATGCAAATAAACCTTTAAAATAAAAGGCAAATTATTTGCATTGCATTAATAGCAACAGTAACCAAATCATCCAGAGAGCTTTACAGCCAATTCATGTATGAATGAAATTATAATAAATAACTGTAGCGTCTAACAGTAGGTAACCTGGGATAAAATTACTAGCCAGTTTATCGATTATTAAAACATGAAATAATAACGCAAGCTCTTATCACTGAATAACCTGTAGCGCTTATAAGCCATTTTATAAATCGATTAAATGAAAATCTAAAGCGCCTATCATCAGATAACCTGGGACATTGCTGGTAATAATCATGTTGGCTATTATTGTAATAAAAGTAAGTTTTATTGTGCCTTTGGTTTTGTTTCAACGAATCAGAAAAAAGTGTCGACAACATAATATATAAATTTAAAAGACACATAAATAAAAGAAAAAAATAAATAAAAAAATGAAACAGAATGATAAATCGCATTAAAAAATAAAAAATAAAAATAAAATAAAAATGCCCATACTTGGAATCGAAACCAAGATACCAAAACAATTCATTTTGCGGCATAAACCTTAACCACCTTAGCTATCCAACGTTAGACATTTCTGGTGTAGAAGTCATATGTTCATGGATAACCTCCGGAGCTTGTCCTACTGCTATTACAGCAATTATGATGGTAATAATATTAAACTTGAGATTACAGCTGAACTGACATCCTTAAAAAACAGTTTTAGCTGAATATTTTCTCAAAATATTAGTGAATTTTCCGAATAAGTATTGAAAGTACGGAATCTAATGGAAAAGAAATGTCTTGAAATCCAAAGATAGAGTATATAATTTTGAGCATTTTACTTCTACAATTCAATTAAATGAGACTGATATCGATAACATTGAAACGAGAGTCAGTTGAGTAGCATATATATTTATGAGTATTTTTGGTTATAGTATATAAGTAGAGATAAAGACTCGTGTCGTCGCTTGCGTTGGCTGTGCGCTTAGCTGTATAGATATACAGTCATTTCCACTCCTCTCATCCTCGTAGGCGCACATATATTCCATATACCCCCCTTCCACGGATCTTCAAAATGTGTGCCTACATGCTTATTTCCACGCGAATCCACTCCTCTACTCGTAGGCGCACGCTGTTCGATACGAGTCTCGCACTCTCGAAAAATGTGCGCCTTGGTTCGACGGCTGGCCGCAGTGGGTCGCGCTGATCAGTGGAAAAAATTTGGAAAAAAGGACGAGGTGGACTTGCGCTTGCGGCTCGCTTGGTGCGAGGTGGAGTCGCTGCAGCACAGTCCAGAGGACAATGTGAAGCATTGTGGTGTATATAGTGTAAAGAGATACTGTGTATTAGTGATTAAATAAAAGAGTAGTAAAAGTTATTTGCAGGTGTTAATTCAATACTTCTCCTCGTGGAACGGGAGAACTCCCGCCTCAAACCCTTCCTTTTCAGGAGAAGCAACCCAAGGTGTAAGAGAGACAAAGGCGACGTACGTGATCGAGATTTGGCAACGCTACGTCAGCGCCTCTTTTTGTTTTCGTGTTAAGAAGCAGTGTCACATTTCATCCCAGCCTTACTGCTAATAGACCAAGAGCTGAGGCCCGAGGGTGGTCAAAATTTTAACTAGCCGCCAGTTTCACTAGAATTAAAGAACCTCTTGATTCGCGGAAACCCGAAATATTTCGTTCATATTCCATTGTGGTAAAGATTTATGTGGTAATTACAGTTGTGCCATATATTTTTTTTTTTTTATTTACCAGCCGCAACTGACACCAATGGATAGAAAATAAAAAGTTGTCAACTGAAAGTGCCATTTGCGGCAAGATTAGAATGCATCTTGTACCCGAAAATCGACCCCCCCCCCAAAATATAGATATTGTATTGTTATCTATAATTTTATCTACAGTGCATCATCTATTGTCATAGATGAGTATTATAGATAAGATCGGGTAGGGGGTCTATTTTTTCGAAGGTCGATTTTCGGGTACAAGATGCATTCTAATCTTGCCGCAGATGGCTCTTTCAGGGTGACAACTTTTTATTTTCTATCCATCAGTGTAAATTGCGGCTGGTTAATAAAAAAAAACATGTGGCACAACTTTTATTACCATATAACTCATTGCCACAAAGAAATATGACCGAAATATTTCGGATTTCTACGAATTATAAAGTTCCTCAATTCTAGTAAAAGTGGCGGCTGGTTAAAATTTTGACCACCCTCGGGCCTCAGCTCTTGGTCTATAACTTACAACTTACAACTACAAACACTCTGACAGCCAGAGATGAGTAGAGGTATTGCTAACGCCAATGCTACGATGCGAGACAAGTTTTTGGCACTGATTGAAGCACCCCGCCGCGGCCAGCCGTCGAACCGGACGCACATCTTACTACTCGTATCGAACAGCGTGCGCTTACAAGAAGAGGAGTGAGTTCGCGTGGAAATGATCATATTGAGATTTCAAAAGGTCACGTGATTCTCGCGTTATATATAATCACTTTGGGGAAAAATAACTCAGGCTTTGAGGGTGCAATTCTATTTCTATTTTTTTTACACGTTCAACGATTTTAATACGATAAAAGCCTTTCAATAACATATTTTTGAGGAGATGACAATACCTTAGCTATTTTTTCCCTACTCAATTAGTCTTTTGCAGCTTAAAACTTTTCTTTGAAAGTGCGAAAACGCACATTTAACCTGTACAAAGTTCTCCAGTTCCGGACTACATATAGGAAACAAGCAGGATTTTGGTAAGGTTACATGTGCGTTTTCGCACTTTTGAAGGACAGTTTTGAGGCTGCAAAAGACTAATTGAGTTGGGAAAAAATAGCTAAGGTATTGTAATCTCCTCAAACATATGTTATTGAAAGGCTTTTATCGTATTACAATCGTTAAACGTGTAAAAAAATGAAAATAGAATTGCACCCTTAAAGCCTGTGTTATTTTTCCCTAAAGTGACGAAATATACCGCGAGAGTCACGCAACCTTTTGGAATGCCAATAGGCGCACATTTTGGAAAGACGTGGAAGGGGTATACCAAATGTGTGCCTACAAGGAGAGCAGTGGAAATGTTGACTATAGCTATATATCTGAGCGCACAGCCAAAGCAAGCGGCGACACGAGTTTTTCTCTGTTGACTGCAACCGCGTATATCGTATATATTTATTGAACTGACTTTTGCTCCCACTCTTTTTTCTTTTTCCCCTACTTTGAATACTTATTTTGAAATTCAGTAGTATTTTGAAAAATACTTTCAGCTATTTTTTTAAGGATGGCAGTTCAGTTATAATCCCTAATTTATTATTTTTCCTCATAATTGTTATGAACTGTAGGACAAGCTCCGGAGGTTATTAATGAACATAAGTGGCTTTCAGATTCCTTAGGATCGAAGTTTCAGTAGCTAAGTTGTTTGATGCTTATTCTGCCGCTCAAATTGTTTTGCTTTCACGGGATCGATTCCAATTCTGCAGATTTTTTTTTTCTAATGCAGTTCATCATTCTGGTTAAATTTTTTTTATTTATATTTTATTTAAATTCATAATCAAGTAACCAACTCTTTTTTTTTTTTTTTTTT
>NW_019379638.1:389718-401771 GCF_000648655.2 Copidosoma floridanum
ATTCAAAAATATTATACAAATTTTTTTGATATTAAAAGATTTTAAGAATTGAATGTTACTTCTTCGGTAACAGCAAAGGGCCTGATACAGCATTTTTCAAAAGCAGGGCAACTGCACATTACAGAATTATTTGTGAAACGTATAAACGTATTTACGTACATATTTGTGATTTTGCATAAATATCTAATATTATAAGTCGATATGTGGATAGTCGGGGTGTTTATATTTTGCCTTATGCATGTCATACCGCCTGGTTTTTGATATTTTGCCAAAAATATATGCCATTTTGCCTAATATTTATGACATTTTAAATTTGAAAATTGTCTTCGAAGAAACTAAAGTGAAAATTTTCTTTCATGACATTTCATTTGTAAACTATGTCATTTTGCCTAAAATTGTGATGTTTCGCCTTATCAAAAATTTTGTTCAAGTTACCGTTTATATATATAACAGTCATTTTTTGAGAACTGTACTCTACAGGCTCTAAAATGCTGCGTTATTATGCATGTATATGCTATTGTCATTTGCAAAGTGAAAAACCATCTCAGATTTAATTGTAATATCAATCGCTTTCGCAGGAAAGTGGACCTCATTTTACATGGCTTCCAAACCATCGGGCCACAGTTAAAAATAGGCGCTTAAGAAATAAGTTTTCCAGAGCTGCGAGCCAAATGAGTACAGGACCACAACCCTAATCACGTGCTACCATGACGAGATCAAGCTATCGTAACTCATGAATTTTCTCTCATAACATTACACATAAAAGTGCGATCGAATTAGTTTTTCGACCTGAAAAATTCTGATTAGCTCAAAAAAAATAAAGTGGTAGTTTTAATGCATGGTAACAAATTTACACAATATTTAATATCTAAAAATGTCAGCCAAGACCCCAAAAAAATGGCAATACAGATTTTTTGCGTCTAGATAAAACTCAAAGAATTGCTCATAAAAAAGTGTTTGCAAAAAGATGCGCAATCTTAATATGAACAAAATGAGCTGCGTTGGGTGCAAATTGGTTCAGCCATTTTTTGCAAATTGCAAAAAAACCGCCATTTAGAGCCATTTTTTCAAAACTTAATAATTCGCGTTCTATACAATATTAAAAGCTAACATTTCGACATAAGGAACACATTATTCCCCTTAATATACATAAAAAATTTCAGCCTGATTGGTTGGAAACTTTTCGCGAACCGCAGCAAAAAATAAAAAAATGGTTCTCTCCAAAAATGGCAATAAAAAAGGTGTTAGCCAACATAGGAACATTTGTCAAATTTTTTTCTCTTCGTCTATATTTACTCTACAACTACCTAAAACGCAGTTTTTTTACCCATTAAAAGTATCTTGAAAATCGATGACAAAAAACTTGCCTTCTCATTTTAAACGTGGTCGCTCAAAACCTCCGGAGCATGCATGCGAATTTTTAAAGTTAACTTCTAGACCGATTGACCGCAAAAATAAATCACTTCTTTTTTTGGATTTTTTTGTTTCTATTAAAAGTATTTTTTGTTTTCTGATAACAATTTTGCTAACGATTTCGTACGTTGATTTGACTATATTATTTATGCTTGAGTATACATACAATATCATTAAAGTTATCCTCTACCACGACAACCAATAACGATTTCAACGTCTTCGTTCTACTCTCTGAGTTTCTCCTATTACGTTCTAATTGCATCCCCATCTTTACTAACAGATATCTTTGTTTTTTAGGCACGACTAATGTCTGGGAGTGCCTTATACTTTATTTGTCAGAGCAAAAAGTATAACCAATTATCAATCGTCTATTTATAAAATAAAACGAATTTTGAACATAATATATTGTAAGGTTAATATCTGAGTTGGTCACATGGTGTATGATGTGGGGTATCAAGTTTTACGACTAACTCAAGTATTTTGGACTCAAATTTTGTTGGTAACTTTGGGTTGGATGTCTCAGCTGATTATTTGAATTAAGACAAGTTTTATCAAAAGAAAAAAATTTGGACAGCATTTTTGGAGATAACATGAAGTAGCCCTCTTTAAAATCATACACCGTAAGATAGAGCACCTTTTATAAAGATTCTCTATTATTACAAAGTGCAGAGTGATTTGTAGGGATTCTCAAATTGTCGTATAATGTATTGTTTATTGTTGTTAACGTATACAAAAATTATGAACTACACATATACTGATAAAAAAGTTTGTAATTTTAAAGCACATTTAATATGAAATTTGAATTAAAATTAATAATATGTAGTGATTTTTTTACATAAATACATTAAATATATAAATAATGTAAGCATGTTTAAATTTCTAAAATATAACTGGAAATTCAAAATGTTTTTGAAAATTCAAAGATATTTTGAAATTGACTTGAAAATTTTATGTAAGTATGTTTAGTACGTTTATTTATGCTTAGTTTAAAAACATTTATAGCCGAGAGGAATTAGAAAAAACGTGGACCTAATTAACTACAGGTTTTAACATAGTTTGTTGTGCTCATTTAAGGTTCAGGAACATCATCCTAAAATTGATCCCAATTTGGAGGTCGGGAAGGATGTCAAATTGACGTTGTAATGTGGAAAAATCGTGAAAAACGGACATATAATTGACTTGCTCTGCGACTATTTACATTAGAGGTATCGAATTTTTTCTAATGTGTAGGTAATAAAAATCCGGTAAATTTGCGACCTGTAGAGTTCAATTTGGTCGAATATTTATTTAAATAATTAAAAAACACCACTGAAATTTCCAAAATTTTGATTTATTTTTCATTTAGCGGCAAAAGCTTCTGGGTACTTGAAACTTGAAATAATTTTTAAATTTCTCCATGCTAGTTGTTGTTATATTTGCGTGCTACCCCAAAAGAAAAAAAAACGTGAAAATCGAGTAAGAAACGACCGAGATGCGAACTTTTTTCATCAGTCTGTGAATTTGAAATAGCTCGATCGACTTTTGAAACTCTGCTTGGCTGGGATCACTGATGACGTCATTTACGTTCGCCCAAAACCACTATTACTTTCAAATGAGTGTGCACCATCCTAGAGGCGTTTTTTAAATCATGGTTAATAAAATTACAAAATCGAAGTATTGAACTAGACACAGTTAAAATTTGAAGCTTTAATGTTTATAAATAAAGAAATGGCGAAATTATTAAAAAAAAAAATTATCTCGACTTCTGAGTATGCTACAGCAACTTAATTTTTTTTTTAATTTGTGTAAAAATACCAGCTATCAAGATATCAACATTGCATGTCAATATTATTGTTTATTTAAGAGAAACTTGAAAAAAACGGAACTCCAAAATCGATACATTTTTCGGACGCCATTTTGACGGTCTTAAAATAAAAAAATGAATATGCCCGTTGCAGTATCGTAAAATTTGAGTCCTTACAAAAAAAATGAGCCCTAGATGAACCTTTTTTGCCGACGGAAATAAGGTCAAATAGCATTAAACATTTAAGTTTTTTTTTATGAACAAATGGAATTTTTCGGTAACGAGTCAATATTTTTTTACGAAAATTTTTTTGTGTCTTGAAGAACATAAAAGACACATTTTTCCCAAGTTTCAAGTACCCAGAAGCTTTTGCCGCTAAATGAAAAATAAATCAAA
The DNA here is from genome assembly GCF_000648655.2 of Copidosoma floridanum. The sequence continues at coordinate 393,311 of NW_019379638.1, forward strand.
ATTTTGGAAATTTCAGTGGTGTTTTTTAATTATTTAAATAAATATTCGACCAAATTGAACTCTACAGGTCGCAAATTTACCGGATTTTTATTACCTACACATTAGAAAAAATTCGATACCTCTAANAGCAATAGCTATATCTACCCGAACTGGTTTTTCTATTTTTGTGTAATGATTAAGCTAATACTCAGGCAAGTAGGCGCCAGTAATAAGTAGTATAACTTAATTTTTATCATAATTTAATTAGTACTTAGGCTACTAGGCAACAAGGATGAGTATAGCCCAAGTGTTTCATACTTTTGTATGATGATTAAATTGTGTTCTTTAGGCAAATAAGTGTTGAAAATGAGTAGCTCAACCGATTTACTTTTGTACGATAATAAAATCCATTATGAGATTAGCGAGCACTAGTGGTAAGGACCAAACTCTTTTATGGTATTTCTATAACAATTAAAATAGTTCTTGAGCATGTCAGTGCCTGCGATGAGGAGCCAAACAGTTTGTATAGTTGTGTAATATGGTAACGATATTAATTCATAGGCAAGTAATTACCAGTGATAATTAGCCCCACAATTACTTGTATCAAAAGAATAATCAAATAAGTTATTAGTCAAGTAAACACTACCAGTGAGTATTCGAACTATTTTTCTTTTTTAAGTTATAATTAACTTAATTTGTAGGTAAGTAAATGCCGAGGATGGGTGGCTAAACTGTTTTTTACTTTGGTGTGGTAAGTAAATTGCATCTTGGGAGAGCAAGCACCAGTGTTGAAGTTTATTTATTAATAAAATGTGCTCTTAGACGGGACAGCATGAAAAATTGAAACTAAAATGTTTTTACTATCAAATATTAAAAATTTATTTCCATAGGCATGCAAGCATCGACAATAAGAAACGAAACTTAATTTCAATGTGAGGGCTATTCTGCCACCACAGGCGCTCGCCACCTTATGGGTTACATTAACATGGATTTTCGTATACCAGCAGTATATATAGGGTTTTCGCATGCGCATGCACAAAAAATTGCTGTTTTTTATTACCCCATAAAGTGGCGAGCGCCTCTGGTGGCAGAATAGCCCTCATTATTTATCAATAAAATGTTTCTGTAGTAAAGCAAGCAGCGAGGATTACGAACTGAACTATTTTTCTGTATTAATAATTAATAAACTGTGCCCTTAAGCAAGACAGTAGGCAATTAAAAACTTGAATATCTTTGAGTAATATTTATTATAAGTTGTTTCCTTAGGCGAGCAAGCATCGATAACTAGAAATCCAACTGTATTTTAGAATCATGTTATATTAAATTACTTTCTTAGACGAGCAAGCATTGGCTGAAAGAAATTCCACCGTAATTGAGTATAGTTAATCAAGAAAATATTGTTTGCTAATCGCCAATATTTGCTCGATGACGAATATACGTATTCTATCCTATAAGATTCTGATGACCATTCAGGATGTTAATCGATGCTTTCTATACAGTTGAAATATTTTGTTAATTAACAACTACAACTAAAGCATAGTTGGATTTCTAACGGCCAATACCTGCTCACCAAAAGAAAACGTTTAATTAATAATTAATGTCAAAATTCCATCAACTTTGTTACTGTCGGTGCTTGCATACCTACGGAAACAGATTATTTATATAAATGATATAAAGAAACATTTAAATATGTAAAACATGTGTATATTTACAGTAGACGAGTTTAACCACAATGCTTATTATAAAAAATTATGCGGTTTTAGTTTATTGAGTTCATCAAACCCTGTGTTTACATTCGTGGTGAGACGATAAGTATAAGTTTTTTACATTTTTGAGACAGTCATCTCGTAAATCAGTAGTAATCTGACTCAAGTGCCGCAGGTTGAGGGTTCGAATCTTCAGAGTGTCAAAACTTTTTAGATATTATTTTCTGATGTCATTAAATTCATAAGTATATGTAAACTAATTACTATTTCTAATAAATACATGATAATGATTTTAAGCAATAGATATAATTAATAAAACAAACTTAAACTATAAATCTGTTCAGATAAAATTATAAAAATATCCAAAACATTATTATGTTTATATTTGCATTTGGTTATGGTATGTTATTTTATTTCTAGAACTTTTTTTGGCTTTCGCTACATCAGACACCTTTTTGCTTTCGATTTTTTGCTCTAACCACACGGTGTGCGAGTTTTTCGTGCAGGCCCCTGTACTGCGAAGTTCCCCTTAGATGACTACTCGGTCTTCCACTCTACTGGGTACTATTTACAGGGTGCAGCGATCGTCTCAAGTACACCCTGGTCCATATCAGGTTAATGAAAGGAATATCTCTTCCATTGATTATTAAACCTTACCGTACTAACTATTTATAATGATGGTGGACTTTTCCAAACTAGCTGGCCTGTACAGTATTTTTAAACAATTTAAAAAAAAAAACTTGAAATTGTATATGATTTTTTGTTTTTTTTTCTACTTATTCAAAAATACTTCAGGCCCCCAGTTTTACTGTTATCATACGGATGATACCATCTTTATCGATCGATATATGTTGAAAAAATCTGATTTTAAACTAATTTTTATTCATTATTTGTTAAAAATTTACAGCTATCATTTATAGCTGAATTGTATACATTATTATAGCTGTTTTATAGGTAGTTATAGCTATGGAGATTTCGCAAATGCTGCATCGCTGCCAGCAGTAAAGTGTTTATATAGTTACGATCCAGAGGATTTTGATTGAGTGAAGGCGTGTACCGTGGCACGACAAGACTGTTTTTGTCCTTACGAGTAATAAAATAAGTTTAAATCAGTGTCAAGATCTTGCTGTGACACGAGATAAGGCAATGTGCCTTCTAACCTTAATCTTTGGCCTAGTCGGTACATGGATTAAGGCTTAAAAAAAAAAAAAAAAAAAAATTNACAATGTGTAACATTTTCAGCGGGGCCTTTAATCTGGATTTTGAGTTATAGGAGCTAGAATTCGGGACGGATACGAAAGCTAGCATAGGTACATAGGAGAATTTTGGGTTGGGGTATCATCATTTAAAATTAATTTTTTTCTTTCCTTTTTGTGTTACAGGAAGTTTTCAACACTATTATTAGTTATTTTCTGACAAATCTGCTGCGTTTCAAAATCATTATCTAAATTTCCAAATTTCGTTCCCGGAACGTTCCGAACTTTAGTGTCATGTTTATGCCTACACATTATATATATATTTCCAGCTTACAATCGAAGGAAAAAAAAAACTTATTCAAAAAGGCTCTTTTCTGCTGCCTTCGAGTCCGAAAAGAATCTTGCTTGCTCAGAATCGCGGAAAGACTATTTCTTGCTTTTGATTTTAAAAAAGCTCTGTGTATTGCCATTGCGTCTGAAAAGACTCTTTGCAGCGTTAACCTGACGCTGTAAAGTGCCATCAATGAGTAGCTCGACCGTTTGTAATACTGTATAAAGTCAGGTTAGAGGATTTCTATTTTTTTTTTCTCGCCCAAGAATAAAGATCTTATTCTGAATGTAATAAATCGAAAGTCGTGAGAAACATTAAGCAATAGCTTGCGAAGATAATCGGTTAAAATCGAACACTCCCAAAATTTGATTTTCATTATCTTATTAAAGTAAAAAATAGTCGAGCTACTCTCATTTGCCACCTACTTACCTAAAAAACGATACCAAATATAAAATAATGAAGAAAAGTAGTTGGAATGCTCGTCATTGGCACGTACTGGCGTACTAATTAATTTATTCATTATACAAATCTAATAACCAGATAGTTTTTATTTTTGCCAGTAATACCTTACATAACAATTAATATACTTTTCATAAAAATTTAGGAACTATTTTGATAACCTATCACTAGCACTTGCCTGCCTACCCCAGCGTGCCATGATTATTAAATGCATTCAAAATTATATTTTCTGTACAATTTTTATAGTACTTGATATTTTTTTTGTTAATTAGAGTTATATTTTATGTGTTACATTTTACAAAGCTGAAGAGTGATTATTTTTTTGTTTCTCAGTGTTAAATGTTTGAATTGTGCGTTTTTAGACCTTTATTGAGAATAAGAGCCCTACTGTGCGACAATAGGAGATTGTTACTAATACTCATAAGAAATACCAACATTTTTTTTTTAAAGTTTGTATAAAANGAAAAATATTAATAACTGCAAAGCACGATTATATATTAAATAATGTTTTAAATGTACATAAATTAAAGTTCAACTCATCAGCAAAGTATAAAACTCTTATTCCTCTGAACTATTTGAAAGTTAGAACGGAAATTTGCGCACAATGGGAGGCCGTTACAACGCAAATTTGTAAGAAGACGCTTTTTAAGATTTACTGTCAAACACAGGCTTGTATAGTAAGCACGTGCATCTCAACTATTTTTCTAATAAAATAATTGATAAAATCAAGGTCCATGGACTGTAACCAAAACTCATTTAATAGAGCATATCTTATTAGGTTAAATTACTTACAAATTATTCTCTGGATCATAATCCAAACATTCAACCACGTAAGCTTATAGATCAATGCAATAAAAAATGAAAGATGCCTCTGTTACTATGTCTGTCTGCAAAAGTTATTTGCCGTACAACGTAAAAAATAGTACACATATATAAAAAATCACCATAAATAACTCAGTTGCTTTAATTATATTTTGATTAAACAAAGTCTTGCAGCAAAGATTTTTGTTGCTCTTTTACTAATGTATTTTACAACTAGTAATATATTTTATCATGTAGGTAAGATATATTTCAAAGCATAGAGTAAACAAAACAAAATTAAAGTTTGAAAGTAACAAAGGATAAAATAAGGTACAGTAATAAATTCTAATTGTTTATGATATTAAAATTAATGAGAATACGATAAAGTGAATAATAAAATTCGAATGTAGCGAAAAAAAATTAATTTACAAATAGATAAAAGAAATATTATTTGTATCAAACATTAGGTAAAATTAAAAATTTTGAACCATCTTAGCGACGTCATCATTTACTCGGTAACGATCAAAAAATTTAGATATTGTGTTTGACAGTTCAAATATACTTTATGCACTATAGCTTTAGAAATACACTATAAACTATTTTGAGTAAATTTATGTTGTCTGAACCTACTTTTAGAAATGACGAGTTATGTGATAAAAGTTCTTTTTTCTAGTTGTAGCTTAAATGAGACTGATAACGTGATAAAGTCGAAGAGTTATTCGGTAAGTAGAAAAAATGTAGACTTTCGTGACTTTTTCGAAACAAAACGTTTGGCACACCAAGACTCTCGAATATACGACCTGCTGCAGTGTCTCAGGCTGAATGTGTATACCAAGTGTTATCTTATTCATTTATTCATTTACATTAACCAAAACAGTTCTCTTCTCGCAAGCTGTGTCAATGTTGAAAAAAAATTTTTTCTCGTAACAGATAAATAAAAAAACCTGTAAGAAAGGCATCCAAAAGTATTTTACACTATTAATTACTTCTTATTTTATCAACTTAGATGTCGGCTTCATTTTTTTTTTTTTTTTTTTTTTTTTTTTTTTTTTTTTTTTTTTTTTTTTTTTTNGATTCTGAAATATTTGCGTGGCACATGGTGGGGTACTCATCCAGAGACTCTACTCATTTTATACAAAAGCTACGTGCGATCCCTGATAGATTACGCTTGTTTTGTCTACCTACCTAACAATGCAAACATGATAAATAAACTGGAAAAGATACAATACGCTGCAATAAGATACGCGATGGGATACCGTATGAGTACACCAACTAACATTCTTTTAGCTGAAACAGGTCTTATATCTATCAGGGATCGAGCCAGCTACTTGTGCCAATGCTACCTAGTTAAAATACTTAGCAATATCAAATCTGAAAGTGCCACCCATATTTTAACATTACACAACAAACTAAAAGGCAATCCCAGATTTCTGAAACTAGCTTCAAGATGCATTGTCGAAGTTCTTAATTTACAGAATGGGTATAACATTGCTATTAATAACAACTACAACATATATTGCCATCATTATTTCACTGCCTTGGTGACTATTCCAACTGACCTAACATTTGGAATCTTCCTTAAAAACCATACTCACCCCAACCAGGCTCTCTGTGAATACGTAAACGCTATTGACGCCATACCAATATATACCGATGGCAGCACGATCAAGAACTCTCCCAGTGTGGGCTCAGCATGTATCATTCCTGCATATGAATTTATAGATGCTAATAGCTTAAATAATCGTTCTTCCATTTTCTCTGCGGAGTGCTACGCTATAAACTCTGCCTTTAATTTCATCTTGATCCAACACAATAAGAACTTTGTCATATTTAGTGATTCTCTCAGTGCCTTAAAAAGCCTTTCTACTACTAAGCACAACATAAAAACAAACACCCTTATTCTAGATATAAAACTGAAATATCAAAAGTACTTATTAGTTAATCCAAACAATTCTGTTAGACTAGTTAGACTAGTGTGGGTTCCAGCCCACACTGGGATTTATGGAAATGAGAGTGCTGATTCCATAGCTAAGTTTGCTGCATTGTCACCTGTTTTCACAGTAGACCACGTACACTATACGGATTTATATGAGACATTTTACTCATTAGCTTTCAACAAAAGTGACGAAAAAAATAGAAGCGATGGCCAATATAAAGGTAAAATATTCTTTGAACTATTCCATACATCAAAACGACGACCTTGGTTTTACAAACTAAATATGTTGCGTAACGACGTTGTAACTATAAATAGAATGCGTTCGAATCATTATAGCTTAGCGGAGTCTCTTCACCGCAAAAATATAGTAAACAGCCCTATGTGCAAATGTGGATACGAAAAAGAAGACTTAAACCATGTTATATGGTCATGTAACTTATATAATGTGCATAGAAAAGCCTTGTACAATAAACTACACAGTATTAGATTATACCCTCCTTATAATATAGAAAGTATAATTGCAAAACCAAATGTTGAAGCGTGTATTGCTATGTGTAATTATTTTAAGAAATGCAAATTAAATATATCAATTTTCTGTGATCTCAATAGAATAAGCTCACCTAATGTACAAGCGAGGCTACTTCTGCCTTAACATGTAAAGTACGTGCGTATAAAACATAAATGTACAATGTACAAAACAATGTAGACACATGTATAAAATTTTCTGAATAAAGATAGTGTACATACCCTTGGGTCAGTACACTCTAATATAAAAACTGTATATTTACTATAAATTGCGTTCTAGAAAGTGACTAGCACTTATACTATCGCTGTGAAGGTCTAGTATTGTGCAAAGTGCACTGACGCAATTTTTTTCAAAATATGCATATTTTTTTCATGTTTGGGGGTTACATAAGCATATATCCATGAACAGTCATTTCTGCATTATTGTATTTCTGTACCAAAAATCATGTGACTTTGCAAAAAAATTTTCTCCCTTAATTTTCAAAAGTTCATCATTAACATTAAAGATTTAGATTATGTTCTTACACAACTCAACATCCTGTATTTGTATGCCAAACTGATTTTTTGCTTTTAGTGAACCTGTAAAAATCGTTATTTTTGGTTTATCTTGCTTTTTTTTTTAGATTTTTAGGCGTATTTCGTAATACTAAAAGGTTGTGTCAGATTACAAAAATCCATTTCAGTAGTTTACATAACTAAAACAGTAATACTAACTAGTATATGTGTTTATTATATACACACATGCGTGCACATGCACGCAGTAAAGTAGACATTATACACACATATGGAAAGAATTACGTCAACGGCCCCAGAGCCGCTGCAGACTTCCCAGAAAAGCGTAAAATATGACATTTTTCACCCGTCGTTTCAGTCTCAAAATGTCATCTGAAAAAAAATATAAAAACACCAACTCTTTCGTATTTTTTTTAGCTTTCTAGTGGTGGCATTTGTTTTTTAAAATTTTTTCCCTGTAACTTCGAAAAATGCAAAAGTTTGAAAGACACCTTATATCTTTGCGATCTTCAACTTTTGGTATTTTTTAAGACTATTGACTTTGGGCTATCAAAAGATCCAACTTTTTACGTAGATATAAACCATAAAAAAGATAGGTTTTTCGTTTGAAAGTTGTATTTAAACGACAAACAAGACGGCTCGAGCCACTGCAGCAGCCTCGCTGGCAGTGAGTCCACCACACGGCATCTGCTACAGTTTATTCAGCTGTATGTATTGGCGATGTAAGCAATAGTCATTTTACGAGGGTTTGCAGTGGGTAAGTATAAAATTTAAAAAAAAATTTATTCATATACACACGAATTTTATAGTACTAAATTAAAAAATAATGGATGTCCATAAAATATTTAATATTTACATTTGAAACGTATTTACTAACAAGAACACCGATATTTTACTTAGTTTTTGGCTTCTTTTAAGATTTGACAGCCAGAGTTTCACTCATTTAACGTTCTTTTAACTTCGGAAGGATTTCATATCGATAAAATAAGGACGTTTTATTTAGCATTTGTTTATT
>NW_019379638.1:416931-427585 GCF_000648655.2 Copidosoma floridanum
GTGCGTAGTGCTCTGTGTCCGCGTGTTCTCTCTCTCTCTCTCTCTCTCGCTCTCGGCTGGCTGATCAGCTAGGCCGACTCCTCCATGTAGCGTTTTTTTTCCCATGATTGCTTTAGAGAAAGAGCAATTAATAAGTAGAGAAACATTTCAGAGTGAGAAAAAAAAAGAGACAGCTACATTCAGAGTCGTTTTTTATATAAAGCGAATGAGGAGCGGCAGTGTATGCGGGGGGAGGGGGCGGGGAGAGGAGAGATCGGGACGGACTGCCGCTACGGCATTCGCGAATTCCGGGAGGACGCTCGAAAGAGTAAACACGCGGCGCGAGTAGAGCCTGACGCGACATGAAAATACTGTTGCTATTAGAAGAGTTTTGTTTTTCAGAGTTTTTTCTTGTTGAGACGTATAGTATATATATATACCTATATGTATGTATGTATATAAAATTACTCAGATGGGCATAACTAAATTGTTTCCTCGCTTATTTTTCTCTCTCCGTTGCGCGAGTGTGTGAAAGTGCTAGCCGTGCAGTACTTTTACACACACAAATAAATCGCGCTAAAATCTGCATTCTTAATGCAGTCGACAGTCATGCAGTGCAGACGTCGTATATATATCTCCTAAGGAGAAGTTGTCGTGATACCGCTTGGTCTGTGGGTCTGCACCGTGGGTGCACTCTCGCTCGCGTAGCTGTCACTAGCTGTGCGGTGACAGCGGCTGGGCAGGACGCGGGGAGTAGACCTGCGGCCGGTAGGGCTCGACAGCTAGAGGGCTACCCGTTCTTGACAGGCCGTGCCGTCATGAATCTTGGGTGCCTTCAACAATAATTAAATCTTGCATGGGTATTTTCTAAATACTTTTTTGGTCATGCAGGTGAGATGGACAATGAAAGCAGGAGCCGCACTCCAGAAAGGCCAGTCAATGAGTCGAGTGGTGATCCGGGGGAGACTCGAACAGACGACGGGTCTCCTGAGCGGTCGCTTGCGACCTCAGAAAGGGGTAACTTATAGATGTTCGATGTTTATTGTAGAATAAATACAGCAAATCTCAGAGTGGCCAAAAAGGAGTTATATGACCGCAAGGCTTATAACCTCCAAGAAAATAAAACCAAAAATAATATGTCTAGATGGCTGTATTTTTTTGTTGTTTTTCAGAGAATTCAGAGAATCCGGAACGCGTTAGGGACGCGGATTTAGACAGAGAGAAGATAAAGAGGAAAGGCAATAAAAACTTGATGCCATTAAAGAAATAGCGCGGAACTTGGCGCTAGCATCACTGAACTTAGAGAGGTCCACTAGACATGTTCAGACTCTGGTGGATGTCTGCGAAAAAATGGTGAACGCCATAGAAGATGTTTGTGAGGCAAACAAAACTATGTCAAAGGAGATGCGCAAGAAGCAAGAAGGCCCGCCTCAGAATAAGGGAAATCTTCAGAGTTCAGATGTAAGTGATTCCTTCTTGCATTCGACATTCAGACGCAGAGATGGTATTGGGAGCTTTAGTAAAAATTTTAATTTTTCTAATATCCCTCCACTTAACGCGGTAAATATGGATAAGGGACGTCAATCAGGTCCAAAAATAATATCCGACTTTACTTTTCAAAAACCTCAGAATTCAAATAATTCAGACGACATTTTAAATCGATTGAATAACACGGTGACGAACCTCGCGCGTTCAGTAGATTCGGGAAATAGAAGCAGAGTAAAGCCCTCGTTCGAAAGAAAATATAAATTAACGCAAAAAGGTTCGTTTACCCTCTGGCTTGACTCTCTGACAAGTGAATTAAGAACGATTGACTATATAGATGTTTTAAAAAATAGTTGTGATTTAGAAGAAACTTACGGTTTTTCAGAGTCGAATAAAAGGAAAATGCTTGTCAAAGAACTTATAATTAGCCATTTAGATGAGCACCATCACAAGAAAGTGATAAACATTTCAGAGCCAAAAGATATTATATCTAAAATCAAAGAGTTCCGATTAGCAGAGACAAACGTCACAGCCTCGTCAGTCAAAGCGCGGTTATATAACCTCAAAATTAAGACCAATGAATCTGCTTCAGAGTTCATAGACCGTTTCGATACAGTCGTGACGGAATATGAAAATTACGGAGACATGGTACCTCTCTCAGAGGAGGAAAAGCGATCTGCCTTTTACCACGCCGTCTCAGAGAGATACAAAGAAATAAGAACCGCGAATTCCATCATGCGCGTGACAACAAAAGCGGAAATGTCTTTGGATGATATAAAAGCGTATTTAATTAATCTGCAAGTGGAGAATAATCAGAGTATTAATCAGTTTCAGAGAAAAACCACTTCAGAGGTCAGAGCAAATGTGGTCACCAAGAGCACTGAGCCCAAGGCTGAAAAGTGCTTCAGATGCAACCGGGAGGGTCACAGGGCTGCAGGTTGTCCCTTGAGAGAATACAACCTGTGGTACTGTTTCTACTGCCAAGCAGTTAGAAACCACAAGGGCGACCAGTGTCCAAACAAGGACAATCCGAAAGACGGGTATGTAGGAAAATTAAATAAAAATTTCAGAGATAGGGATGTTAAGAAGGAAAAATCTCAGAGTAAATTCAGAGATAATAGTAAAGTTAGCAAAAACCAGGCTAAGTCGAAAGCCTCTGGTAGTAAGGGCAAGAAGGCCCAAAAGATAAAAGCTATGCTAACAAGTGAAGGTAAGAATGATCGTAAAAATGTAGAGAATAATAAAATATCATTTATCGCAGATTCCGGAGCAACCGAACACATAGTCAGAAAAGGTTTTATTTTAAAAGATTTTAAAAAGAGTAACAGAGAAGTAATCAGATGTGCAAATAAAAATAAATCAGCAAATATCATCATAAATGGAAAAGGTAATTTGATTTTAAAAACAAACTCAGATGAGAGTTAAACTGACTGGTGTGATCGCTGCGAAGGATATCTCGCACAACCTGTTATCCCTTAGACGCTTTGCGGATGCAGGATTAGGTATATATTTAGATGACACTAGACTGAAGATTTTTGATAGAGAAACAAAAGAGGAACTTTTGATTGGCGAGTATAAAAAGCCAAACTGGGTCATAGATTTAGAGGTGCAATCAAACACAACTGGTTGTACAAATCAGAGAAATATTTACTCATGTACAGCACACATGGTCAATCTAGAAGAGTTCATACAACAATCTCAGACTGACATTTCAGAGATTCAAGAAGAATTACATTCAGACGTCGCGATTGAGATAAGAGATTCCGAAATAACGAAGTCAGAGATTGGAAGGGAGAAAGAGTATGAACTTAATCCGGAAAAGGAAACGACCGATGCAAATTCAGATGATAATCAGAGGTTATTAGATGAAATTATGAGTTATGAACTAAACGTTGGTGCAAAAATAGACAAGGGTCTATTGTGGCATATGAAGCTGGGTCACAAATCCTTGAAGTACTTAAAACAACTTCAGAAATCAGAGGCAATACTATCAGATGTACATTTTAAAGACAATATACTGGATTGTGAGGTGTGCAAACTGGCAAAGATGGAAAGATTACCATCTCCCGAAATCAGAGTTAGAGCAACGAAACCATTAGAGAGGTTGCACGTCGATACGATGGGACCAATAAAGCCAGAGTCGTATCCAGGAGGCAACAAATTCATAGTGGTCATAGTCGACGATTACACCAAGTATTCAAAGGCGTACTCCGCCAAGACCAAGGATCAGGCTGGAGAATGCTTAGAGGAGTTCCTCAAACATACGAGGAACATTTTAGGCAAAAACGAGAAGGTCTGCTACGTCAGGTCGGACAATGGAACGGAGTTTACCGGGGGACATTTTTCAGAAGTTGTAAAAAGTGAAAATGCAGAGAATGAGTTTTCACCCCCGCATACTCCAGAGTTAAACGGAACTGCAGAGAGATTTAATAAGACTCTGCAGTGGCTAATCAGAGCACTCATGATAGACTCGGGACTTCCCAAAAGTATGTGGTCGTTGGCATCAGACGTTGCCACAAATGTCTACAATAGGACACCACACTCGGGAATAAACTTCGAGACACCTCTTCAGAGAATGGATCAAAGGCTTAAATCCCATATTGACAAAATCAGACGTTTTGGTTGCTTGGCATATACAAGAGTGCCAATCCCAGAGTCAAAATTTTCAGAGAGAGCAGTCAAGACTGTACTGGTAGGTTATACCAAGTCGGGTTACATACTCTGGCAATATGAGACCGGCAAGTTTGTTATCTCCAGGCACGCGAAATTCAATGAAAAGATTGTGTACAGAGACATAAAGAATATTAGGAAGTTTTCACAGGAAAGTAATCACAGCAAGAACTTTGAAAGCCATTTAGAGTTTGAATCAGAAAAAAAAGACTTAGAGACACAGAATATTCCAGAAGAAACTGTGAAACCTCACAGAGGCAGACCAAAGAAAAGAAGAGAAACTCAGACGATTGACTGCAAATAACCGAAAATTACAAAATTGCCAGATAGAAAGGCAAGAGTAAATAGACCAACGTGGTCGCACTTGCGACAGGCTGAGTGTGTTCCAACATCAGAATAACCAAAAATAAATCAGAGTCAAGCCAGTGCTTAGAATACAACGATTGAGAATGATGAGATTAGTCATGCGCTCTTAGCTATGACCAACAAGGATCCATCAAGTTTCAGAGAAGATATGAACTCAGATGAAAAAGACAAATGGCTACAAGGAATTAAAGATGAATTAAAATCAATGGAGTCAAATCAAGTGTGGACTAAAGTGGATAGGCCCGCTTACGATGAGAGTGGAGCAAAAGTCCACACCATTGACTCAAAATGGGTTTTTAAGAGGAAAGTAAATTCAGATGGAAAAACAGTCTACAAGGCTAGATTGATCATTAGAGGTTTCAAGGATAGAAAGGAGTATGAACTCAGAGAAACTTATGCTCCAGTTTCCAGACTGTCAATTGTCAGAACTGCATTTGCTATTATTAACAAATACAATTTAGATGTATATCAAATGGATGTCAAAACAGCCTTTTTAAATGGCACTTCAGAAGATGACATTTACATGGAAATTTCAGATGGTTTGCAATGTACTTCAGATGAAAGAAAAAGAAGAGTTTGCAAGTTAGAAAAGGCCCTTTATGGACTCAGAGTAAGTCGAAAAAGATGGAACAAACGTTTCACTAAGGAAGTTTTAAAACTAGGTCTAGATAAGGACACAAATGAGCCATGTTTGTTCACCTGGCGAAAAGAAAATCAGTTGGTTGTCTTAGTTCTGTACGTGGACGATATTCTGCTCGCAGGGAACAACGCTGGAAGAATCTTAGAAATCAAAACAAAACTTAGCTCAATATTTCAGATGAAAAATCTGGATGAACCGCAGAAATTTCTTGGCATGGAAATATTCAGAGACAGAGAACAGACGACACTTACTCTTTCACAATCAGAGTATACTGAAAGAATCTTGGAAAGATTCAATATGAAAGAAAGTAAACCTCAAAAGACTCCCATGGTGACCAGGCAAGTCAAAAGCCGAAATCAGAAGCACTCAAAAGATAAAGATGAAGCAGAAGTAGCGCAGTTGACAAATGTACCCTATAGAGAGGCAATTGGAAGCCTTCTTTACCTGGCTAGTGTGACAAGACCAGATATTGCGTACTCGGTCAACTATTTGTCGAGGAAACAACTGCAACCAACAATGGATGACTGGAAAGAAATAAAAAGGATTTTCAGATATCTCAGAGGAACAACTGCCTTGGGTTTAACCTATAAAGGACAAAAAGGAGACCTTTTTGCAATGACTGACACGAGCTTCAGAAATCTAGATGATTCTGCTACGACTGGCGGGTACGTCATAAAATTGTTTGGCGATCCTGTTATGTGAAGGAGTCACAAACAGTCATATGTGACTCTCTCGACATGTCATGCAAAGTATCTAGCCATGAGTGATGCCTGTCAAGAGCTGGTGTCTCTGGATAAGGCGATTAGAAGTAAAACGGGAACGTCTATGTATCCTGTGACTATCTGGTGTGATAATTTGGCAGCTGTTAAGAGCACTCAGATAGATGGATGTCATAGACTCAAAAACTTTGATGATGACCTTCAGACGATCCAGAAACAATTGAAACAGAGAGAGATTACTGGCAAAAAGTGTCACATGGCAAGTACACATGGTGACTATGTGAAAGCATGTGTGCTGGAAATTAAAGTAAATGTTAGATAGATTTCCACTTCAGAGAATGAGGCAGATATCATGACAAAACCTTTGTCCTCAGAAAAACACATCTACTTCAGAAGAAAATTACCAAACAGTAATTTTTGATCAGAGAACTCAGAGATTAAAATATTTAATTTTAATGTGATTTCAGATACGTCAAACCAAGGAGACAGTGATATGGAGATCACTAGCTCCAAATCAGAGTCGGAGTAATATTCAGACGTGTGAAACTTCAGAGACGATTCTTCAGAGCGATCAACCCAAAGGAAGGGAGTGTTAAGAAAAGGTGCTTTGTGCTGCCGCCTGACGCCTCTCGTGTGTAACACACTATACAGCTCGTCACAGCTGTTCAAGCCTACTCACTTCTGCCCGAGCACTTGTACAGTGAGCATCGTCCTTCCGGCAACACATACCGCCCGTGGCAACTCTTATTAAATAAAGTTTTTCAGTTCACTTACCACAAGAAGGGCATTTTTGTCTGCGACCTGTTCCTCACCCTTCCACCACCTGCAATAAGGCTAAAGTCCAACAGAAGTACACAGTCTTTTTTTTCGCTATACATGTCGTTAAAAACTTTGTGAAAAATCAACTCTTTGAAATCTTCCTCAGATGGCAAATTGTAAGTCTTGTCAAAAACATGCAGCATTTCACTAAAGTAAGGCTGAATAAAAAAGTCGTAAGAAAGATTGGCTAACAATGCTAGTTTTAGCAGAGCTCGATCTTTTTCTGATTTATGTGAACAATTTATACTGGTGTTCGTGGACTCCGTTGATCTTCTCTAGAAAAAAAAAAACAGTCAAGTCTAAAATACTTAATTTCTATTTTATTTTAAATTGTCTTAAGTCTAAGACAATGTATGAAACGTAATAAAATATTATGAAAAGTTTTTTTAATCTCTAACATTTATTACTTTGATAAATTACAAAAGTTTCGTAAAATAAATAATATTCTAGCAAAATAACTACAACTTACTTTCTGTTTTACCGCTGCTGCTGAGTAAGTATCACTACTTGCAGAACGTAGTTGCAAAAAAGAATCAGATGTCACATTGTTTGACAACTCCGCAAAAGGTACTGATTGGTTTATTTGACTTACAGGAGATAATTGACCAAGATTTACTTCTTCTTCAACTTCACTTAACGCCATCAGATCAATGTTCTCTGTTGTTTTGCATTTATTCCTAAAAAAGTTCTCTGTGACTTTAGAAATAAATAAACATTGACAAGATATTTTATTAAATCATAAACAAAATCATACCTGTGGGCAAATAAACTGTCTTTGCTGAATTTTTTCAGGAGCTTCTGACAGATTTTGCACTGAGCAGATACAATAACTTGAGAGATATCTCGAACTGGAAGGAAGCCAAGCTTCCAACCTTCATGCATCGGCTTCACCATACTCAACAATGTTTTCTGAGACTAAAAACAAATACTTTCAATGAAAAAATTCGAGTTGACAATCATCAGTAATTAAGAACAATACCATCAATGGTACATTGAATACACACATACATTGTTCACTGATCAAAAAAAATATTAATTAGTCAACCTATTTGCATTATTTGACCTTTTTCATTTTATGGTTAGAAAAATTGTTCTTAAGTACTTGTCCATAGGCTATAGGTAAAAATCAAAGTGACTACAAAGTAAACAGTCTAACCATACTTTTCATCTTCTGAAAAACAGTCAATTGTAAGTAAAGCTACAGACTGGAATTTAAAAAAATAATTCGATTTGCTATAATACTTTTAACATTAGGTACGGTTATAAGTTATGGCGACAGTAAAAATTAACAGTAATCAAGGAATCGTTTTGAAACTCAACATGTGCTTTCATCGCCTTATGGACACAACAGTATTATTACTTGTATCTACAATATTTAAATAAAAAGAAAAATGATTCAGCAATATGTAACCTTCAATAGGGACGTTATGAGAACTATCTTTTCAATCGATTAAACTTTTAAGAGACAAGAAAACTTTTCAATGACAATCCTAAGTAATAATTGAGAGAGCTGTCACTGCGTCCATTTCACACCATTAGACTTCCACTCGTTTGGTCCAGTCCATTGGTCCAGTCCATTAACAACCCTGGGCCAGTCCCCAGTCGCTTACTTTGAAGTACATCTCTGCCAGCCTCCGATTTCAGCGCCACCACCAACCAATCAATAAACTAAGTCCGTTGTATATAGAAACACTGCAGACGACTGATCAGTGATTATATACCATAGAGCTGTTATTTACTCCATTAACCATATCTGTATAAGTAGTAAACAGAGCAACGTAACTTTGAACACTACATATTGCTTACGGTCTAATTTAATTAATAATAAAATAAAGTAATAACATAAGCGCCAATCCCCACACAACCCAGGGTGCTAACTAGTTGCTTTGATTATTAAAAATTAATAAAATAATGACGCAAAGACCAATCCCCATACAACCCAGGGCTTTCACTAGCGGCTTTAATTATTGATGAAATAAATTAATAACACAAGCGCCAATCTCCCCACAACCCAAAACGCTTACAGTCTGCTTTAAATAATAATAGAATAAAATAACAACACAAGCGCCAATCCCCGCACAACCCGAGGAGCTTACTGGTCACTGACTTAATTTACTATGAATAAAATAATAATGCAAGCGCCAATCTCCACACAAAAGAGGGCTTTCACTGGCTGCTTAAATTATTAATAAAATAAAATGATAACACAAGCGCCAGTCCCCACACAACCTAGGGCTTTCACTGGCTGCTTGAATTATTAGAAAAATAAAATAATAACACAAGAGCCAATTCCCACACAACCCGTCGCACTTACTGGATCCTTCAATTATTGATAAAAAAAAAAATAACACAACCGTCATTCTCCACTCAACCCAGGAAGCTCACTGGTCGCTAACTTAATTTACTATTAATAGAATAATAACACAACCGCCAATCCCCATACAACCCAGGGCTTTCACTGGCTGCTTTAATTATTGATAAAATAAAATAATAACACAATCGCCAATTCCCACACAACCCGGCGCACTAACTGGCTCCTTTCATTATTAATAAAATAAAATGATGACGCAACCGCCATTCCCCACACAACCCAGGAAGCTCACAGGTCACTAACTTAATTTACAATAAATAAAATAATAACACAACCGCCAATCCCCATACAACCCAGGGCTTTAACTGGCTGCTTTAATTATTGATAAAATAAAATAATAACACAATCGCCAATTCCCACACAACCCGGCGCACTAACTGGCTCCTTTCATTATTAATAAAATAAAATGATGACGCAACCGCCATTCCCCACACAACCCAGGAAGCTCACAGGTCACTAACTTAATTTACAATAAATAAAATAATAACACAACCGCCAATCCCCATACAACCCAGGGCTTTCACTGGCTGCTTTAATTATTGATAAAATAAAATAATAACACAATCGCCAATTCCCACACAACCCGGCGCACTAACTGGCTCCTTTCATTATTAATAAAATAAAATGATGACGCAACCGCCATTCCCCACACAACCCAGGAAGCTCACAGGTCACTAACTTAATTTACAATAAATAAAATAATAACACAACCGCCAATCCCCATACAACCCAGGGCTTTCACTGGCTGCTTTAATTATTGATAAAATAAAATAATAACACAATCGCCAATTCCCACACAACCCGGCGCACTAACTGGCTCCTTTCATTNCTTTGATTATTATTAAAATAATAAAAAAAACACAAGCGCCAATCCCCACACAACAAGGCGCGCGTTACTGGCTACTTTAATTATTGATAGAATAAAATAAAAACACAACCGCCAATCCCCACACAACCGTAGGGGCTTACTGGCTGCTTTGATTAGTGATAAAATAAAATAATAACACAAGCGCCAATTCCCACACAACCCGGCGCACTTACTGGCTCCTTTCATTATTGATAAAATAAAGTAATAACGCAACCGCCATTCCCCACACAACCCAAGAAGCTCACTGGCCGCTAACTTAATTAACTATAAATAAAATGATAACACAACCGCCAATCCCCATACAACCCAGGGCTTTAACTGGCTGCTTTAATTATTGATGAAATGAAATAATAACACAAGCGCAAATCCCAAAACAACCCGGGAAGCTTACTAATCGCTGACTTAATTTAATATGAATAAAATAATAACACAACCGCCAATCCCCACACAACCCAGGGCTTTAACTGGCTGCTTTAATTATTGATAAAATAAAGAAATAACACAAGCGCCAATCCGAAAACAACCCGAAAAGCTTACTGATCGCTGACTTAATTTAATATGAAAAAAATAATAATGCAAACGCCAATCTCCACACAACCTGGGGCTTTCACTGGCTGCTTCAATTAATGATAAAATAAATAAATTACACAAGCGACAATTCCCACATAACACGGCGCGCGTTACAGGCTCCTTTAATTATTAATAAAATAAAATAATAACACAAGCGCCAATCCCCA
>NW_019379638.1:461011-472714 GCF_000648655.2 Copidosoma floridanum
AAAAAAAAAAAAAAAAAATGTTTGAAAAAATAGCCATTGCAAATTAATCATAATATATATATATATATATATATATATATCTTGCTCCGCAGAGTGCTCTCACTTTTTTCGTGTGCAGATTGTGCACAAGGTAGTTACATGCAAACAAAAAACTTTTTGTGATAGCGAATGCATTGCATAATAATGTAGGATGTGAAGTTGTAGGAAAATAATTGTTGAACATTTGTTGTTTTATTTTTTTAAATCAGTTTATATTAAAAAAATGTACATGATTTACAATATGATTTTGTTAAAAATCTTATTCTTAAAATATAATACAATACAATGCATTATTACAGCTCTACATGATTATTGTCATCAACTCATTTCGAATTGAAATAAAATTTTTTCATTCGCTTCACACTATAAAGAGCACACATGGATTTTTAGGCTCTGTTGTAATGTGTGTAAGTAGTAACCAATCTTGGGAGTTTGAACGGTGGATTTTCTGTCATATCAGTGACCTTAAAGCCATTTAAAAAAAATCTACAATCAAATGTATCTTTGTAGCATTTTCAAGATTCTCCTACAAAATTTTTCCTATCTCTGTATACTCAACTTTTCCTGAGTCCCAGGTTAGTCCGTGATAACAAAGTTCAAGCTATAAATTGTCATGCTCATAATTTTGTGGTAATTTTCGCCAGGTAAAAGATGCTCTAAAAAAGAAATACTTGTGCTTCTGTATCATTAGTATTGAGCGGAAGGATAGCCAATTCTTTGAGCACATAATCATTACCTAGTTTCTTAAAACCTTGCATATCAACAAAATACTCCATCCTTCGCTACTATAATATTTAATTTTTTTGTTTCTTTATTTATTCATATACTTTATTTTTAGAACAAGATCCTTTGTTGGTTAAATACTTATCGACAAAGTTTTTCAATCCAGATATCTTATTTTTATCATCATCATCCTTAGTTGAGATTTTTTGATTCTTAACATTAGTTGTTAATTTACTTGTACACGGTTTATGTGACATATTGATTATAGTAAAGCTTATTAAACACATAAATATTCAAAAAATTTTACAGTCTTTATATTTTGATTTCCCCTCAGATTTTTTTTTTCAACCTTTGAGTCTTTCTTCTCGTTTCTTTTTGTAAATTTTTCCCACTTATCCTGACGGCGTTTATTTTCTACTTCTTTTTTACTCCAGCTGTTGCTCCAACCATTATCTATGGTGGTTGAAAATAAACTAATGCTAGCAAAGCTCTGAATTGACTTTATACATCTTTACACGAGTTTCTTGACATCGTTACTCATCGGACTATGCTGAACGATGCGGTCATGCAAAATTAAGCAATAAGCTGACGTATTGGAAGGAAAATTTGTATGTAATTCAAATCCATCCTCAGATCTACTGGAGCATTTTTCAATGACTCATTTTGTTTGAAACAATCGAGGACGATTAAAGGTGTTCGATCGAGAAAGTGATGTTTGCCCAGTAAAGGTGTACAATCTTTGCCACAGTGTGTATTTTAAAAATTAGCATACATATGATGTAGCAATGCATGCCAATTACGCGTTATATCACGATTCAGATCACTATAAGGATAATATTGTGCATTTAAATAGAGCTTCACATTTCTTATGTTGCAGTGATCAAACATACAAGCACTTACATCGTTCTGATTTTTTCGGTTGGTTTGAGAGGCTAAAATAACGTAATGCGGTTTTCCTACTGATTAGATTCACGTGACCAGAGCGGGGGATTCAAGCCAATAACCCAATAGCCCCAAGAATTTGGAAATAATGGCGCCAGGTGTTACGTGTAATTTAAATATAATTACTGACGTTGCTTGGCCGGTAACAATAATTTTTTTTTTTTTTTTTTTTTTTTTTAATTATTATGAAGGTAACAGAAGTAGGTCAAGTGGTTAGTAAGCGAGGTTTTCTGATTAAAACTATTCAAAATTTATTCAACACATATATTTTAAAAGAAACATACACTATTTGTTTACATATAAGCCTATATAAATTTAAAAAATAAACAAAAAATGCCTGAGAATAGTTTTGGTATCTGAAAAATAAAAAAATTACATTGGCGCTTATGAACTTAAAAAAATGTGCTGCTTTATATCTTCTTTTTAGCTTACTTATTTTTCTCCAAAAAAAGTTACATTTCTAACATATTTTTTGGAAACATAAGAAGTTTACATTCCACAGTAAAATACACTTGAGGCTTGCGACACTTTTCTTCAGACCCCTTTGTTTCACATTTCACTTGATAGTACAATATTTACGTTATGGAGACAAAAGTGGCGGCTCCGAAACTTCACAGTCTCTTGAACTGTATGTTTAACATCGTTTAATAATCTGAACATACATAAAAACTGTTTCCGTAACATTAGTTAAAAAAAGATCAGAATACATTTATATCTTAGCATAAATCCTTCTGTAGTCTTGACAGTAAAACAAAGATGGTACTCCACATACATTTTTTTCTTTAATTGTCTATGTTTAAGACAGTCTGCAGAACGTAGCGAGGTTATTACACTGTTGGTCAGGATTTCACATTACATCACAAAAATTGCACAAAACACTTTCCAAAAAACTTAATTTTATTATTCATAAAAATTATTACACTTTGTTTCTGAATCCTTTGATCTGTAGGCATTTGTTTATGTAAAATAACATTCTCTATGTCTTTGTGTATAAAATATTTCTCTAATTGACGATTGCAAACTCTCATTATCCCGATTAAAAAACTTGTTAAATATAAATGCGTGGAAAAGTATCGAAATACATTTTCCGTATAACTAAACACTGACGGGGGTAGAAATTAGACTGAACTCTAGTGTCGAGAAAGCAGTGTTGAAGAAAATAAAATTTGATTTTTGAATGTGTCAAGATTTCGAGAAACAGTTTATTACTCATATAAGGCTCTAGGGTTATGAAAGTGGATTAACCACGAAGCTGAAAACGTAGGTGAAAGTGAAGGAGTCGTATAACCCACACTACCTAACAATATTTGTAAGTCTTAAAGGTGATGTAAAAATTTTGAAAATAGTTTGCGAAACTATAAACAATATTTTTAAACGAAACGTCAAACAAAATGTTTTAATGTCCTGCAATATTATTTATTTTTTTCAATTTAAAATGTATGTCATTTGAAAGTATTTCTAAGCAGTACGTAGTTAACTTTAAAAATACCATATTAAAATTTTGCTTTAAAAAGAAATTACTTATCAACTGCAGAATAAGGATTTTCTTTAACATTTTTTCGTAAAGTTAAGTAATGTTCTTTAATTAACTTATCCAAATTTGATACACTGGCTTTTTTCACTAGATTTATACTTTTTAATAAAACAGTGAACTCATTCACTATACATTCCTTGCACTTATTAACTAGCATTGCTGCACACTCGATATAGCGTAGTCTTTCATCCACACATAGGTATGACAGCTTGAGTGAGTCCTCAAAAGGTACCGTGTTTCATGACAATGGTTGAGCCGTATACGTTTTCTTTCTTTTCTTATTTACATCTTGTCCGTCGCCAATTTTATTTTTACCAAAAATTACTGATTTCATTCCGTAAGATAATGTGAATATCAACTCGATATTACCTACTTGTATGCGATGTATTTGACTAATGCTTTTATCGTTAAAGTAATCATTCATAGAAGCAAAATGATTTTTAAGCTCACTCCATACATGCGCATTTATAATTACACCTCCTGTAAACTGACATTTGGAAAGCTGCAATAAAGGCTCAAAACACTGACAATTTACATTATAGTGAAGCCCTACAACGATTTTTTTCGTAGGCGTCTTGTTGAGTGAGTACGAATGCTGTAATATCTTTGCAATGGATATTATACCACTTTCATTATTTTTTTGATTTTCTGTAAGATTAATAAAATCTGCTGGATGTTTACCGCTATCACGTAATAGAAAATGCATTTTTCTTGATTTAACACAAGCCATTTTTACAGATTCATACGACGCAGTTAATTTAAATTAAAAATCATTTTACCAACAAAATTTTGCAGGCACTGTGAAAATTATCTATGTAAGCCCCTATACGCCACCTATGACGTATGTTGCGCATGCACACTACTTGTAGGTCTCGCATGCATCGTGACTGCATGCACAAGTTAAAATTATTCTACAAATATTGGTTTTTTAGTAATAATTTAATGATTGTAAGTATTTAATGATCCTATTAATTAAAAATAAAAACAATACTCGTATTGACCTTCTGAAATCTGTTTTAGAATAATGTGGATCTTGTGCGATAGAGGTTATGTGAGGTAGACTCCCCATGCCAATTCTATTATTTTAATCTAGACTCTAGACACAAGGATTTTATCAATCGAAATGGGTAAAAAAAGATAATTACGATAAGTTCATCCGATACACCAAGTAACAAGTTACGTTTGAAGACAAGTGATAATAACGTTCGAAAATTAACTGTAAAGGGATCACTTTGATTGCTCAGGATCTTTGATGTACGAGGACAATGAGGTGGGAAAGAAAAATTTGTTTGCTGTGCAAGCTGATGAACCCTTTTTTACCTCGAGGATAACATTAGTTTTTATCATTTCAAACCAAAATGTATAAGGTATTATATATTTGTTGTAAAATAATTTTAGAATTTTTTTTACTGCAACCTTTGACTATAATATTGTAGGTCAAGGAAAAAGAAAACCAGAGCTTTTCGAAGTTATGATGCAAAAAATTAACACCAAGTTTCAACTTCAATCCAAACAGATCAAAGTATGGTCAATCAACTCATGTATGTGTAAAACTTTTTTTAAATGATTAATACAATAATTTTTTTACAGTTGTCCGATCAGAAAAAAAATAAGAAGCTAGAAAAGGAAAAATGTCAAAATGTTGTAGATGCTAAAGAGCCACGCAAACGAGTTGTAAAAGTATTGTGGAGACATCGAGTTGACGTAGAGGCTACGTATAAAGACTTAGGGACAAAAATTTCACCTAGAGTAAGCTTAGATTTGGATGGAAACAGTGATTATACTGTTGAATCTTTGAAAAAGCTGATGATGGACAAATGCTTGAATAGGTTAAATTGTGATTATTTTAGTACCAGTATTATCAAGATTGGATATTACAAAAATGGATTGTATCGCATCATAGATACGTACACCAATGAAGATAAAGAACCATGTGGGTTTTGGCAATTTGTAAATTTTAAGCAAATTAGAGACAATAGAAGAAACTTAACATTATATTTGTTAACTACGAAGGGTATCTCAACTGATGAAGCTTTAACTGAGTATTTGCCTAGCAATGTGTCTGTACTGTCAAACACAAACAAGAATTTAAAAACCAGAAGAAACGTAGACAATTTGGAATTGGATCAATCATTAATTGAATTGGGTGGAACAAATAATATTACTAAAAAAAGTACTTTAGAGAAAACTGTCAATCCAGCAGTGAATATGGTACAAGAGTGTACTTCGAAGGATACAAAAGTGGAGTCTCCGAACGATGTAGTTCAAAGGATAAAAGAAATTATATCCAAAAGAAGCATCAAGTCAACTCATGTAGACAACACTGTTGATACTAATTTGATTGTCAATTTGCCTCTTTGCCCAGAATTACACCAAACCAACAAACAGGTAGATGATGGCAATGTATACAATTTTAAGCAACCAGATGTTCCTAAACTCAACTGCGATAAACAAAGTACCTTGGACAAGGACTGTTCAGAAGATTCTACAGTACTAAGAAGTAAATTATACAGCTCAAGATTAGAAGAATTAGAGTTAAGCATGGATTATGTTGATCCCGAACAAACAACCATTTCTAATACTGTATTGGGTAGAGGAGCTCAAGGTGTTGTACTAAAGGGTAAATTTAATGGCTTATTTGTTGCTGTTGAAAAAGATGACTATATTTTTATATACTAGTTTTATTTATGTTTTTTTTACACATGTATGTTCAAAAAAGATTATCCTCTTGTGACGAAAGTCCTGAACATAGTAGGGCTAGAGTAAGGTACTGAAGATAGAAATTTATTGCTTTACGGTTCTTTTTACTTTTTTATGACCTTCAGTGCTTTCTATCACAAACATCTTTAGATATTTCATTAACCCGATTGAAAGTGTCCAATAAAAAATAATAAGAAATATTTTTGTCTGTTTCTAGTCAGCTTTTGCACTCGGAAAACCACATAAAACACAAAAAGGTTCAAAAGTTGATTTTTCTCATATTTATTTCTTTAAAAGCACAAGATTAAACATAAGTTAATGTACAAAATAAGTTCCCACCATCCGGATGACAACACCAAAACGGTAGGGTTCAACTGTTTGACACAAAATTCAAAAAAAAAGAAAGTTTTCCGCCCTCGGGTGGTTTTGGGAGGCTGGTACTTCCTCGGGCGAAAAAGCAGTTTTCCGGAACTCGTTCGAAAAGTCTCCTTTACGAACCTCGTTACGTCCCTCGCCTTTGGCTCGGGCCGCAAACCTCTCGGTTCGCAAACAGAGACTTTTCAAACTCGTAGGAAAACTACCATTATATTACAATTCTTTTAAAAATACTTGAACCCTCCCGTTTTGGTGTTGCCATTCAAATGATAAGATCTAAGGAACCCAATATTATAAATTTACTTATGTTCAATTTTATGATTTTAAAAAATAAATATACAAGAAACATCAACCTTTAAATTTGGTTGTGTTTTATGTGGTTTTCCGAATGCAAAATATTTTTTATCAGTTTTTATAGGACACTTTCAATTGGGAAGAACAGAATGGTACATTATGTCACTAGGGCTCAAAGTACAAATAGAAGCACTTAAAGTGCATAGTTGTTGTATGTTTAACTCCAAGTCACGTATATATTTTTTTCTTACTACAGGCGCAAAGTGAAATTTTGCACTAATCGGCATAGTTTGTTTCCAGTAAATCACTCTGGGCCATAAAGCAGAAAAATACTTTGGGCCCAGAGAAAGCAAAAAACTTTTCTGCCCGTGGGCTCAAAGTGATAAGAAGGTCACAAAGTGTTGTGGCCCAAGGGCATAAAACGGAAGTTGCTCTATGTGCCCATGGTAAGAATTTTTTTTTCAAAATTATACATACATTCAACTAAAATAATGATGATAATAATTACAATAATAATCATAATAACCAGTGGACAGTGGATGCTTGGGTACCCAAGTAGGAAGTTATACTTCTATGAAATTATATGGCAGATAATATAATTACAAATATAAATTTACCTTCTATGAAACGATATTGTGTACGAAAATGGTGCAATTATCGTTAGAATGAGTATACCTACGTTAGTTGGGCGTGGTTTAAATAAATGTTTTAATACTTAATGAGTTAACGACTATAAACTATATATTACGACACAATACAATAAAAATAATATATAGGCTGGCTAATATAAGACAGTGCGCTTTCATCGAATCTTCCGGTGATTTCAGAACAACTTCATACTGCCTACGCTGATTACATCTGTAACGTCACGCTCACATATATCACATACGATCCCACACTTATTCCTCATCCATACTTAATATCCAAAATATAATTGTATCAAGTCTTACTAATATATAAAGCAAAGTCGCTAAAACCGTTGTAATCGCTAACCGCGAAAACTACTGAACCGATTTTGCTGAAATTTTGCATACTGATTCTTCATGATTCCGAGATGATTTTCGCATAGTTTTTTTCTTGAAAAAGTTAATAACAATAGCGATAAATAAGCTCAAAATTTTGCTAAAATAAGCTAGCTTTGCGTTTTAGTTCAGTAGTATCCACTAGGTGGCGTCGAGTAAAACTGAAGCCACCCGTAACCAAAGATAAAGAAGAGTGGTTATAAGATGCCCCATCGAGTGGACCACACCACACCAAGAACAGTGGAGTCCGTCGTGCAGCTGGGCATCCCAGCTACCGATGACACTCTTCTCTCATGGGCAAGCGAAATACATCGGTTTTAACCCCAGATCCCTAAAATAAACGAATACCATGAAAAACAGGCGTTCGGAACGTCAATGTCTCCGGTGGAATACCAGGAAACGTTTCTAGCCAGAGCACAACCTGCACCAGCACTTCAGAGCTTTGTGGCCATTCAACCATCCAACCTGGTGACGTCAGAAAATTCTCCAGGCCCACTTTCTTGATTACCGATGAATGGTTGGTTATCCGGGGAATGACCTGAAGACGAGATATTCTGTGGTCAGCGGCGTACTTCCCTTCCTGTACGGTCTCCGTACACAGAGACTGAAAAGATAAGCGTCAAATTACCTGTAGCTGGCTCTTCACCATCAAGAATAATAATAAGAAATAGCTACAAGTTTCACTACCGGTCCTTTTCAAATCTCATCGGTTCTTTAAAGGGCTACCTAAGTTTAAATTACCTTGCCAGCTAATACATTTTTACTACGATTTCCGGAAACGATTCGTCAACTTAAAGAATATGTAAAGCCGGCCACTATTAAACCAAGTTAGTCATTCACTGGCAGTCGTCACGAGCGGAGTTGTTCTTCGCAAGGCAGGGAACTCCAGTGACCGACGACCCTATATAACCCTCTCAACTTTAAGCATTCAACCAGGAATTACCGATCCTCTTCAAGGTCTGCGCTGGGAGAACCTAACAGCTATGAAGAAAAAATAATAAACGCGAGCCAACGGGACAGTTACTAACGGGCAAGTATCACGAACCAACCTTTCCACCTTAGATCACCAAAACAACTGAGTCTGAAAAAAAAGGTGCTTTAGACCCCGTATTCGACGTTATACCAAGAGACGTTAAGAAAGAGCTCTACAACTAGCTCCAAAGCTTCAAACCCTGAGGTATGCAGGCAGTCACGTTTGCTGGAAACTTCAGTCATGAAAGACTTTACTTAAGAAGCTCACCGGTCCTTTTCAGGTTCATCGGACGTCGAACTACTTTGCCAACGAATATATTACAACCTAATAATGTTGAGAAAAATAGCCTTTAGGGCTCACAAGAGTCTCAACTGTGCCAAAAGTCACAAGAAGTCGAATTAGAAGGAAAACTTCAAATGCATTTTATGAATACAATTTTAGGCGTCAAGAAAATGACGAAAGAATTTATTAAGTGAGAGATCAGCTTTTCACTATAACCCTTATAGTAATCTCGTAAATCTTTCAGATTTTTAGATAGGTAGAATATGTATTTGTGTTTGGTTGCGATAAATAACGTAGATATTAAGCTCCAGAGCTTTGTTGCTCTGGTAATAAAGTTGTGAGATAAGAGAAAAAAATTTTTTAATATAAATTTTTTGTGAGCTTTGAATCTTAACAGCTTTAAAAAATAGCCCTGTTCATAGATTATACGGAAGAAACTTCAAATCAACGGCCTTTAAAGGCCAACGATTATTTTATGGCATAAGAAACGCACGGTACTTTTCAGCATAATTACATTTTTTTCAATTTTTACAGCTTATTATTTGACCAAATAAATTGTATGCATTTCGAACAAATATGTTTTTAAGAAAAAGATTTTTGTTGTGAGAAGTGTCCGAACTAGATGTATAATTTTTCACTGAAAACGTTTGACATTACATGTCAACACACTATGGTGTTCCATTTAGTAAGTCTCGGGCAAAGCCGAGACAGGGGGCCGCTAGTTAATTAATAAAAACCATCCTGTTGTACCGCTTTCTTTAATAGGGTAGTATTACATGCCAGTGAATGTCCCGTCAGGACGTTCATCACACATAGGTTTTTTAGACAGATATTATTGAAACGGCAAACGTATATTGAAGTAGCATAAAAAATACCCACAAAAATTGCAGCTTGTTTGAGCGTGCCATAATTTTATGTGTTACATTCTAAAAAATCGATATTTAACATGTAACCTTATGAAAAAATAAAGTTATTTATACAATTTGTAGGAATCCCCCAATTTTTTGGGTACAAAAGGTTACTTTTAGATAAACGTATCGAATTTTTAAACAGACCCACAAGTTGGTTTTTTCATAAATTTAGAAAAAGAGGAAGAAGTTTGCGTTAAAGCATGTGAGTGAGTACATCCACATGAGGGAAACGATTGGTAGCTTTACTGTACACATTAGTGTTCCTCTCACTCCTCTGAACTTTTCCCCCACAAACAATGTAAAGAACGTCCTTCAGTCAAAAAATCACTTTAATCACGAATGAAAAAATTGTATAAGAGTAAAATACAATAAAAATTAATTATTGTATTCGTACAGTACAAAAAATTTGTTATTTAATTTGAAAAAAGCTGGGTAATTATGACGTTCACCACTCACACCGTCAATTTGCTAAAAAATTTTGTATATCGTATAAAAAATAATGCTGATTATTTTAATACAAATGTTGTACGTCGAAAAGCATGTTTTTTTTTTATTTAATCATACAGTACAGAAAGACATGATGAAATATACATTGTATTAATGTACGTGTACTGTCTACTAAACATATATTTCAATACTGTATGCTCAAAAAAAACAAAAAAAACAAAAAATGCTTTCCTACATAAAAAAAGTTGCTATTAAATTAATCATAATTTTTTATACAATATAAAAAATTTTTAAGTACATCGAAGGTGTGAGTGGTAAATCACATAATTATCAAAATCTGTTAACATAGATATGTAAATATGTAATA
This sequence comes from Copidosoma floridanum, assembly GCF_000648655.2. The sequence goes on from NW_019379638.1 coordinate 471,621, forward strand.
GTTTAAAAGGAGTAATATAATTAAGCAAATATTTTTAGTAACTTTCATCACTTTCACAGACTTTTGCTTTTGGGCTCACTAATTTTCCCTGTGTAGCTAGCAGAGCTTTTGAAATTTTATATTTTTTAGCAAACTCAGCTTCCTTACGTTGTCTGTTTTTCTTTTTTTCATTTACTAAATCACGTATTGAGTCATCTAAAGTGGCTTTCGAACTTTTGAACCTTTTCCTTCCCTGAAAGATTTTCTCTTTATCTGATTCCTCGCTACTGTCCGATCCCTGTATTGAAGAAGCCGTCGAGACTGGTGAAATAAATACTACGTTTTTGAAAATACTATCCATTCCCTAGCAATAAATATATTACAATATTATCCTTCATTTTATATTAATTTTACTGTACATATATGAATTTACCTTTTCGTACTCAAAATCATGTCTGTCATTTCCACTCATCTTGTTGTGATATTTTACTTATTTATATTTTAATGTCAAATATTCGAACCTGTGTCTGCACTGATCAAAATCAACGTTATAATCATTTTTCTTCATATTTTTCTCGATTGCCTTCCAGCACTTGCTTTTTGATGTTGTTGGGTCTTTAAATGAATGACGTATTTCTTCGTACTCGTGTAATAAAAGCAATGTCATAGGCTTATTCCATCGAAGTGCTGCAGAATAAAATTAAATATATTAATTTATTCATGTATTTTAAAATGACGTTATAAGCGTATTGGATTATAAGTAAATACGATGATCGTATTACCACCCACTGATTGTGTAACAGTTGCCTCTGAATCATGTGTTGTTTTAATTTGAACGTTGGCTCCTATTTTTTTTTTAGTTTTATTTTTTTTTCCGGAACGTGGAGCTTGCTGACAGGTCGTCCTCATCGAAATCGTGTCCATCATTGTACGAAGTACCCACAATTCGTGAAATTTCTCGAAGCATAGGAGGACTGCATAATTTTGACTGCGTTGATTTTTTTGTAACCGCTGGGGTATCATTTTCATCGGATGAGGAGGATACAGAAGAGTCGTCTGCTGATTTACATGACGGTTCTTCTTGCATGTTTTTAACATGCATCAGTAAACTCTGC
>NW_019379638.1:474433-512096 GCF_000648655.2 Copidosoma floridanum
GGAGTGAAAATGCTTCACTAAAAAATCGATATTTAACATGTAACCTTATGAAAAAATAAAGTTATTTATACAATTTGTAGGAATCCCCCAATTTTTTGGGTACAAAAGGTTACTTTTAGATAAACGTATCGAATTTTTAAACAGACCCACAAGTTGGTTTTTTCATAAATTTAGAAAAAGAGGAAGAAGTTTGCGTTAAAGCATGTGAGTGAGTACATCCACATGAGGGAAACGATTGGTAGCTTTACTGTACACATTAGTGTTCCTCTCACTCCTCTGAACTTTTCCCCCACAAACAATGTAAAGAACGTCCTTCAGTCAAAAAATCACTTTAATCACGGATGAAAAAATTGTATAAGAGTAAAATACAATAAAAATTAATTATTGTATTCGTACAGTACAAAAAATTTTTTTTTTAATTTAGAAATATTTTGAAAAAATATGAAAAATTGTGTAAACAATTATTCATTTATTTTAAAAGAAACAAATTAATGATAAGTAAATAAATGTGTATTATTACTCAACATGTAAGCTGCTCTGCTAACAAATACTTATTTCGAAATTTTCGAAACATGTACCTAAAAAACATATTTCATCAAATAAATTATCTATTCATTTAATGTATAATCAAACCGAATAAATTAATATGCAGCAAATAAAAAACGAAATGTACGGAAAAATGAAGTAATCGAGTTTCTCATGCCGGGCACGATCATAACAGATAGATAAGGGCCTCGACTAGTATGTAGGAGGTCCAGGGTTCAAGTCTTTTTTTTTTTAAATTGGTTAAAAGAAAAAGAAATAGAGTTTATAAAATTTAAAATGTGTGGAGTGGTGATGTCATATGGTGTCATGTTCTCATGTGGTGTAGAGGAAATCGGAACTACGTCATAGAGGGCGGGCGTCACACTTATTCTTAAGGTCAAAATCTGAAATTGTTGATTTACCCTCACGCATAACGCGCCTATTGGGATTTGAACTCAGCCATCAGCGCCACGCTCAGGCTACTTTCGTAAGCTAGGAGAGAAGGCTATGACGGCTGTCACATAAAGTAAACATAACAGCTCTTAGCTTTTTTATCTATTAAATTTTTATTATAAAGCTAATATTTTGTAGATAGTTACACAAAAATTTCTAACAAAATAAAAATATTCAAAAGAGAGAGACTGTGTCGTCTCAGAAAATTTCTCATTTATTGCTGTGTTAAGAGTTGTCTAAAGTAGACACATGTACAATCAAAATTTATCATCCCATACTTTTTCGGGCAATTAAAAATATATTTAAATAGAATATGTAGTATTTGGGCAATATAAAAAAGTTCTGGCTTAGAAAACGTGGGTCTAAACCTTAGGTATAAAAAAATTGTGTGAGCAAAAGTATGCGGGTATGCTCCTAGTATTTTCAAAAGCAAGAATTATCCCAAATCATGATATTCCTCCCGTGACAGTATGAGAAGCATTTTTCAGTTCACTTTTTTTTAAACGTAATGCTAATATTATGTTAAACAATGCATTGCCGTTTGATCATCTCCCACATTTAATATGCATGAAGAATTCTCTCTTCCTGTTGATAATATTGCTGCTCGCTTGATAAGGATACTTTCCAAATAAACACACTTCTTTAAGTTTCAGATACATGTTTTTAATTGTATAACCTACAAGAGACAAGACTATTTTAATTCCATCATATACGTTGCTTAGGATGAGAATAATTACAAAAGTTTCTTATAAACAAGTAAACATCTAACAGAACAATGCATGTTTATCAAATTACTTGATATAATTTAATATTTCCTTTCTATAACAAATATTTGCATACACCTATCACCATGTCTGTGCATGAAGCAGTGGATGAGAGCCTTCTCTCTCAGCTTCGCATATTCTCCACGAGGGTGCGTACTGCCAGAGTTCAAATCCCAATTGAAGTAAAACTTTAATGATGACGATAACGATGACAGTAATGGTGACGGCGACAATCACGGTGACGGTTATGGCGACGGTGACGGTGACGGTGACAGTGATGGTGATGGTGATGATGACGATGATGATAATGATGATGATGATGGTGATGGTGATGACGATGGTGATGATGATGATGATGATAAGCAGAAAAAAATATCATGCTGTAACAATTTAATTTTGTATACCACAATTGAAAAGAAGGGTGTGAAGCTATCTGAAGAAGAAAAAAAAATTTTCTACGGAAAAAATGCTAAAGAAAACATGTATTCTTTTTTTTATCAGCATAATTTCCCCCTAAAATTTACAAATTGATAGTATAAGAAAAAATTGATCATTGACCATCATCAAAAGACCATTATTGACAACAGTGATGATTAAAAAATTCTATGATGAAAAAAATTCGACTTATATTGTCACATGGAATACTACCTATTCCCGAAGTATGAATAAAAATTTTTCGTCTTTATTTACGTGGAATTGCTCAATGTATTTATTTCATGTGTAGGCGACTCATATATATAAGCGTACCTATGTACGTGAAACGCAGCAGGGCTACCATCTTGCGATATTTCCTTGTAGAAAAGTGATTGCAGTAGATCAATCTATGTTATTTAGTTAAAAAATAATTTTTTATTTTTTATTTATGTTATAAAAAGTAAGTGAATGCTATTACTTATAACGTAAGTTTATTTAACAAAAATTATTCAAAAACGGAGTTGAGTTATTTAGTATACATTTAGTTTATTATGATTAAAATAGTACAAATTTACATTTATAATTAAAAATTTGTTTGAGGCTTCTATGGACCACAAATTATTTAATCTTATCTATATTCGTGAATCATAATTTTATTTTATAGTTTTGATGAACTTAGCATGCATCAAACGGTTAAAATTACTTCAAACATATAAAGCTTCATGAAAAATATGCAAATAGTTTATATACAAAGAAAACGGTTTGCTTCTTACAGATACATTCATTAAAACATTTTGTTTAACTGGTAGACTACTTAATAAATTATAAACAGTTCAATTTAGATGAGAATATTAGTATACATTAATAAGTAGACATCACACATTGATTTGTACATCCATGTATAAACAAAATACGTAGTATTGAATTTATAAGATGACAAGTATATACTTATCTAACATTTCGTACATTACCAAAAATCGCATTTGAATTTTTGATTTGCTGAAAAAACTACCAATTAGCAGAAAGAAAAGCTAATAGTTATTTTGGCTAAATTAGTGTACGTTATATAACATGCTAACCAGCATAATATAATTATAACATTGCTACGTTATTGGTCAACGGGTTAAATAATTACAATTATTGAATGCCATAAGCCCAAATAAAAAAAGTCAAGTAATTCTGCGTTCAAATCCGTAATACTGATCCGTTTCGAATCCACAGTATGCGTACTTTTGGATCCATTTCGGATAAGAATTACTTGCCTGGAGTGAAAATGCTTCACATTATTCAATCTCTTTGATGCATTCATTTTTCTGTGAACAGTTTAATCATAATTGTATTGAATAAAAGTAAATTCAATGCAAAAATAAGTTGTAACGAATTCAATAAGAAATAACTACAGCAAAAAAATTTTTAGAAAAGGAAGATACTGTTGGTCAAACTAATTGTATAAATACTAAAAATGTGGTTATGACTATGATTATAATGAAAATACTTATTATGTTGTAGAGTACAATGCAAAAAAAATAAAAAAAATTATAAAAATAATAATAACGACGTTTCAGATGACTGTGGGACAGAAAACATTTTAAAGACTTTTATTTAATTATAAACTTCCTTATACTTGAACAGATTTTTTGTGAAAAAAAATGAAAGCTGTTGAGTCTTAACTTCAGCCTGTCACACAAAATAGTACTAAGAAATAAATAAAATATTCAAATAAAAATTTGTATTCGTTTTAGAAAAAATAAAATTGTAAAAATACCAGCAGTATATTTAAACAGTGATTTTGCATACAAGTTTTGTTGTACATCTTTTTTTAGATACACCACGTTTCATAAATCAGATATTGCTATCAAACCTCTTCAGATCCAATCTTCGGATGTTGAATGCGGTGATCCGACTCGGATTCGAAATATACATCAAAATCAGATCCTTGGTAGAAAACGCGGATTGGATTCGGATTAGAATCTAAAATTATTCTCTGTTCGGGAGAAATCAGGTAGTCAAATTCAATTTAAGATGGGATAAATCGATGATTAACGTAACATCGTAACAATATTAAAAATTACTCGCACTGGATCGGTCAATTAACTGATTCGTAAATAATATTTGTTTTATCAATTTGTTAGTCCGTTCATTGTTTATAAGTATCATGTTAAGACAAATTTAGGCTAGGAACTATTAAGGTGCAGAGGTATAACGAATTTTGGGCCGAAGGGCGAACGGTAAGTGATGCCTATTTCCGCAAACAGTTTAGCCGGCAAAGCAAGATTGCACAAGTATAGCCTACCATTTTCAGGACAATGGGCCAAGGGCAACCCAGAAACGAGACAGTATTTGCTAACGATACCAGGGGTACCAGAAGAAGGTGGCTCGATAGCAAGAACTGATGCCTTGTTATTGCTGACCCACTTAGCTATGGGCGCTACTCTTCTGGGAGACTTCTCTTCACAAAGCGCTACAATTATAAGATCCGCTACTGGTGGCAAGTTCATAATCTCTGTTTCGACTCTGTGGCCCGTATGCCGATAGAGTGAGAGCTCTTGCAGTAGAAAGACATCTTCCGAACTTTCGACGTAGACCACTGTCTTGACCCCGTGACTAGAGAGCTGTCGCGCGCAATTGATGCCGGCTGCTCCAGACCTATGTGGTCCGCAAAGGGCAACCACTGTCGGCCACTGGTGCGCATTGTTAGGGTTCAGCCGATGTGCTCCACCCAACAGCTGCAGAATAATTTCTGTACCGGCTCTACCCAATAGCTCCACCTAAATTTTAAAGTTTAATAAATTAGTGTACATAATTACATATAAGTCGTATACTGTTTTCAAACTTAGATATGCTACATTATTTATTGCCTGTTCAAGTGTATCTGTGTGTGTGTGTGTGGGCGTGTGCGCGTGCGTGCGTGTAACTAGGTATTAGTGCAAGTGAATTAATTGATTAAATGAAATTGTTCTTCTATACATCAGCAATAATTTGTAATAAAATTTATAACGTGAAAAATTTTAAAAATGCTACATTAGAGCGTAACACTACATGACATGATGTATTAATATTTTATAATTATTTAGTTTCGTTAAAAAAATTTTTTGAAAATAATATACATATTATGAATTTTGACCAATCAATATTATATAAAATTTTTATATGCATTTCCTTAACAATACCGATTTTTGTGGGATGTCATTTTATACGCATTGGGAAACTGTTATATAAATTGACATGTTTATTACATATTTTTTTCTTTATATATTTTTATTTCTTAAAATTTAAAACGAATGAACTTATTAATTTAATATTAATACTTGCAATGTTTTTCAATACGTATATGTGAGAGACGAACGGGTCCCGATCAGAAAGCTTAAGAAAGCTTTATGTTGGGCCTACATTGGTTACCCAGTTACCTATGTAAGTTTAACCAGGGAAAATACATAGAGGTAGATGGCGCAGTGTAATGGGGGATTATGTGGGGCTAACATTGGCATTCTAACTAACAGTGAATGCCCGCACTTCATTGATTATTCCACGCTTCCAAATTCTACGCTTACGAACTTTTTTTAACTTAAACAACAACAAACGCTCTACTTTATCACCCATCACAATTCATTAAAACAATTTAACTTGAGTAATACTTCGTTCACAATAATTTATAAAAACAGTTATCACTGCTTTAATTTTTTAACACACACATGCAATCTGCAATATACACAGCTGCTCCCAAACAAATATGAATACACCTCTCCACTCTCAATGTGTATAAGGAAAAGCTAGGTAGATGACAACTTTCGTGGCCCTAGTTAGAGCCCACGCAGAGTCCCCTTACAATCCCAGCTTGGTACTATCTAGGCAACTCACATAAGTCCCAGCTAACTAACTTTAACTTGGGAGCCCTGCTAACTTCCCGATCAGGGTACGCTTGAAAGAACGATAATAGTGTTTATATAATAGTAATAGTTTTTTTTTATGTTGGTTATAGAAGGGATCCATCTATTCGTGAATGCGTAGGGCTACTGACGATGACTACCACAGTTCTTATTATTTTGTTACAATGTCAAGTTAAGATCTGTAAGTGTAATCACACATGCTATGTAATTGTATTTATCATCTAATAACTTTTCATTAGATTTAACTTAATACTAACAAAAAAGTTTAATCATAAGACTTATATAGTTGAACTATATAGTTATGAAAGTTGTAGAAATAAGTTTTCAAACGACTCATTAAAAAATGTAAAAATAGTGATTAATTTCTTCTGAAATAAAAAGTATTAAGTGAATCTATTTTCCTCGAGGGCAGCGTAAAAAAAAGATAAAATGTACAGCGTTATATAACTAAACGGAATCATTTTAGAATTAAAAGCAAACATATAATTCATTAGACTCATATAAATAAAAATTTTTTTAAAGTGATTACAAGGTGAAAGAGGTAAAGGAATAGAGGAAATCCTTAAACTGTTATTGTGCAATTAATATTTTTTAGTATTTATTCCATATTATGTTAATCTGTTGAGTTTAACATACTTTGTAAAAAATTAAATAAAGTCAATCTCTTTTTCTACTTTGGGTAGGAGAAAAAAAAATACATAATTATGCATACATTTATAAATACGATACAATTATTTTGACTCTAATATACGTTCCTTGAACAAAATATAATACGAGGGACGTGAGAGGGTCTTAAAAATTGGTGGAGGGGGAAATAATTAAACTCCATATAAATAAATTGCACCAAGGGTACGGTAAACTTTCTAAGTTAAAAAAATGGCCATAAAGGCTTTTGCGCCCTACGATGACTCTGAGCTCAAAGTCGAACAAAGTATTATTTTACCCTAATGCACAAAATAGTTAATGGCCCATTAATTATAATGAAATAAAATAATAAAGTGTTCTTAGTAGGTCCCACGGGCTCAAAATCGCGCTTTGTGCTTTTGGTAAGAAGAATATCGTTCACATCTTAGGCGTAAACATACCTCAATCATACCCAATTTTTTTGTTGAATTAGAAACCTGACTATAAGGGCTTCTTTAGTCTAAATCTGACTGTAATATTTCTTTAAAATAATTTTAAGTAAACTATTATATCTTATAATTAAAAATAGTAACGAGTAAAGTAGTTATAAGCATGTAAGATTGGATAAAAATGTTGGTGAACTAAGAGGCAGAAAAGTTGAAGAGGGGATAATGTCCAAATCACATAAAGTACCGTAATAAAAAAAATATTTTTGAAAACGGGTAGACGCCTGGCCATCCACCAAATCTTTGTAACTGTATAGTGTACAAAATTGAATATACGAGGTGTGTACGAGAAGTAAGGTAACTTGAAATTTTCAGGAAAACATGTTTATCTATTTATAAATATTTTGCTGTTCTCTTAAAAGTAATTCCCATCAGATACAATACACTTGTGCCAACGCTTTTTCTAGTCCTCGATGCAGTTCTTAAAATCACTTTCCGGTAAAGCCTTAAGCTCTTCCAGCAATGCAGTCTTTATCTCCTTAATCCTGCGCAAATCTCCATTTTTTCATAGGTCTCTTCAGCTTGGGAACAACAATAAGTCACATAGGGTCAAATCCAATGAATATGGTGACAGAGGCATGATTGTCATGTTGTTTTTGGCCAAAAAATCTCTCACAAGCAAATATTAGTGAGCAGGGGCATTATCGTGATAGAAAAGCCATGAATAGTTTTTCTACAATTCCGAACGTTTTTTTCGTATTGCTCTTCGCAAGCGGCGTATAACTTCAAGATAATACTCTCTACCAACGTGCGACCATTTAGTAAGAACTCATAATGCACTGTGCCACAATAATCGAAGAAAACCGTGAGGAAAACTTTGACATTTGATACGTTGGCTCACCTTAGCTCTTTCATGGGGACGATTGGGCGTTGGTTTTGATATCATAACCATATAGCCATAATTCGTCACCAGTTATGACCCTTTTGAGAAAATCAGGATCATCATTGACGTCTGTCAACAGCTCCTTATGAGCAATGCTCATGCGACGGTTCTTTAGGTCAAAATTAAACAGTTTCGAAACAAACTTCGCTGACACATGTCTCATGCCCAAAACGTTCAAAAAAATTTCATGGCATAAGCCAACTGATTGATTCGAAAGTTTTCTGAAACAATTTTCTTCACTGCTTGAACTTTTTCATCTGTTGTTGACGTAATTGGGTGTCCAGACCAAGGCTCATAGTTGGCATCTTCTCGGCCTTTTTTGGAAGAATTTGTACCACTTGCAAACATTTTTTTAACTCAGAATAGTTTTATCGTATGCCACTGCAAACAGTGCAAGTGTTTAGAAAGACTTAATATCATTTTTTATACAAAATGTAATACAATTCGAATCATTTTTTTCGATAGCAGAAAATTGCCGAGCACGCCAAACGCGTTTAAGTATTATGCCTCTCACAAAAGAAACATACTATATAAAAATAAAAATACTAGCGCGTAGAGTGGAAAATTTGCTATCGATTAGGTCTTTTTACTTTTTTTTGACCTCACTAAAAATTTCGAAATAAAAATAAATACAGGTATATTTTGTAAGATGTCACGAGAGTGAAAGAGACAGAGCACGCGGTCCAAGCAGACCATGTATGTAGTGGTACACCTTGTCGTAAAAATGTTATTTCGTTACAGTACATTGAACAAAACAGTCAGATTTGAAAACTGTTGGTTTTCAAAATTTGCGAAATTACAGCTGTTTTTAACCTATTTTGATATCTACACCGTAGGTTGTGCAAGCGGCTAGTGATCATCGAGCCACGCAAGTAATTTGTTAATACATACGAAATTTTTTTTATAACATCCAGCATTTGAATCTGGGCGTAATTGATAAAAATTGGTTAGTGCAACGTAAAATAATGACGAAGAGTACTATAAATAAACTATATTGGCAAAAAATCGGACGATTTTGCTAGTTATCGCTGTTTAAATTTTCTAAATAATTATTTACTATCAATTTTCCACAACGGATTAAATTCCATGTTGTTAAGTAAGTAAAGAAAAACTATAATTATTAGTCGTTTAAATAAATAAATAAATAATGACATTAAGGTATACGCTCAAGGTAATCTTTCCTGGTAAAGAATAAAGAAGATCTATAGACGCTGTTCTTCCAATTATTTATTTATTATCATTCTGAAAGAACGTCCTGAGCATTATATTTCCACTTATAACGTAGATGGTACAATCAAAACATTGATTTACGCAAAATATACTTACTTTGCAGAAAATTTTTCTCCGGTATGTTTATAAAGAATAATTATGTACTAGTATTTCAATACTATATTTTGAAATTTATGAATTGAAAACATTAGTTTTATCTTTTGTAATTCACTGTAAGGCGTAAAAACCAACTAATTCACCTAGTTTCATTCATTAAAAAAAAAAAAAAAAAAAAAACCCGAACTTAAGACTATGCCCAATCGGTAGGAAATCCTTTTTTTACCTTTAAAAGTTTTTTTGTTGAACTTGGAAAAATCTTGAGCACTATTCGTGAACTGAAAAACAAAAATCCGATCCTGCTTGCTTGGCTGCTGCCTCTTCTCTTGCCTCTTTCTCCGCACCACTACATATACAGTCTGCTTAGACCGCGTGCTCTGTTTCTTTCACTCTCGTGGCATCTTACGAAAAATGGGGTAGATGTCCCTATTATCAAGGGTCTGAGTTATAATTACGGAAATATAAATGAGAAGTTAACGAAAACTGAAGGGTTTTGGGTGAGGATGTGAGGAGATGACTTTATAGATTTCTTTTACAAGATAGTTTATTTAACTGACTTGACAAAAACTAACTTACGACTGACTACAACTGACTTATTTTATGCACAGACCTTATAAAAAACAAGGAAAGCTAAATGTTGCGTGTACACTTGACTATGGTCAAATCAGAACCGGACGCACACCTGACAGGCGCTGTACGTGTCTCTCCTCTAACACAAACACATGTACGCTCGCGCAGACGCGCATGCCTACAGCCTATCGATACAGTCGTGCACTTCAACACTCCCTCCCGACTTGAGATAGCTAATGAGATATAAAAATACAAAATAGATATAAATTTAATTCACACGGTAATAATATTTTAATTATCTATTTTTCATGGCACTGGCAACAAGATTCAAACAGGCCAGGGATCACGATCGTCCGGCGAGCACCTTACTTCTTGTCTGAAACAAAGTGTGTCATATTAATCATTTATTTTAGTTACAGACTTCATTAAAGATATGATTTCTGAATTTTTCGTGGAGCTCGATGGGCAAGGGTTTTGTAAAAATGTCTGCCGTTTGTTCTTTAGTACTTAACCACCTTACATTTACTCTGCCATAAGTCACACATTCTTTGACATAATGTTCATGAATTTCTGTCATATGTCTCAATTTTCCGCTTCCACTTATTTTTGAATTTAATTCAGCTGCCTTATTATCGCACCATAGGTCAGCTGGACAACAAGTCTTGTTTAGGATGATTTTGAGAGAATTGTCTACTGCCATCAATTCTCTACATGCTTCACTTAGTGCCACGTATTCAGCCTGACATGTTGACAATGCTACGTAAGTCTGCTTGTGAGTTCTCCAGGCTACAGAATCTCCGAAGAGTTTGATGACATAACAGCTCGTAGTCAGAAAACCCTTACAATCACCAAAACTGGCATCCGAAAATGCTTCTAAGTTGTCCTGCCTTCCTAAGAACTTTAGACCAAAAGACTTAGTACCTGCCAAGTACCGGAACACTCTTTTGACCATGTTCCAATCTTCATCAGTTGGACATCGACCGAGTACATTTACAGCATAGTTGATATCTGGACGTACAGTGTTAGCTACGTATAATAGACAGCTCACAGCCTCTCGGTAAGGAACATTTTCTGCCGATTTTGTCTCCTTTAAATCATCCTGCCTTTCAGATTGTTCTCTTTGTTTTCTTTATTGATTCAACACATGTCCAGTGACCATGGGAGTTTTCACGGGTTTTGAATTTTCAAACCCAAATTTAGCTAAAATTTTATCTATATAATCAGTCTGAGTCAAGGTCAAGACCTGCCTCTTCCTGTCTCTTCTGACTTCGATACCTAGAAAAGATTCTACTTCACCGAGATCTGTCATCTCAAATTCGCTTTGCAGACTTTCTTTAACAGACTTTAAGCGATTTGGATCATTACTTGCAATAATCATATTATCAACATATAGAACTAAAATAAGAATTTTGTCTGCCTCGTGCCAAGTAAACAGACATGGTTCTAAAATGTGTGACCTCAAACCTATTTTAATCGCTGCTTCCGAAAATCTTTCATGCCATTTTTTAGGACTGACCTTTAGCCTATACAAGGCCTTTTGCAGCTTACAGACTTTATTCTGACGTTCTTGGTCTGTGCAGTTCAAACCTTCTGATATCTCCATGTATATTTCATCATCAAGAGTACCATTCAAGAAAGCTGTTTTTACGTCTAGCTGACATGTATTCAGATTTAATTTATTTACAGAGCTAGAACCGTTCTGATCAAGGGCAATCTCGACACTGGAGCGTAGGTTTCTGTCAAATCGTATTCATTTTTGTCTTCGAGTCCCCGAATTACCAGCCGTGCTTTGTATTTTTTCTGTCCTTGAGAGTCGATCTTTTTTTTAAGTACCCAGCGAGAGTCAATTATATTTGGGCATCTGCCGTTTATAAGACCCACAGGTCTGTCTGCAAGAATCCATACATCATTTTTCGCCATTGAATCAAGCTCATCTTGTATCGCTCGAATCCAGCCTTCCTAATCTGCTGCCTTTATTGCTTCTTTGTATGAAGACGGGTCTTCATTTATTTCAGCCAGAAGCAGGTTGTGAGTGAGATCTTCTGCAGACGTATCTTTATCTGCCATGTCTGTATCATATTTTTTAAAAGTTAGATTTTTTATGAGATCGTCAGCAATAGCCAAACCCGCAAAACTGACATCTATAACTGGATTTTTACACTTTAGGTTCATATCTGCCATGTTTGCGTCTAACTCCGTTGACTTTTTCGGCCTTCCTAGTTTTCTTCGTACGACTGGAGGCTTTCCCTCCGATGTTGTCATCTCTTCCCTCTCTTTCTCGAAGATCAAAAACCACTCATCTAGTTTTATTTCTACTGTCACGTTCTCCCAGTTTTTAATCGAACTTTTGCCATATATGTCCCCATACACAAAACGTTCGTTGAATCTGACGTCCCTACTCTTGTAGAATTTTCCTTCGTCAGGGCAAAGCAGCCGATACCCTGTGGGTGAGTAACCTACCATAAATGCTCTCTTTTCTTTGGCCTGGAATTTTGTGTCTGTATTTCTCTGAACTCTCATATAAGACACACAACCAAATCTTTTCATCTGACTTATATCTATCCTTTTGTTTGGCACAAGCTTCGCCAAAGAAATTTCCATATTATTTGAACGATGCAGAGTGCGATTGTATGCAAAAACTGCCGATATGACGGAGTCATTTTTCTCTGACACTATAGCATTAAGCACCAAAACGCGTCATCAAGGTGGAATCTATTTTTAATTATAAAAAGCTTGTTCATTTATAAATTTAAGTATCGCTGGCGAGTGTTTTTGCGCTGTTGCTGCGAGTTTTCCTTTAATTTAACTCGCGGATTTTGCTGTGCGAGAGGTGGGGGGTCACACTCCCGCAAGGAGTGCGTATTTAATTCACTTGGGCGAGTGTGTCTGTTCCCCCTTCCCGCGTATTGTATTAAACATTTGATGAGGCTTGCCGCGAGTAGGTCTGGCTCGGGCAGCGCGCTTGTGGCACTCTCCCCGTCCAGACTTCGAGCGAAGTAGACGTACCTACGCAACAGCAATTATACTCGAGCAAGCAGTATAACGCAGCAAAGTCTTTTTGGGCTAAAGATGTGCCCAAGCAGCAGCAACACCGCAGAGATTTACTGAGCTAATAAAGGTCCGGGTCTGTGTGTTTCATGTACTACGTGAGAATAATCGGATACAAGAGTAGCACCAAGAAGAGAAAAAGAAGACAAGAGAATCGCGGGAACCCATGCATCAAGAGTTACGGCGTACGGAAACACACACACATGTACTTAGTAAATAAGGATTTTTAGTACCTCACCACATATGTATATATACTTGTAATCGCCGTGCCGCATATATGTACCAAAGGTATCGTCGTCTATTGTAAACAGTGCCACGTCCAAGAGTATGTGTATGAGCGAAAGTACATGTGTAGGAGTAGGAGTCGCTAGTATGACTCTCGATACCTATGTACAGAGAGATAGGGCGGTAATGCGCGAGGCTGCACTAATTGGTGGGCCTAACGCGTCACTCTTGTAGTAACATTCGAGCGAACCAGAGCTTCCGAGTTTTTCGCATTTTCGGTAGTAATTGAGGGAGAGAATCGAGAAAGAAGGAGAGACGGACAAGGAGAGCCAGCGACCACGAGCAGCCAACCGGACCTGACCTTGCGCCAGACGACCCAGGAACGGCGTGCACTGCGAAGTCAAGGTCACAAGCTGAGGAGCCGCGGAAGCAGAGAGTACCATGGGAAACTCCAAGGTAAAGTAGCGTGTAGTGTCGTCGCGAGAAGTAGTGCGTGGGAGCGAGTGTGTGCGTTTATCGGCCGCGTGTAGCCAGGGAGAGCCGCGGGAGCCGGCCTTTGGGATAAGGATCGTAGAGTGAGCGCGGGTGAGAGAGAAGCGTGATTGCCGGAATTCGTGCCGTGGCGTAGCGACGGATCGCGACGAGATTTTCCGGGCCTAGACGCCCGCGTAAGTGTAATAACAAATAAAGTGAAGTTAATAATACGAGAAAACCGCATTTCGTGTCATTATTTTGTAAGCCAGTGCCGGACAGCGTTTTCTTTCAGGGCGTGGGGCTTGTTTCTCCCTAGGAGAGTAGCTTGCTTCGCGACGGGCTACCCCCGGCGGGACTTCCTTTAGGTGAGAGTCTCCAGGAGCCGAGCTGAGTTGGCCGAGCCGCGAGCGTCGTTAAGCGGTAGTATTTTCGTGTTTCAGGTGCAGTGCCATTTGCGTCGTTTCCAGTGCCGAATCAGTGATAATTCAAGTGTCTTTGAGCGTTGCTTCGGGACCGCCCTGGCCGGGACACTCTACGTGTTACAGAGCGAGGAAACGCAACGTTACAAAGTGGCGCTTGACGTGGGGCTATTTAGCCGGGGAACGATAATCAGTGTACAAGTGCGCAAATAGTGTTTCTCTGTTTACGAATTTTTTTTTCTTAGAATCGCCGTGAGCCGTGAGTGAATGTGTCGTGGGTAGGATAGTCGTTTTCTTGTGTTATTAGTGTCGTCGCGTATTTTATTTCATATTAGCGAAGTGGCGTCGCGTTCGTAGTGCATGCGGAGGTATTTTCTGTGTTGTTACACCACTTCGCCGCGTTGATCGAAATTTTTTTTTGAAACCGCCAAAAATTTACCAGTTTTTAGGAGTATTTGGGTTAGGCGGCGCCGAGTACGAGCGTGAGTCAGGGGGGAGAAGGGAAAGAGACGTAGAAGAGTGAGAGAGAGAGACGCGGTTAAGCTTGGGGAAGTTAAGCGTGTGCGTGAATTGGACGGGCTTTTCGATAGCGCCAAATTTTCAGGTGAACGAGTGAGCGGCTCTTCTGGCGCGTTTTGTTTTTCTTGCGCGTGCGACTTTCGCTTTCCAGGTACTAGTAGCGGCCATCTTGGAGGCCGTTTGCGTTTAATTGCATGCGTGATTGTTTACAGGAGGAGAACAAGGCCTAACGTGCCTTGTCTTCCATATGTATATTTTTATTGTTTTCTATATTTACCATATAAATAATATTTTATTTCTGNAGCGGCCATCTTGGAGGCCGTTTGCGTTTGATTGCATGCGTGACTTGTTTATAGAAGGAGAACAAAGCCTAACGTGCCTTGTCTTACACATATATATTCTTATTGTTTCGACATTACCATATAAATAATATTTTATTTCTGTTTATTTTCTTTTCCTCTCTTCTTGCTGAGCGTTGCCTTTCTTTTTATTCTTTCGTGTTTTCGTCCGAGTGTTAAGAAGTGCGCGCCGCGTTGTGATAGTGCCATTGCTGTGATATATATTTCGGGACAAGTGCCTGGTGTCGTATAGATTCAAATTCGAGGAAGGGAATTGCGCGGATCTTTATTGTTTTTGTTTTGCGTGTTGGTGAGTTGGAGATATAGATATATAGATCGATCGGGAGAGAAATTAATTTTTTTTGTTGGGTAGCGACAAGTTGAGCGGAGTTAGCGTCAAGCTCACGCGTCAAACGTCGCAAAGATGAATCGTCCGCGTGAGATTGGGCCAGTGGAACCGCAGTTGCATACCGAGATCATGCGACGTGGTGCACACCCGCGAGCAGAGAGCTTTCCGGCGGGAAATATTTACGCTTCCACTAGAAGTGGTGTTACCCCAGCTGGACGAGCGGGGACTGAGTTTAGAGGGGGACGAGTTTGCGCTGCGAGACCGATTGTTGCGGTATCGAATGCTGGAGCTCGAACCGGACAACGAGCTCATTCCGCGGTACGAGTGTGATTTTGCGCAAGTCGGATCCGAAGATGGCAACGAGTCAATCGCGGGGGCCGAAGCTAGTGATCATTCGCGGGTGTTGAGGCCGAGCGATGAGCCGGGAGGGAGTAGCGCCATAAGCAATACTAGTCAACGGGGGTAGAGGAAACGGTGGTGACCAGTGGGGGCGAACTGGGCCATTTCGCCCACTGAGAAGACATCACTCGGAGATTGGGAGTATGGAGCCACGATGAAGGTGATCGCGGGTGGCTGGGAGCCCCGAGTGTAAAATTATCGCTCCATCGTAACGAGCGAAATCTTGGCGCCCGGGATCCGAGTTTTGCACGCGTCGTGACAACGCAGACCTCGGAGTTCGTTCCGTCAATGTGCCCCGTGACAGTACCCGCTACCGTGACGATCATGGCGGCGTCCGCCACGCCTCATCGACGGATTTTTGCGCTTCAGGATCAAGCTAACATGCGCATCGTAGGCTTGTTGCCTCCCGGTGATACCGGAAAAATCGACCTCGGAGTCTTCGATGTGTTCAATCGAATCAGGAAGATGCAGGCCGTGGAAGCAGGGGCCCTCCGTAGAGCCGCGGGGGAAAATTGCCTTGGAGCCGCTACGGGCGGACCAAGAGACATCGCCGCTAACCAGGGGGGGGGTCTCCGCTAGTACACTTGGATGCATCGGCATTAGAGTTTCCTCCGTTGCCTCGGACCCGTGCGCCGGGGCTTGATTCTCCGCTCAACCGTAAGCAAGGCATGCTTGCGCCGCGTCTAGCGACCGGCGAGGAGAATCGTCAATTCTATCAAACCGCGACAGAATGGGTTAACAAATCCCCGGGTCTGGGGGACGAGGTCGAGGATGGGGCAGAGCGCGCGTAGGAAGGGAACGATTTCTCTGACCAATCGCGACGACCCGTGCCGTCAGATAACAAAGGCTGGACCCTTGTCTTCCCTCGCCGTTTGAGGTCGAGAGGTTTTGCAGCAGAGTCAACGGGAGCCCGAGTCCCCGGCCCTCAGGGCCAACGATTCGTGCTAGACTTACGCAAAGCCGGCCCATCTCCGACCACCTTTAACCCTGTGGATAACCTGCGTAAGAGACCTTTAAACCCCCACCCACGAGAGGGAGGTTTCCAACTGCCGAGTACTAGGGACACGCGTAATAGCGCCCAAGATCAGCGTAGGCGACAGAGGGGGCCGATCCCACTGGAGGAGATGCGGGACGTTTGGAGCGAAGAATGGCACCCTCGAGCCGGCGAGCAAGCGTTGAGCGACCAGTCGAGCTCGGATAGCGAGAGCGAAGCGGAGTTCACCGGTCGGCGGACCAATGGCCATAATAGGCGACTTGCCAATAGATCGGAGCATGGTTGAGCTGAGAGATCGGCTGAACCACGTGAGAACCAGGCCTCGAAGGCTCTCCAGAATTGGAAACTCCATTTCTCGGGAGAGGATAAGGAATACATAGACTGTCGCGTAAGTGTGGGCGCCAGCGAAAGCGAGTTTTATCGCGCCGTGCCAGTGATCTTGTTCAAAAAAGCGAGCCGTTAGTTTAGGGCCGAGGTTGTGACATGGAGACAGTTCAAGCGAGCGTTTAAGCGGCAATTTGTGGGCAAGTATGATCGAGAGGATTTGCTAGACAACCTGCGACGCCGGACTCAAGGGAAAGGGGAGAAAATGAACGACTACGTGACTAATATCCACTATATCGTGTCGCGTTTTGTCAGGCCACCGTCCCAGAAGACGGTTACCGAGGCCGTATACCGGAACTTACTTCCGGAGTATCGTAAGGCGATGAGTGGGCAGCTTATAATGTCACTCGACGACATCCAGGAGTACGGGCGCCTGTGGGAAAGACAGAGAGAGCTGGACGGGAAATACGCGCCACCTCTACCGCCGGAGAAGATGCACGTTCCCGGAGCCGCTTTTGTTAGCTCCACGCCAAGGGCCAAGGTAGCGGGGATCGCCGAAGAGAACCCCGAGCAAGTCGCCGCTGCTGCGGTCGAGACACCAGGACTCAATAAGGGGGCTAAGAAGCGGGGACCTGGGAAGCCGTCTGGAAATTCGGATCCTGCCGTTTCCGTGCCTCCCACGCCACAGTGGCCGGTACCAAACCCTCCGTCACCAAGCCCGGTGATCGTGGAGCCAGGACCGTATCCGTCGTACGCGGCTGCCGTGCAGGTGACACAATCCAACGTCGCGAGAAACATCGGAGCGCCAGCGTGGACTGGAGGCCAATGGGTATGGCCATCCGTACCCCAACTCAATGCAGGGGGGAACTTGGGGCTGCGACCTCCGATTCCGCCTCCGCCCACTCCCACCGCACAGGCAAACCCGTTCCGAACGCTTGGAGAAAATCCAGCTAGTGATCGTCAGCGCCCTGTGCCGTTTATGGGCGCCTGTTTTACGTATAGTGGCGTAGGCCATCGGTCGGCATAGTGCCCCGAGAGTTTATACTACGCGTGCCAGCAAAAGGGCCACATGTCGCGCGGTTGCCCTAACCAAACCCCTCGGGTCGAGGGCGCGGTCGGGGGCACGATTCCGCGGAATGTGTATTGCCAAGTATGCGGCCTTCGAGGTGTGACCTTCAAATCATGTAGCGTATGCGAAAAACTTCGTGAGAGTCTGGGAAACTGGCAACTGGGGGGCCAGTAAAGAGCTTGCTCCCTCGACCCCCCAGGGCGGGATGTGAGACGACGGAGACAGCGAAAGAAGCGTGTGAAGCGATAAAGCGAGGCAAAGCGAATGCGAAAAATCGATCGAGTGACAAGAAGCGTAGCGATCTGGCTGGTGATAGCGGTAGTATCAAATTATTCGAGAAGTTGAAGAAAAAGCAGATAGTGAGTAGCGAGATAAGCGTAACCCCTGATTCTGAGTCAGAAGAGGTGGGTCTCCAGGATGTTTGCGGATTGTTCGAAGGAGATGATGAGGATGCAGGGGTCAATCGAGCGATAGCGCCAAGCAAGCGCGTGATATTAAGCGGCGACGTACTGAGCGAGCTTAAGAGTACACATGCCCCTATTTGGGATAGGGACAAAAGAAATATTTGGCTGAGGCCTCGTGGGGGGGAGGGGGTGTCGCTCGGAGGCAAGAGGGAAATGGAAGCGAGTGCCAGCGAGCGGGAGGACGATCGCCTGTTGGAATGGACCAAGCCAGTGTCATGGGATGCGTTAAATAGTGAGCCGTTGAAGTTGTTTAAGACCGTGGACGAGATGTTGCAGGAGAGTGTCGAGAAAAGGGCGGTTAAGCCTCGGAATGAGGGCCCACTCCGACTTTCCCTCGACGACGCCTCCTCCTCGGCAACCCTCGATTTGAAGCTCCTGAGCGATGAGGAACGTGCGAAGTATGCAGGTGGGTTGCGTGTGGGACTCCGCGAAAAAATTGCCGGCGTGAGCGATGATAATCGCAACTATATTTGTGTGTCGTTAGGGGGTCAGAGCTAAAAGGCTTTTCAATTTACAACATATAATAAAAAACAATTTCTTTTAGCTTACAGTATTAAATGGTACAGTTGAAAGCACGATTACATATGAGACTAATGCTTTAAAAGAAAAGAATATTTGGATACCCTTGCCCCTTGATAAATCCAGTCATACCTTGTCTTCTATCGCTACAGAGACAGAGTCTATTCTATCATCAGCAGACAAAAAAAATTCAAATGAAAAAAATTTTAATGATTGCTACCTGCCAGCGTCCAGGGATTTATGAAACAAATATTTATATTGGCCAATGCAAAAAAAAAGATGGAACGAGCAGGAGAAAAATAAATAAACCTTTATCAGTATTGTCATCTGAAGAAGGAATAAATTGGTACACTGAACAAAAAAATAAAAAAAGACTGATTCAAGAGAAGAAAGATACTTTAAAAAAAAATTAAATTAGCAGAAGCTATAATAAAGAAAGAAAAAATTGAACAAGATAAGGTAGAAAAAAAGATTATAAGAGAGCAGAAGGCTTTCCAAAAAAAATTAAAAACAACAAACAAAAAGTTTCAACACAGAAGTAAAAAAAAAATTAGTAAAGGGTTTACCTATTGTTTATGTGTTCATGTCCTAATTAATGTATATTGTGCTACCAAAGGTACGAATGTCTACCTATTTTTTGTAGTCTCTAAAGTTTTTATTAATTCTCTAAGAGCTATACTACGTAGTAGTAGTACCTACTTTATTGTTTTAAAATATCTTGTCATTGCTGTAAGCTTCACTTTTTTATTGCTCCCTTCGAGTGTTTAATTACTATCGATTTAAATTCATTGAAATAAATAGATAAAAAAATGAAAATATTATTTCCAAAATATTATTATTGTACCCGGTACTTACCCTAAATAGATACACTACCCTACTCATTGTCAAATTAGAATCATAAACCTTGTCTACCCTGTATCATTACAATGATATGTTATGTGAAACTCAGAGCTCAATAATTGGGACTCCAAAATACGGACAGGCCTCCATAATATGGGCTCGATAATAGGTACATAAGCTGTATAGGGGCTCGATAATAGAGCCAAAATATAGTTTTTTTGTTTAATTAAGTTATTGTAATCATTCATTTTTTACCGCGGAAAAATTCTCACGTATAGTTCATTAGTTAAACAACCAATCAGTACCCAAATGACGAGAAAATAGTTAAATCTACGTTGATAATTAAATTTTTAAAAGTTTTTCTTAGACCCTCGATAATAGAGACATCCACCCTTACCTGTTTTTATTTTTATTTCGAAACTTTTAGTAAGGTCAAAAAAAAAGTAAAAGACCCAATCGATAGGAAATATTCCAGTCTACACGCTAGTATTTTTATTTGTCTTCATATCTTTTACCATTCATGAATTATTAGCAAAACAAATTTTTTACGCTATTTTTACGCTATCTAAGAGAGCTTTTGACATTTTAAGTATTTTTTCGTGATCTACGCACCGAATTACGTATAATATCAAAAAGGACCCTTTGGATATCAATTTTTAGGTTCAATGAATTTTCTTTTCATCTTTTCCTCCTCAATAAAATTCTGATGAGGATTAGCAAACAGTATTTAAGTGAACCTACTACTTAAGGCTTTAAGCATATGTTATTAATTTTGTAACCTTCAAAAGAATAGAGGTCTGTGGAGGGCTGTGGGAGATTTGTGTGGAATGTTGCATACAAACAACTATATATAGTTGTTTAGCATAGTTTTTTTTGCAGGACTTTCCACAATCCCCCAACGCATTTTTTTACTCCTTTGTTAACTAATATTTTTTATCTAATCTTACATACTTTATAATTATTTTGTACGTTAACATTTTTGATTACAAGATAGAATTAATTAAATAACATTGATTTTAAAAAATCTCAAAGCCAAATTTTGATTAAAGAAGCCCCTTAACTAAGCTTTGTAACTCAACAATAAAAACAAATGGAAACAATTCGTTCCTTTTTTAAACCTACTTTAAAATTAGTGTTAGTGAACTGCAATTTTATAGAGCTATTCATATCATAGTCCAATGTGTATCAAAGACATAAAGAACACTTGCATTATCGAAGGGCATGATTTTTGTACGTTTACGTCTAAGACGCGAGACAGTCTTCTTACCAAAGGCACAAAGTGCAGTTTTGCACAAGTGTGATCTAATAAGAACACTTGATAAATTAATTATTTTGTGCTTTCGGGCAAACAAGTACTTTGTTTGCCTTTGAGCGCAAAGTCATCGTAAGGCGCAATGCCTTTGCGGCCATGGTAAACGAAATAATATTATCTCTATTTTGAATCAAGTCGCATGGGAGCGCGATTAAATAAGTTTAAGATAGCAGATGAATACTCTGCAAGCACGCTACTATTTATTTCAGAGTTGCATACTCAAATTTTCAAATATCGAAAAATAAGTGTTTTTGCCGGTATGCCTGATGTATTTAAGTTTAGTCTCTTTAATCCTACTCCACAGCTTTACTAAAAAATATGGGTCAGAAAGTCGTTAAAACAACAAAAACGAGGCATGTGTATCTCAAAATGCTCATAACAAGATTTTTTCATGGCTCAGTATTCAAGAGATGATCTTATTGTTAAGTAAGCTGCAAGCCAAATTTTTTCAATGTATAATTGGGATAGGCATGTTCTCAAAATCAAGCAGAGCTGTCAACAGTGTGATATCGGCTACAGGTACTTTCTAATTTCACAGTAGGTAGACAGCACGCAGCGTTCAGAGTTCTCAGTGGCTAAGATGGTAAAGCGCTTGCTTTCCGCCTGGAGGGCTCGGGTTTGAGACTTCACTCTGTCACTTCCTCCCGGGTAAGTAGGTGGTGTTTTTTATATGATCTAATCACTAGGATATCACATAAGTAGGCAACTCGTACAATGCTTTTACCGTGGCAAGCAGATTTGCAGATAATAATAAAGAACAACAATGCCTCAGAAGAGGGGGCGGGTGAACGACTCTTTCATAGTAAAATTGTTCCACAAATGATCAATAATACAAATAATGAAACATATGTAGCGAATCGAAGTCGTATACGTGTGTATGTACTTATATACCCAGCCATTTAGATAACGACAGACAAGACGTAGCATTGCTAAGGTAGGATACTTACTTGGCGACAAATTTTGAATCTGAATGGAAATTTAAATATCTAGAATTCATCAATATCCTATTATCCTAATCCTAAATTTTGTGTGCCTTGAACGTGAAACCCGTAATGTAAGTATCTGAATTCGTAATTTGTAAATTTGTAATGAATAAATTAATTACCAGCAATTAATTGTATTATTTTTTTAGTACTTTAGCTATTTGTTATAAATCGTGTAACACAGCTGTAATAGTACCAACATAATCTGATCGACAAGATAGAAAACTAACTATTTCTTAGAGTGCCCTGAATAACAAGCTGTAAACCTAAACCTCATTAAACCCAGCGATTTGGGTAGTTAATAATTATACGAGTATATTGGTAATCAATTTTTTAAATAGTTGTAAAATAAGAAACCATTTAAAAAAACAATTATTTAACTAACTCGTACATCGTTTTTACAATTTTCCTACGTATTTTTGTAATAAATAATTACCTACTGTGAGAATTCCTTCGTTACTATGTAACTGTAATTTGGAATGTTTGGATTTCATCAATTCATAAAAAATACAATGATTAATGCTAGTTGAAAAAATTACACATTTAGGATTTTTGATGCGTATAGTTGCTAAGAATTTTATCTAAAAATTTTTTTGTAAAGAGTAATTTAATGAATGTAATTGGCTTTAAGAAAGAATTTCTGATAATTATATGATATAGTAGTTTAATAAAAGAAAAAAGAAGAAAAAAGCATTATACATAAAAATCCTGAAACTGTATTTTTTTAGAAAACTTTATTTTTTAGTGAGTTTACAAAATTTTTACAAATTAACCTTTGCACACAGTCATTTATTCAAAATATCTTTGTATAAGAAACTTGAAGTAGAAATACAGACTTCGTTCCTATCCAGTACTTCCTAAAATGAGTAAAATCTAATGTAATTCAGTTTTTTGAAATTAAAATTGAAAAAATGGTTATTTCCTGTAAATTTATGATATGCCTATAAAAACAGGTTGTAATAAAACTAAAATGTTAGATAAGTTTGATATGTTGAGTTCATATTTGTAAGGAAATTTCGAGGCGGCAGTTGCACTCTGGGCCCATGGTAAGAAAATAATTGTGCTAAGCAACAAATTTCTACTGTTATTGGAGAAATGAAATGTTCGTTTGCAAAGGGGATCAGATCAGTATATTTTAGAAGCTTCCAGCGATAGGGATACCAACTCGCGTCTTGGAACTCTAATTTGCTCACAATATTTGATTGTTGGCGCCACTGCCGCAAGAAAAACATAAGCTAACCTACGGAAATACGACAATTCGTCAAGTTATAACCTTTAATGAAGTTATAACCTACAAAACGCGTGTACTGATAATACCCTACACTTTCGATTCGAGTTGCAATAAGCGGTCTAGTTAAAAGAGCGAGCTTCAAGTACGAATTTCTCAAGATTTTGTGCGGTTAAGGAAATAAAAAAGGATACCCTAAGATTTAGCAGAATCTAAACTATTTAATGATATATGTCTTATATGACGATACTAGGGCACTAAAAAAATAACAGTATGACAAAATTTTAGTAACTCTGATCTTTTACTATCAGAAACAAAAAGATCAAAAATATATAAAGAAAAAAAAAACAAGAAAAATTATTAGCTACGGATACTACTCCTGAGTGAAGAGCCTACAACGACTTCGAAGCGAAAGAAAAATCTAAATAAAAAGCCAATAGAATTACACGAAAAGTAATTAAGCAAAAAAAATTACAATTAAAAAAGAAGTAAACAAAATGTTAAGAAAATTAGGAGAACGAACATGGCGTATTCTTTTTGTTCGTAGTCAAACTGGTCTCCAAACCTAAAAAAATAGTCGAATTACTTTCCGGGGCATTAAGAACCATAGTTCAATTGGTTACCAGATCATTAAAACGTACAGTCAAATTGGTTCCCGGAAACGAAACCAAGTGGACACTGATGTTATAATCTTTTTTTTCAAATTCAATTTAAAAGAAAGGGAACATAAAGATTTTAAGCAGACGAAGAGTGAACAAGTGTCCACTCTATTATTTTAAGAGCGTTACCGTATTTATAAAAATAATAACAGAACTAATTGAAACTTAAAAGTATGGTAGATCAGAGTATTCCAAACTTTTTGGGCATACCTTATGATACTAAAAAAAGAGTTACTTTGCATATAATGTTAAGCAGTTGAACACTGATCACATGACACATCGATAAAATAACCTTTCAAAACTGGTTAGAAATAACACACGTGGATAATTTCTTGATAACAAATAAAACATATCAGAAGTTTCATGTAACCTTATCACTGGTAGAACAAGCAATTTTTTATACATATGTATTATCAAATAAATTGACTCATATAGATAGAGGCACTGTTCAAAGCAATCTTAGTCTATCCATGTCCTTTTATGATGCCAAATAATTTTTCAAAATTAAATTGGAAAAAGCCTAAAATTATACGTTTAAAGACAGTTTATACTACTCGCAAAAATAAAAAAAACGTTAATAAACGGACCCCCCCCCCCCAAGTTTCCTTTGACTTTCTACTTATACTGTTGCGTGATTGGCCGTCGAAATAATGAACAGTCTAAAATGTTGAAATAAGCACTGAGGGGGGGGGGGTCCAAAAACTCGAAATAGTATTTGACTTTTGGGGGGGTCCGAAATAACGACAGTTCACTTCAATTTTTTAGTAAAACTATGAATTTTCATTTCAGCGACGTATATTTCGACGACAACGATAGCTCAGTGCAGCGACTGTTCGTTATTTCGACAGCTAATCACAGGGCAGTTTACTTTTGACTTTCTTCTTATACTGCTTCGTGATTGGCTGTCGAAATAATGAACAGTCGCTGCACTGAGCTATCGTTGTCGTCGAAATACACGTCACTGAAATGAACATTCATAGTTTTACTGCAAAATTGAAGTGAGCTGTCGTTATTTTGGACCCCCCTCCCCCCTGAATTTTGAGCGATTATACGATTTTTGAATAGTTTTTTAAATAAATTCAAATCCTAGAAATGTAAAATAATATCGACTTACATTAAAGGTGGCCTAAAAGCAGAATATCAATTGAAGGAAATAATTTTTTTCGAATGTCATTAAACATAATACTCTAAATTCTTAATTTTGGTAAAAAAAGGAGAAAACTTGTTTTTAAGAATGTGTAACATGTAGACAGTATATTTTCATAACTGCATTTAAAACGGCTGAAAATCCGAAAATCTATCAAGTATAATGTATTTTTGTAATTGTAACCACAATATCGAACACTCTTTACGCCAAAGTAAGAACAGTAGACGCACAAACATACGAAAAATGATTGGTCTGAACTTGTACAGATGGCGGTAGTCAGAAAGCTAAAAGGATTTCGCTGGATTCCTGGATTCTCGACGAGAATTTCCTATTGCCGTAATTGCCGTAATTGCCGAAGATTGAGGAAACGTAGCACCATCTTTTGAGGAGGTATGTGCATTATTTTTTATAATTTTGAACAGTCGTATTAAAATTAACCTGTGAATTTTTTACGGACTCAAACGTTAGCGTATAAATACACTTATTCGATTATTAACGCTTCTCCTTTGACAAAATTTCATACCTATGGTAAACATTTATTCTCTTGTTAAGTTTGGTATTTATTTACCTTAAGGCTTACATTATTATTAGTTACGCAGCATTACACATTTTGTAACATTGTTCAAACGAGTTCGTTGTTAATAGTATGATAACATTTCTAATTCTTTGACAAAATTGAAAAAATGTCTGATAAACATGTATTCTAGAATATAAAAATCGTATAATCGCTCGAAATTTAAATGCTATCTTGAGTTTTTGGGCCCCCCCCCCCCCCATTAGAACAATAATTTTAACAGAGATAATCCAATTATGCGGAGCTGAATATTTATATTCAACACATTTGCTGTAAAAAACTACACTGAGAACATATTGGGGCTTGCGCAGCACAAGTGATAGGGCTGCCGTTGCCTTACTCATACTGAAGCAGAAGATGCATGAGAATAGTGCGGTAGCTGTACTGTACTTGGGCGGCAGCTGCACAAGTCTNGTTGCCTTGCTTTTTCAATATCAGAAACACTGTAAGGTTTTATTTTAATGTTTTTTTTTTTTTTAAATAAAAATTAATAAAAGTGCTGGTAGATACCCATTAGAACAATAATTTTAACAGAGATAATCCAATTATGCGGAGCTGAATATTTATATTCAACACATTTGCTGTAAAAAACTACACTGAGAACATATTGGGGCTTGCGCAGCACAAGTGATAGGGCTGCCGTTGCCTTACTCATACTGAAGCAGAAGATGCATGAGAATAGTGCGGTAGCTGTACTGTACTTGGGCGGCAGCTGCACAAGTCTCCTGGTGCGCACGTTGAGCCAGGAGTATGGTGCAACAGTGACACTTTTAATAAGATAGTTGAATATTGTTATATTAAACAAGCATAAGTCATATTCTCACTGGAATATTTTTTAATGAGGCTATAATTCATGAAGCTACTCTTAATGTTGATTGTATGTTTTATTTTATACTGATAACTGTTATTGCAACTAGTGCATTAAAAAGTTTATTTACACCTTTAGACGCTATTTTTTTGCTATTTTTTGTCAGTCTTTTCTCTCTTTTTTTCTTTCATTATTTAGCTAAAATAAATATTATTAATTAAGTAGGTAATTACAAAATAAAGAATTCTACGACTGCTCACTTTTGAGGTTATGTAGACGATTTATTACTGTACGTCAATAATTAACTTACTATGAAGCTGGATATCAATTACAATAACTTCAAAATTCATTAAAATACACTGTGTTTACTTTCACATAACAGAATAAATGATTTGCAAGTAAAATCAACACAACTTTGCTGTGTCTCACTTATCGGGCCAAAGGCATAAAGATGAAGTGTACGTATATACGGTACATCCATGCTGTACCATTAATCGGAACCTTCAAATTTTAGATGAACGTATACTGAGACATGGTTATAAATAAAAAATCCGCATTAAAAATACTGATTTTTGTTTTTAAATATATTTAAGAACACCTAAATTCGTGAAAAAAAAAACATATCTTGACAAAGAATTCAATCCAATTAAGAAAAAACTCAGCAGAGTGAAAGTCAAAATAGGCGCAGATTCGTATGTCCCATAGTACTACAATGGCAGAGTTGCAATAAACATTTTTTTTTGTAATATTCTATACGTACTATGGCCTTGAAAATAAGACATATGATAAATGTTTCCACGAATAATTTAATAAAAAATTTTTACAATCCTATATATTTTCCATTATTTAAATATTAATTAATTTCAAAACATCTCATTAATTGGGACGTTGCCTCACAATCGGGACATTTACCTTATTGAAGTTAGATAAAAATCTGTCTGTCATGAACACTCACATTTTGGTGCACAATTGTACGACTTAATTACAAATTATAAGCGGTAATTCAGTCATGACTGACGCATATACTCACATGCACATTAAAACAGACATTCTGATACATGAGTAACTATAACGTCATTTATCCCGTAATACTAGATCACTGTCATCCAAATCTAGAGTGCGAGCCTCCCTGACTTGTGCAGCTACTGACTGAGGTAATAACTATGAGGGCATTTTGTGCATTGTATGCACATGCACTGACAGAGGATGCCCCAATATTTTCTCAGTGTATGGATGTCACGGATGTACAAGTGTTCCGAGAAAATCTTCCAATAAATCTATTCGAGTCATCTCGCAGAGGAGTCCAAAGATCAAGCTAAGTCAGGTCAAGGTGCGCCCTGACCA
Source organism: Copidosoma floridanum (assembly GCF_000648655.2). The sequence goes on from NW_019379638.1 coordinate 502,422, forward strand.
GCGCGTTATTTCACAGTTAAGCTTGGACCAGTATTGGGATCTTGGCAGCTAAGCTTGGGCTTGACCATTTCCTGATTTTAATTTACAATCGGTAAGTTATGACATAATGACTTATACTCATAGAAATAAAACAAAAAAATCTATGTATCAGGGGTAAGCTGATTAGGGTCCAGTTCCTAGTCCCATCGTGCGTTACAGGATGGCGAAATATACTCTGGTTTGTTGAAGACTACGTTAAATGACGTAAGAAATATGAGAGCTTAATATATAAATAACTATTTCTACCCATAAGAGTGAGTGAGAGAGAGAAAGGTCAGCAGAAATTTACACTCATCTGGGGATCTCTCTTTTTTCTTTCGTGGACTTGTATATCATATAGTTACGGTGTTCCGCTTGCTTTTTCTTGATTTCTGTTAAGGTAGTTGATCCAATTGTAGATAACGTAAGGATTTGCTCATATTTGAGTTGCAACTAATAAAGTTTCTAGTAGTAAATAAGTAGAAAGTCATGTTTAAATAGTCTTGTCATATATTTTTTCAAATATTTCCAGACACTTGATACAAACTTTTCTCTCCTTTTTTAACCAAAACTTTGTTGCATTTGGGATTCAATAAAAAAGCTGATTCATCTATGTTAAAAACTCTTTCTGGTCCAATATCATCTAAATTTTTAGACTTTAAATACTTATACACTTTATTAAACCATTCTCTCAATTTGTTCTCAGTAATGCTTGCTCTCATAGTGCTTAAATTTTGATACATTCTTTCTGACAGTTCTGGATGCCTATGAAAAAAAGAAGCATAGCAGTTCTTTCCTGGCCCGTCATTGGTAAAGGGTGTCTTCTTTTTGGTTTCTGTCTTCTTTCTTCATAATCATTTGCACAGTATCCAATAGATTCCCTTTAGTAATGGAAAAACCACGCTTACTCAAGGTGAAAATCCATTCAACTAGTTACTTTTCCTCTTCAGAACTCAAAAAACTGTTCGGTCCAGGTGAAAGTTTGGAAGGAATCTGCCCTTTGACCCTTGAATGGAGAGTAGCGTACGGTACATTACTTGCTTTGCTTGCAGCTAAGATGGACATTTCATTGTCAATAAGTTGCCTTGCTTTTTCAATATCAGAAACACTGTAAGGTTTTATTTTAATGTTTTTTTTTTTTTTAAATAAAAATTAATAAAAGTGCTGGTAGATAGGTATAAGACAGTCATATTAGTTATTACACAGTATAGAAGTTTGAACAATTATTTATAACATTGTTAACTCTGTGCACAACTATAACAAGTTACATTATACTGCTCTAAATTAAGGTTATGGTCTTAGCAAATTTAATAAATAACTTTAACATCAAAGAAGTAACATTTACTTTATTTTACTTTATATATTTTTGAATAAATACCGTTAGTACGTATGATTTTCGAGTTCTGACGATTGTGAAGATTGATTATCAATGATTGAGTAAAGCTACTTCATCAGGACCCAGTTAGCTGATAGTCAAATTTAAGAAATTTCAAGTAAATTTATGATATTATTACCTTTTCGTTCTTGCCCATTGTGCTTTAACCTTTACGCCCATAACCTTTGAAAAGAGTAAAATAAATAGTTTGCATATTAAATTGTCTTTTAGTGCAGGTAACTATCTAGGACTCTTTGCTTAGAGAGCAGACATCTCCGTTGCTAGAAGAGACAGCCTCATCTAATTTATTTATTTAAAGACAGATGTCACTAGTAGAAAAGTTATAGATATGACCAAAATATTAATAGTTATTTGTTAGGTCTACCTGGATTTTTTTTATTAACATTAGTATGACAGTTTTTTCATAAAATAATACATTTGTAAGGATTATTGGGAATTGGGTGCCTATCGACAATTGGATCAACTACCTTACCACATGAAATAGCTGACTTAGATTTATATACGTAGATTCAAAGGGGAGGACTAAGCCAAGGACACCCGAGCATTATGATCTTCTACTCCAAAAAAAGATGAATCTTCATGCTCGATTTAGGGAGATGATGTTTGATGGTTCTATTTATTGTTAATCTATGTGTAATATTTATGATGTATGGAGGTTAATTAACAATCTAGAGATACGCTTTTACTGGGGTAATATGTTATGATTTTTATAACTACTAATGTTTCAAGAAATTGATAGTTACTACTTCTAATAATACAGGTATTATTTGTGAAAAATTGAATGCATAACATAGAAAGAATCAGTGCACATTCTTGAGAATTTTTCGTATAGCCGGTAGACATCCTGAACCTATTATGACTTGAAAAAATGAATTTTGCTGTAAGTGAAGGTCTGCATTTAAAGGAGCACTCTGTTGTTGTTAGTATAAAAACAAGCATTTAGATGAATATTGAAGCAAGAATGTGATATTTTGAAATATCTTATTTTACAACTTCAGCATTATTTATTTATATAACGAGATTAGATAATGGCCATGTAAAATATCTAAAATGAGTGCATCCCTAATGCTTGGTGAAACCTGTAATTTACAAATACAGGTTTTATTCTATAAGCTTCATTTTATCATATATATGTTGTGTACGCAAACATTAAATTTGGAGCTGACTAATAAACGTATGAAAAAGCTACATGTATGATAGTAAGAACTTTGTCATGTGTAAGTATATAAGTTTGAGTAGTTTGAAACCATTATTTATGATAAGACAGAAGATTTCATACAAAGGGGACATAAATATTTGTTATATATTATAACAAGATATGGTATAACATGTCCAACAGGATGTATTATGAAGATAAAAGCTTATCAACGATGCCATTATATCTATGGTGAATTATTTCCAAGGTTCTGGGGGTTTTAACTATGTGTAACAGCGATATTTATTATGATACAAAATACATGTTTTGTGTACTTTTCAGATGTTAGTTATTTATTACGAAAAATGTGTTATTTTAGAATTCCATAATTAATTTAATGTTATTTTTGTTACTGTCACAGGATTAACGAATATAAAAGAATAACTGCTATCATGCTTATGATACACTTATTATGAGAATGAACAGTGACTTGCTGAATGGACTTGTTTAACCTACGATGAATTGCACAATGTCCATGCACCTATCACGGAAGAGCTCGATGTATGACAAGACTACAAGACTATTGTATAAAAGTGGTGATTATCAATATTCATGAAAAATTATGTAATAGTCATTAGTTTTTATTTTAACATAAGTAAAACATATATTTTTATTAAATATGTAAACAACAATGTTTTTTAAAATGAAGTTGGTAACTTTATGTACTATATTGCTTCATTTATTCTCGCAGCTTTTTAGTACTTAAGTTTCTGTGAGTAAGTATTGCTGTAGCATCAGAGTGATTTCCGTAGCTGTTGGCAACATGACACATCACAGGGACATGAAAACAGAGATAAGTAGCAGTAATAGTAATAGTCGAAGCCGTAGCGATTCTTAGAGTTCGTAGTGGACAGATAATCCAGATGTATAAACGTATTTTATGGAGAACAGACCGTATATTTTTGTGCGTCAGCATTGAAGTAATTAAAATTTATTTCTTAAAATATCTTTATTACATTATACATAATAAAATGCTATTTTTTTAAATATCTAAAAAAGTAAGTAAATTATGAAGATAGATTTATGTATTCTACTAGCACTTTATAAAATGAGGTCTATGAGTGTGCTTCTTAGCGCGCACTAAGTTAATTACACAGCGTATGAAATGTCATAGCTCATTTTAAAAGCTACATGGAAAATTTTTTTAATGTGTTTATTAAAACATATATTTAATTAAATTTAAACTCGGATTATAACGATAACCGTATATAAATTAAAATGTGATCGAGACGCTGCGCGTGCTATACGTAAACAAAAGACTATCAAAATATTTGGAAGTCATTTGTTTACATACTTTTTCTTTTTTCCTTTATTGTTCGATACTCACTTGTTTATGTCATAAGAAAAAGGTGGAATATTTAATAGACCATTATACTTTCATCAGCGAATAGAAAAAAATTATTGAAAAGTGCTTTTCATGTATTAAATTTTTCGCGAGTTACGGTAGTGTTAAGTGTTAAAATGAATGTGGAATTCGTAGGTAATGATGGAAAGGAAAATAAAGGTCACATAGAAGGTGGTCTGCATCCTTTCATCAGCGAAAATAACGTACCAAATAATGATGCAATAGCTCATCCAAACAGTGGCAATAAAGGATCAAGAGTTATACATCTTCGTGTTGGCGTTAATGGCACCTCCACTGATAATAAGCTCACCCTTCGTGCCGATCTTAGTATTGACGCACTAAGCAGTGCAGCAGAAACTGAAGAAAATGCAGCAATCCAGGACACCATTGCCAATGAAAACGCAAATGCGTTAACATCAGATGAGAGTAACTTACACGTCGCTAAGTTCAAAGAGGATACTGATGAGTCAGCTCGTAGTGCACTTCAAGATTTTGTAGGTATTGGGAAACGTTTGATTGAAACTATTCGTGATCATCCTCTTGAAAAAGGCACCGAAGTGTTCTTAGTATTAAGTTAACAGTTATCGTCCTCATTTTGATGATAATGCTAATCCAGAATTAGGTGAACGCCAATACCATTTTACCCATGAAAATCACTATGAACCTGCAGTCGGTGTGCCCTTAAATATAGCTGACGTTGAAGAGTACAATGATGGATTAGTTTGTGGTGTACCTAATGTTCATGTTGGTTTAGACAGACGCGTGGCAGACGCTATTCCTGATTGTCATTTTCGTGGTGTCGTGTAAGAGAATAGTTGATTCAATGACGACATCGCAAATGCAACAGAAGTAATTCTCCCTCATCGTTTCGGGAATAATTAACGTGAACATCGTAATGTACGTGGTCAAAATAACCAGCTCTCTATCGAACTTTTACTATATCTTACACGGAGATCACACATATCATATCAGTCGTCGTGGAAATAATGGAATTATGTACTGCTCAAATTTTTCAATCACTAATATAAGGATGTAAAAATTCAGCATTAGGTCAAAATAATCATATACATTAAAAATACCGTAGTCTTAATATTTTCTTATAGTATGACAGATATATGTCAAAGGAAGTATCAATCATCTTGATTTATGTTGTTGAAAATTTAAAAGGTGATAATCGTCTCAGAATTCAAAAAACAGATTAGTTGATGATGTACTGAGAGAGAGGCGAGAAAGAGGTGGACAAAGACGAAGAGCAGGAAGGCGAAGAAACAATTTAAATAGAGGTCAAGTTGTTGCGGCAGCTACAATCAACAGACAACGTGAAAACCAAGAACGGGTGAATGCACCAATTCCAGCCGAAGCACCTGCTGTTGAAGTACAAAACGTAAAAGCTTTTAATATACAGAATGTGGTACAAAATATACCACGACAAGAGTACATGAGCCTGGTAATAATATTTATACATTTGTGGTAATAATATAAAACATAATAAGTTAATATTAACATGCTTCGCCCAGATGCCTAAGTTCACCTCCTCTCATCTCTTAGAGAGCGAGCCGGCCTCAAAAATTCTCCGTTATTTTCCTTCTTCTTTCTTCTCTTATGCCCTTTGTCTTGTAGGGGAGTGGTGAATCCAACACTACCACCGGATTAAATTGCCTTGACCTTTCGACTCCTTTGCAAGATGACTCGAATAGACCTATTGGAAGGTTGTCTCGGAACCCTTTACATCCATGCCATCTATAGTTGTTTACAGCAAAAGTGTCGAATATAGATATTCAGCTCCGCATAATTTGATTGTTTCCATTAAAAATATTGTTCTAATGATCAATTGCTCAAAAGACTGCTGTGTTAGTGGTCGGTAACGTATAACGATAGCTCAAAAACGCGATTTACTTCATTATGACGGTTATACAATAAGTGTTATAATTTTTCGTATTTACAATTGTGAACAGTATGATACAAGTTAGTATAATGTCAACTAATTAACAGTTTAATGATTTATATCCACTAAACTGTATATTATAGAGGAGTATTTTAAAAGGTGATTGACAAGACATAATTTCGTTTCATTTTTGTTCAAAATCTTGCTACAAATGTAAAGCGCACAGTCGTCAGACTACTATACACTCTGAAAAAATCTAATGCTTTGCATGGTTACAATTATAAAAGATATTATTTACTTATTTGAGGTGTATAAACTAGTGTATGTTAAGTTTAAGTTATAAATTTGTTGATTTTTTGGGCAAATAATAAACACTAGACTTTTTTTTTATTTAGTCAAGGTTGGTCAACTAATGCATTGACCTCTTCAAGGCTTTTTTTTTAAAACCTTGAAGGAAAAATTCAACACATTGAGCAAGTAACTCTCACGCGTACTTGTTCGATAAGTTCTTCTTCACGATTTTCAAAAAAAAAAACTTGAAGAGGTTGACGCAACACGCTAAATGTAAAAAATCTAGTGTTTATCATTTTTTCAATAAGATCAATAAATACGTATAAATATATATGGAAAACATGGAGAGCGAGAAAAACTCAGATTCTAAATTGTAATTTTAACTGGAAAAAAATATATGACAGGATATAAGGACAGAAAGCTTAAAATACTTTTTCAGTTTATCTATTCTTGAGGCAGCTGCTCGTTCTAACTTGAAAGTATGAATAAAACTACTTTTTGCAACATTTTCAATAAATAAAAGAAATAATTTGTTATGTTTTTTGTATTTCTTCTTTGATAAAATAGATACTTGAAAAGTATCCAAAAATATATCAGCTTGTGCATAACCTATACCTATTTTTGTAAATAGTTAATTTGTATCGAAAAGTTATTTATGAACAAACAAAAATATTAAATAGTTCTTATGTCATACCTATAGGTAACTTAGCATTCATTTTAAATATTTTCTTTCTGCTAGCAGGAATTGCATTAAACGGTTCATTTTCTACTGACTAAACCGTAGGACTTTTATCACTTTTTACTTGGAAATTCAAGTCTATCCCATGCTTTGTGTGATCCACGATATCGTCAATCTACAGTTTTCTTTGACAACTTTTGCAGTTCATTTGTTTCAACACGTACTTCTAATTAAAAACACGCAATTCTTTGACGGCATATTTTGAGGTTATCTCAGTTGTATTGTTTTCACACCTTTCAGAAGGTGCAACGAGTAGTCCTTAATTGTTACTACCGTTTTCTGATTACCGTAACATACGTTCGGTAACTTTTGTAGAAACATATTTACCTTCAGAATCGTATTTTCCTAGAGGTATTACACTTGTCTAAGGCAGTAGTCAACAGCGATTACTTACGTTTCATATTGCTTTGTGTTACACTTCAGAATAACCTAACGACTCTACAACACGCAACGACATTGCTGAAATTCGATTATACGTCGATAATACAGGTAACTGGTCAAGACTAAAAGATTCAAGGCAACATACTTATTTGTAAGTAGACTGTACCTGGGCTGCCGATTTAATTTGCAAAAGTCTGAAATAAGCAAATTAAAACAAAATTTGTTTTTATTATCTTTTTTACAGCCTGACACTGTTAACGAGTATTTCGTAGATGAAATGACTACTTTGCCTGACTCACAAGTTAAAAAGCTCGATAAATTAGATACTTAACTCATCAGACACATTAAAAAATATTCTGCTTATGCTATTTCACAAAACAAAGGTTAATAAGCCTTATTAGCAAAATAATATGCGTTGCATTTCAGATTACATATGGGGAGAATCACGTCAACTGTCCCAGCGCCGCGGTAGACGGCCCGTGCGGGCGTCAAACACGACGTTTTCAACTCGTCGTTTCGGTGTCAAAACTTTGATAAAAAAATTATCTAAAAACATATTCTTAGGTATTTTTTCCACAGCTTTCCAGTGGTGGCATCAGTTTTTCGAGAATTTTCTCCCATAACCTCAAAAAATGCACTTGTTGGAAAAACACGTTTTATTTCCATGATCTTCAACTTTTGGAATTTTTTTGATAGTCTAGATCGAAAGATGAGACATTTTTACGTAGATATCGACAATAAAAAAAGAGGGGTTTTTCGTTTTTATAACGTATTTAAACGACGAACGAGACTATGCGAGCCGCGGCAGCCGGGCCACGCGCGGCAGCAGCGCGTCCGCCGTGTGTTGTCTGCTACGGTGAGTCTGTTTGGCTATATAATATATAATGTAGTAGTGGCGATGTAAACAACAATTAGTTAACCAGGGTTTACAATGGATAAATAATAAATGTTTTGATAAAATTTATTCATATATCATAATTTTATAATAAAGAAATAAATAATGATTAATATTGATTAAATATTAGATATTTACATAAATAAAGTAAAAAATAAAAACAAATTTGTTTTACTTCGTTCTCTTTTTCTTTTTAGGCATGGTAATCGAAGTGACACTTGTTTTACGTTCTTTCAGTTTCGGGAAAATTTCATACTGGTTACTCAAAGAAGTTTTCTTCAACATTCATTTATTATCCTTAATGGGGATAAACGCATGATAATTCAGTGCCCCTGGAATCAGTTTCGCACTGGAAATTTCGTCTTTTAATCTCAAGGAAGTTTCTTCGTAGTCAGATTTGCTACTAAAAAAACCTTCGTTTCTTTGCAGTAAAACCTACGAAAACTTCGACTTACGATACAAGTCGGCACAACCTCAAGTCATAAAAATAATAAACACTAATATTTAATTAATCAATCGAAACTTGTTGCGAAGTGCAAACCGTCACGGTTAGGTGTATTTGTTTACATCCAGTCAGAGAGACGGTAGCAGACGGCGCGCTGCTGCCGCGCCTAGCCCGGCCGCCCCGGCTCGCATCGTCTCGTTCGTCGTTTAAATACGTTATAAAAACGAAAAACCACTCTTTTTTTATTGTCGATATCTACGTAAAAATGTCTCATCTTTCGATCTAGACTATCAAAAAAATTCCAAAAGTTGAAGATCATGGAGATAAAACGTGTTTTTCCAACAAGTGCATTTTTCGAGGTTATGGGAGAAAATTTTCGAAAAACTGATGCCACCACTGGGTTTTTTTTACAAAAAACTTGTTTTCAGCACCTTTCCGAATTTTTTTAGCCATGTTGCTACGCACCGATTTTTTCCAAAAGTTATACATTAAATTCCTACTATTTTTCTCTTATTTATTGCGGTGAAAAACCTTACTGGAATGAGATTTAAAAAAAAAACCTCCGATTCCTGGACTATAGTACATGTATAGTGAGTTTATCACATTACCCACATAATAAAGACTTGATCATACATTACTTGAAAAAATCATTGATTAAATAACAAAGTAACCTATACCCCAAGCTTTTGAGCCCAGTAACCCAGTATCAGCGAGTTGATTACATAGTTAATAAATAGATCATGTTTTAATTAAATGAACTATTGATTGAATAATAACATAACCTAAGCCAAAAGCTTTCCAACCTAGTAACGAGGAGAACAGCGAGTTAATAATTTATAATATGATAAATATTATCAACTTGCTGTCCCTTAGATTGCAGGGTTAAGAAGCTTAGGATTTAGGATATGTATTGTATGTCTGCGTAAGTTTTAAAACTTTTGTTTGCTTACCTAGAAAGGATACAAAACAATGGAATATTTTCTATTCAATTATTTTTTTACTCTAGGTGGAATTTTGAAAAAAATTTTTAAAAGTACATGTTAAACGTAAAATTTTGTGTAGAATATCATGGTATTTTTTAATTT
>NW_019379638.1:512845-529755 GCF_000648655.2 Copidosoma floridanum
TATATATATATCAAGTAACTCGACACCTGTGTTTTGGGGAGTAATAATGATGTGAAAACTGTCCAAGATAGTTATTGTGCCAAGACACTTGCTGAAAACTTGCTGTCATTATGGCAGTTAGCTTACAGAGGCATGAGTATACTTAGACAATACAAAGATAGATTTGATCAACTCTCTAATGATACTTTAATTTCCGGTGCCTACAGTAAGTTTTAAATTTTTTAATGATAAAATATATTTATGCAGCATGACCAAGAAGGTTCAGCAAGTAGTAGTAAGGACTTCTGTTTAGAAATGTGATTTTCTATAAAATTGATGAGTTCGCGAAGAAGCTCGCCAGGACTGCAGAGAGGAAAGCGGGAAGTTGAAGTTGCAATCGGACACAGCAACAACCAGGACACACACTTTAGAATAAATTACAAGCTCTCCTTATATCATTTTGAACCAGCTTTAATAACTAACTAATATTTGTGTACACAAATTGAACAGTAATGTGAGCCATTAGCTCGATTAGAATAAATTATCTTTGATATTAACACTTGGAGTGGCACGAGCGCAGAGGAGCAATGAACAACGCTTTACCAGCCTGAAAGGCGGAAGCGTACTGGCTAGCGAGCTCGTGGCTTCTATTCGACTCTGCACATTTGATATATATGTAGGTAATAGGTGCGCGCGCTCGCAATACTTTACTACATGGATGACGCTTATACCTATGTGATATTACATAAATATACTTTCAGGTAGTGGTGTCTACAATGCTAATTGTTTTATAAAAATAATAGCATAACGACCGCTGTCCTTTTACAATGTTTTTAACAAAAATAAGTAAATGAGTAAATCCACGATGATCAATACAATCATCCTCTTCATCTTGCTCCAATATAAAATTCATAAGGTACAAGTAAATATAAAAACTTGGTAAAAGGGAGCACATTTTTATTAAACAAAACATTTGACGTTTCGTCGAAACCAAAGTCGACCTCTTTAGAAATCTAAAAAAAACATAAATTATTCAGATTAATGTTACAAATGTTGAAGCCGCTACTTGAAATAACTAAATCCTAACTAATAACAACAGGTAACAACTCACAAATACGAGAGGCGCTTCCCCTTTTACATCACGAGTGTTCTATTAACAGTGACACATGTTTAAAGTCATATGACTGAATTTACAATAATTAAAGTCATATGAAAAACAATAGATCGTAAAAAAATTCATTGCTTTATATAAATGGGACACTAAGTGTATTGAAACAAAAACACAAATGTCGTTACGCTGACCTAACAATAAGAGAAAAACTGAGAGTCAGAAACCCATACATAGATGCCCCAAACCACTTAATGTATTAGAGGTGTTCCTCCGCCATAGACTATAAAGTATGTAAATAGATGTTAGGGGCGGTACAACGGACGGAAGTCTAAGGAATTGGAACAGATTTATAGTGATAGAAAAAGGAGGTATAATACTCGGGAAATAGTTTAAAACTGGTGTAATATAACTAACAAGAAGTAGTATTTTAAATAATAAAAAAATATATATGTTGAAAATAGGATTTAACACTAATCATCTACTTTATTACGTATATATCTAATAAAATTACTGTAAGATGCATTAAGGTTATTAATATCAGTCTTTCTGTTAATATTTGTTTCATACCATATTATATTGAGCATTTCTGAAAATTCACGTTTATGTTTTTTTTTTAGATTTCTGAAGAGTTTGGTCATTTTTGGTTTCGACGAAACGTCAAATATTTTGTTTAATAAAAATGTGCTCCCTTTTACGAAGTTTTTATATTTACTTGTACCTTATAAAAATAAGTAAAGATCATAGAAAATTAAAAAAGATTTTATTAAATCAATAACGAGGTTTGGAAGTAAACTAATAAACTAGGAGAAAGATACTGATTCCTTTTCCCCTTTCCATACAAAATTATCCTTGATATACAAAAAAAAACAAAATCATTCTTAATTTCTTCCTCGGCAATTAAAAGTACTAATTTTACTACTGGCCTGGTAAGAACACCATTAGCAGTACGTCACTTTGCTACTCTAACAAGATTATCAGAACTCTTAAAAATCTCAACTACTCTAGCTAAAGGCCAATGACCAAGAGGACTGTTCTCTTTTTTGATTAAAACTAAATCATTTATACGGATCGACCTTTCCTTTGTATACCACTTCTGGCGGGCTTGTAAAGAACTCAAATATTCGGAAGCCCAGCGTTTTCAAAAGCTTTGTAGAGCGAAAGAGATCAGCTTCCAGCGCCTAAGCGGAGTGAGCTCCTTTTGATCAACAGGAGGCTCAGGAATTCAATAAGCTGGTTTTGCGTTTATGAAGTGATCAGAAGTCAAGGGGAGAAAATCCTGAGGATCATCTGAGAGAGCTGACAAAGGTCTAGAATTTAGACATGCCTCGATACGACAAAGAAGGGTAAAGAACTCTATGAATGTTAGAACCTGCTCGCCAATGACTCTTTTGGTGTGATATTTAGTCGATTTCACTACAGCTTCCCACAACTCTCCAAAATGGGGAGCGGAAGACGGATTTCAAAAGGTCGCTAGAATTTCATTGCAACATGCGAGGTATGCCAAATTGCTAAAACTAAAAGATTGCCTTTCAGCACTAGCAGAGAGAGGGAAACCAAACCACTTGAGATAGTTCAAGCCGACTCGATGAGATCGATCAGTCTAGCTACTCATCTTTAGGGATACGAATTCATAATTGTGTACACGGACGCCTACTTAAGATTGACGATGGCATACCCTGTAAAAGCAAATAGTGAAACAGGATGTTACCTGGACAATTTCGTGACCAGCACACGAAAGCTGCAGGGCTTTGATGCCAAGATGTGAAATTTTCAAACTGATCAAGGCACAGAGTTACAGGTCAAATAGTAGAAGTTTTCCAGAGTATTTCAGAACGACTTGACTTTATATGTGTATGACTCTCAGTTCAGGGAGAACATGTAGAATTTAGCCTTGGATGCTGCAGTATACGCCTATAATCGCAAATGACACCGATCCAACAAAATAATAGAATAATAGCCTTTTTGGGAAAGTTTTTTTCATATGTAAAGATAGATATAACTCGAAACAAAAAATTTCATTTCAAAACATTTTTGTGTGTCGTTTATTAAGATCCAACAAAACACTGGATCCAAATTCGGCCCACAACGTATACAAGAAGAACTGATTGGTTACATCAGGGGTAAATATACAACTGTAAACGGGAACAATCACAATATGAAGGGTTTATTAAGTTCGATAAAGACGGTCCTCAAGAGTTATTAGAAACAAAGGAACAACAAAAAGTCAAGAGAAAGCGAAGACGACCAAGGAAGAATCGTGAGCTTTTTCAAAAAACTTTAGACAATCTGCTGCTGTTACTTACATGAGTTTTGGAGGAATCATGAACACAAGCCAGTGGAATGAGCCGATTTAGTCTGAGGATGATGTTGATTGTTTGATCGTAAAAGTTGAAGATAAAACGATGAACGCCCGGATTGTTGAATTGAACAAGGATCCCATAAACTACTAAGAAGCTATCACAATTCCAGATCGAGATCAATAGCTTAGAGCAATTGAAGAAGAATCAGAGTCAAGGAATAAAAATCAAGTATAGGAAATTGTAGATAGATCAACCATGAATGCTAAAGGAAGCCAGCGAAACATCCTTCACTCCAGATGGGTCTTAAAGAGAAAGATATATAAAGATGGAAACGTGAAGTTTAAAGCAAATTCGGTGATTCGACGACAGTTCGGAGCGTTCTGGGAAAAAATTTGAAAATTAAAATAATCACTTTAAAACAAATCATATTTGTTAGAAACTAACTACGAATAATATTCAAGACTACCATTAACCCATATAAGTCGAAAAAAGGTTAATTTTCACGATTATACCCCAAACCGAAATTCTCATTAATACCTATGCTAGCTTTTGTACTCGTTCCGACTTCTGGCTTTTATAACTAAAAAACCAGATCGAAGGCCCCACTGAAAATGATACGTATTTTTTATTATTACATGAACAATGTATCAAAATGAGAATATCCAACTAACAACGAAGGGGCAGGTCATTTTTTGGCGATTTTCCACCACTCACTCTAGGCAAAAACACCCAAGTACCCACTTTTGGCTCTTATAGCTAAAAATTCAGACCAAAGGACCCACTGACAATGATGCGTATTGTTTATTTTTATATAAAAAATATATCAAAATTCAAATATCCCAGAAAAAACGAAGCGGCGTGTTATTTGACGTCGATTTTCTACCACTCGCTCAAGGCAAAAACACCCAAGCTCCAACTTTTTGCTCTTATAACTAAAAATGATATGTATTGTTTATTATTGTAGAAACAATAAATTAAAATCAAAATATCCAATTAAGAAGGTTTAGAAGTATCATTCAGAGAGGCAAGAAAAGGGGAGTCCCCCCGGTCAACGCAAATGTTCCCCTTTACCGCGCACCTCTACTTACACTCTACTAACTTAAAACTATACGACTGTAATTGACTAAATTTTTGAAAAACACCTGGCAAGGCTTGACTTTTTTGTCAAGCATCTTTTTTTTGTATTAAGGAATCTACAATAACGTTTTTTTTTATTCCAACACATTTATAGTATACACTAATTTCAATGAAAAGGCAACTTAACCTTGTTCTTTGATGAGAGACCGTGTTAAACAGTCGAACTTTAATAATTTTCTTTTCGAAAATTTCCCTGGTTAAAAATCTGGAAAAATCTGTAGACTGCTGATATACTTCGATGTAACATAAATTTTTTTTTAGAGTGATTCTACATTTTGAGCTTTTTTTCTATACCTCCTTAAAAACAAGGAGTGGATCATTTGACGGCGAATGACCCGCCCCTTTATTTTTTCTAGGATATTTTGGTTTTTATGTGTTTTTTATATAATAATAAACAATACATATTATTTTCAGAGGGGTCTTCGATTTGGATTTTCAGATATAAAAAATGACCCGCTCCTTCGTTATTAATTGGATATTCTTATTTTGATACATTTTTTATGTAACAATAAAAAATGCGTATCATTTTCAGTGGGGCTTTCAATCTGGTTTTTCAGTTATGAAAGCTAGAAGTCGGAACGAGTACGAAAGCTAGCATAGGTACAGACGAGTATTGTGGTTTGGGGTATAATCGTGGAAAATTAACCTTTTTCGACGAATATGAGTTATTGGCAGCTTAGTTACGTTCTAACAAATTTGCTTTGTTTTAAGGAGATTTTTTTTTTAATTTCGTTCCCGGAACGCTCCCAACTTCAGTGTCATTTTCTTCTAGCTTTTGTGCATTACAACTTCACAAATCTTTTTTTTTTCAAGCATTGATGGATTAAAACGTGAGATACGTGTCTCAGCGTTTAGATTTAGTTGGCCTTTTTTTGATAGATGTATCGATAAATATCGATTCCACTTCTATCACTAGTATCGAAGGAGTACACTTTTTAGGTGGTCTAAAATAGGCTCGAACGACTGTTGAAACGAAGCTTTAATGACTAAAAAAAAATTTGTTGAATGTGGTGGCACCAATCAAAGGTTATGAAGATTTCTTTTAAATTATAAAGTTTCAACAATAATCTACAAAATTTCATTTTGTAGCCTAGCTACACGTATCATAAATAGACGTATTTTCCTTAAAAATTGACTAAAATTGACATTTATAAAATATCGTATATTTTTTGACCCAAAAACTTCGTAGTTAAGTCGCTTTAGATATTTGATGAAGATGGTATTTGAGGTAGAACTTCTATGAAAATAATTTTTTCAACCCATAATTTTTATTTTTTTAACGAGTGTTTGAGGCGTTTCGAGCCATTTACGGCAGAATCACCCATGTGTGTGTGTGTGTATGTGTGTGTGTATGTGTGTGTGTGTGTGTGTGTGTGTGTGTGTGTGTGTGTACTAACGGCCCTTCCGTCTTGGCTTCGCCCGAGACTCACTAAATAGAACACCGTAGTATGTTGACATGTAATGAGAAACGTTTTCAGTTAAAAATGTTACATTTATTTCTGACATTTCTCAGAACAAAAATCATATTAAAAACATATTTGTTCGGAATCCATACAGTTTATTTGTTCAAGTAAAAAGCTGTAAAAAGTGAAAAAAATATAGTAATGCTGAAAAGTACTGTGCATTCCTTATGCCATAAAATAATCGTTGGCCCTAAAAGGCCGTTGATTTGCAGTTTCTTTCATATAATCGATAAAGAGGGCTATTTTTTTAAAGCTGTAAAGATTATAAACTCACAAAAAATATATAATTGAAAAAAATTTATTTCTCTTATCTCACAACTTTGTTACCACAGCAACAAAGTCCTGAAGCTTAATCTCTACATTTTTTATCGCCACAAAAATACAAAAACAGATTCTACCTATTTGAAAATCTGGAAGATTCCAGAGATAACTGTGAGGGTTATAGTGAAAAGCTTATCTCTCACTTAATAAATTCCTTATTTATCGATTTTGATGCCGCTTTAATCTCGATAAATGTTCAGCGTCATTTTCTTGATGCCTAAAATTGTATTCATTAGATGCATTTGAAGTTATCATTCCAATTCGACTTCTTGCGACTTTTGGCATAGTTAAGACTTTTGTGAGCCCTAAAGGCTATTTTTTTTAACTTTATTAGGTTGTTATATACTTGTTGGCAAGGTAGTACGACGTCCGATGACCCAAAAAAGGACCGGTGAGCTTCTCAAGTAAAATCTTTCTTGACTGAAGTTTCCAGCAAACGTGATAGTCTCTATCCACTATGTTCGCACCAACCTCAGCGACGCAGGTGGCCAAGAGACGAAATGCTATAGGCAGGATAAACACAACTGATTGCTGGGTAGAATGCATTGCAATAATAGTTTTTTTATTATTTGTATTAAAAGTAATTAACATCGCGCAATAATGAATCCAGAAAATTGTTATGTAGTATTTGATAAAATAGTAAAATATATTGGCGATGGTGTTAGGCCATATGAAGAAGGTCAGCGAGTGTATAAAGTAGGGCATATAATTTTCTGCGTTATCAGTTGAAAAGCTCCTAAAACTGCCCTAAAGGCACAGCTTTGTACATTTGTTTTGTGATGTTTTTGAGCTGTCCTCACTGTTGCTTGATGTCAGTACACGATAATTTTTCCAACATATTAAATGGAGCTCTAGGTACAAGAAAAAAATTCATCATCCTAAAATTGTATCAAAAAAATATAATATAAATAAATATATTTATTTACATTTACTTGTCAAGATAAATCAACACAGCCACACAGTGTTTGCATTTCCCTAAAGTGCATGAACACTTACACAAAATGACCTCGAATTTCTTTACTTTAATTTGTTATTCGTGTGGAGTAAGTATCGTGAAATGCAGATGTTTGAAAGCATAACGCAAAGACTTAAACAGACTATGAGGAGCTTTTTTACTGATACCGCAGTTAATTATATGCCCTGCTTTATACACTTGCTGACCTTCTTCATACGGCTTACCACCATCGCCAATATATTTCACTATTTCATCGAATCCTACATAATAATTTTCTTGATCCAGTAATGCGCAATGTTAATTACTTGTGATACAAATAATAAAAAAACTACTATTGCAATGCATTCTACCCAGCTATCAGTTGTGTTTATCCTGCCTATAGCGCTTCGTCTTTTGGCCACCTGCGGCGCTGAGATTGGTGCGAACATAGCGGATACCTCAGGGTGATCTTCTCTGGCCTGTTATTGTAGCACCACACTGATCGGGAGAAAAACTACAACGTTTGAAGCTTTGGAGCTAGTTGTAGAACTCTTTCCGAACGTGTCCTAGTATAACGTCGAAGACGTTGGTGTCTAAAGCAACTCCTTTTTTTGCAGACTTAGTTGTTTTCGTGATCCAAGGTGGAGAGATTGGTTCGTGATGCTTGCCCGTTGGAGACTGTCCCGTTTGCTCAAGTTTATTTTTCCTTCGTAGCTGTTTGGTTCTCTCAGTGCAGAACTTGGAGAGGATCGATGATTCCTGGTTAGAATGCTTAGAGTCGAGAGGGTAATATAGGATCGTCAGTCACCAGGGTTCCCAGCCTTGCGATAAACAACTCCACTCGTGACGACTGCCAGTGAATGACTGACTTGGCCGGTGTAATAGTGGCCGGCTGTATATAGTATTTTAGTCGACGAATCGTTTCCGGAAGTGGTAGTATAAATGTATTTGTTGACAAGGTAGTTTAAACTTAGGTGCTCCTTAAAAGAACCGATGAGATTGATGGTTATGTAGGGAACGTAAATACTTATAATGATCCTGAAAAGGACCAGAGATGAAATTTCCAGTTATTTCTTATTAGTATTCTTGATGATGGAGAGCCCACTGCGGGGAGTCTCTGTGTACGGAGACCGCACTGGAGGTACGCTGCTGACCAAAGAATATTTCGTCTTCAGGTCCTTCACTGGATAATCAACCACTCATCGTTAGTCGGGAAAGTGGGCCTGGAGAATACCTTCTCTGTAGGTATGCCGTTGGGACGACCACTAAGAAGGAGGCCGTTGTGGCTGCCGTACTCTTCAGGGCAGTCGTCCCTGGCTTGCATTAGAAGAAGAAAATTATTTGACGGTACCAGGCTGGATGGTTGAACGACCACAAAACTCTGAAGTGTTGGAGCAGGTTGTGCTGTGGCTAGACACATCTCCTGGTATTCCCTCAGAAATGTTGACGTTCCGAATGCCTTTGTTTCCTTGGCACTCGATTCTCTTGGCGATCCGTGGTAAAAACCGATTTATTTCGCTTGCCCATGAAAGAAGAGTGTCATCGGTATCCGCGATGTCCAACTACACGACTAACAACTCTGTTTTTGGTGTACTGCCGATGAACGACTACGATAATCGACAACTCAATGGGGCATGTTATACTCACTTTTAGGTATCTTCAATTGCGGGTGGCCATAATTTTACCTTGACGCCACCTACCGGATCCTACTGAACTAAAGCGCAAAGCTACCTTATTTTAGCAAAACTTTGAGCTTAATTATTGCTATTGTTATCAACTTTTTTAAGAAAAAACTATGCGAAAACCTTTTTGGAATCATCAATAGTCAGTACGCAAAATTTTAGCAAAATCAGTTCAGTAGTTTTCGCGGTTAGCGATTACAACGGTTTTAGCAACTTTGCTTAGTATATATACACACAGTCTTAATCTCCTTCCAGCAACAGGAAGACGGAAAATTATACAACACAGTGACGAAAGTAAAGAAGCCTCAAATCATCCTTTGATCGTAATGTACTATTTTCGCTATTTGTGGAAAAAATTTGGTTTAACTCGTCCTCATTTTAAAGCATTGTCCAAAGAAGAATATCTAATAAAACGAATTCAAAAATTTTTTCTTGTGGTAGCAGTAATTCAACCTTCTTTATAAATGAACATACATATGTGTAACAATAACTGCACCATAAGTACTACATAAAAATGCAGTGAAACAGGATGTATAAATGTTGTGATTCCGTATAATAAATTCCATACAAATGCACACGACGGAAAGAGATTAGAAAATTAATTTTATATGGGTAGAACTGAAGTACGCTAGAGCATTCTCGTATTTTTAGGATTGAAACAAAATACTTTATACTCACTCGTCGTTCCCAGCTAATACCAAGTCGATCAGCGGCTCCAATCAGTTGTCTTTGAAGATCCAAAGTAATACTGGGAATGATTAAACCGTCATCTGTCACATACTCTTTTGCTCTGGGATCTGGAACCATAATTTGTCTAAATGTAGCAGGTTCTGATTCTATGACGTTTTCGTCATGCCTGTATCTAGCTTTGTTACCACTTCTATTTTGAGACTGCTGCACTAGATCTGGTTTTTTAGAATTAATCTCTTGCCAAACAGCCTAAAAAAATTTGAAAAATATTTTCAACTAATACAAGTGCGAGTGTCATAATTTCATGTTTAGTTAAGATGCTACAACTTTATTTTCAAGTTTAATCGCATGAATACCAATTTTTTTGTTACCTAATAATAATGAAGAAAAAATAACTAACACCAAAAGAAACACTATTACTAATTTTATTACTTGTTTTACAGGCGTAATATTACAAACCTCTTTGTTAAATAAAGCGAGATTTTTTTCAAAATCAAAATCTTGATTGAGACTCTGATCTATTGGTGTACCAAAGGCTTGCTCATCCCGATCACTCATTTTTTTTCGAGAAGTCTTAGATAGACCTGTCGAATTTGGAACATCATCAATAACTTTTCCAATGATAGTACAAAAAGAATGGGTGTAGAAAAAGGTAGGCATACCTGTACTAACTTTCCCATTTGTACATGACGTATCTAAATAAGGCAGTGTTTCTAGTGGTAATTTCTTGAAACTTGATAAAGTTTGAAAATTTTGCAGTTGACTAATTGGGAAAGAGCATTCTGAGACTGACCTCCCAGCCCTTTTAGCAATTGGTCTCTTAACAGTGACTCTGCTTTGTGGTAGGTCATCTTTTTGAGACACATCCACTAAGGATACTATATCAATTTTAAAGATATCTTTTGCTCTGAAAAAGATTCAAAATAATTCATTTCATAATTCTATACAATACTTGCGCTCCTAACTTAAAATTAGATCTACTAAGCAAAGACAGAAGAAAAAATAAAAAACCCAGTGCAAGGTAATCACAGTAAAATGTTGTCATATATCTGAATGTATAATGTGGACATTTACCTTAGAGTTACTTGGGAAGAAGTGTTAGGCACACCATTGCAAAAGGCTTTAGCTAATGTTACACTCTGGTCATTCAAGGCAATAATTTGGCCTTGATAGCTGCCTAAATTTTCGATGCACTTAACAGAGACAGTACAACCCAAATATTGATCTGACATTGTAGATATTCTAAAGACACAAATTCTGCAAGTGTAAAAATTATATGTATTTATAGCAATACAAAAAATTTTGTAAGCAATGAAAAAAAATTTTAAACTTTCCTGAAGTAAACGTATTATAGATAAACCATTTAAGATGTTGTTGTTAATTATTTCAATGTAAGTCATACAACAAATACAACTGAGGGTAGAATAAGCATATTAAGGAAATCTGCAACAGCCAAGTAGCTGGCACCAAGCACGTCAAGTTTTTTTTCTTCAAATTCAACCTTAATACGCTTAACCTGCACATTAATTTGTTACACATACATAATTATATTCCTATAATCATGTTTTCAGTTTTTGTAGCAAGTGATACTAAAATTAAAGGCCAATGGTACAATTTGTTGTAGAATCTTGGTTTTCAACAATGAGTATTCTAATTAAGTACGAATACTTACTTACCTCAGGATACGGTAGATTTGTTCAAGCCCCTTTTGGTTCGGTCCGGTTCACGGTGTAAGATAAGACAGAAGGTACGAAGTACCACCACTGCCGAGTTACAATTTTGTAGCAGTACCAAATTTTTCACCAGATGGATCAGTGATTCAGTGTCGAAAAGGTAGTATATATATTTATATATATGTAGAATGTATCCATTTATTTAAATGTGTGTATGTACGTAACCGTTTCAATATGTATGTATTGTAAGGGCCTACGCAGTCAAATTGACATAAGGTGCACAGTGCACAGTGCACAAGAATAACATTGGTTGGTATATCTATATACGTAAAAACGTAAAAGCACAACGTTGTGCATTGCGCGTACGCGCTGTGCATTGTGTATATAGGTATACCAACTAATGTTATTCTTGTGCACTGTGCACTGTGCACCTTATGTCAATTTGACTGCGTAGGCCTTATGGAATCGATTCCATTTCCTGATTTCCAGTATTTCCACTTTTTTTAAAACAGCGATAGCGCCATCTCGCGAGTAAATATGGAAGTACTAAAACAAAATCGGTAATAAAGATTTCTGACACTTCTAGACGTGTTTGAAGTGGGAAACAAATTTCACATGTTTCAGAAACTAACTGGACCAGACCTGCCGCAAACCTCAAGACTCAATTAATCGACCTGTTCCATCCTGTTCGAGCTCGCCTCCAGAATACTAACGGATTGGCTTTTGACGAGTCAGAACCAGTCCTAACCCGTACTGGATTCTCGGAAGGAGATGCCAAGGTAACTCTCTGCAAGTCTTTCGGCCTATAAAAGGAGCTCGAAAGGTTCCCTTCAGGCTAATCTACTTCCGACAGTTGCCTACGGCGAGGTGCTCCACGTGAATAAAAGTGTTCAAGATGCCCCCCTATATAACCCTAAGGCGAGTACCTCAGTGTTATTGTGAATAATTAGTGTCAACCAAGTGAATGATCGTGGTCCTGTGAAGAGTTTCACCAGGTACCTGGACATCATCCTCAAGGAGAAAATACCTAGACATCATCTCCGAGAAAAAGCTGCCCAGAACTAAATCTACCGCAAAAAAATAGTGAGGGAGACCTCATGCAGCAGCACCTAACCAGGTAACGGACCGATCGCCCAAGGCCAGCCAAAGGTTGGAGCGCACCATCTACACCTTCTTGCTTCGTGCCAGAGGCTCATAACAGTATGTATACTACCTTTTTAACACTAATCCACCTGGTGGAGAGCTTGGTACTACTACAAAATTGCGATAGACCGCACAAAGCATAGAGGTGGTACTTCGTACCATCTGTCTTATCTTGCACCGTGGTCCGATTTTCTTGGCAAAATACACCTATATACATGTATATAAATTTTTTTTTTATAAGGTTCTGACCTCATAAAAGATATAAAAGCAAGACCTATATATACACTATATATGGGTATACTTTGGTAATTGAACTGGACCAAACCCATAGACATGTAAGATATGTAGACTGCTCGTTCTTATGTACGGCGCTGAAGTACAAGTAGAGGAAGAGTCAACATCGAACGTGGGTATCGAGAGCGAGACAGATATCCACGTTCGATGTTTTGTCTCCTTCTAATTGTGCTTCAGCGCCGTACATAAGAACAAGCAAAGCAGTCTATTTTTTTATATGTCTGCATTGTCGATAGACATTAGGCCTGAACTTTTGCACACCTCCTGCTCACATTGTCGTACTATATATAGTTATACTACTATGTCTGCTCGGTGTTCTACAGAGGATGAAGGCACAGTGTGGCTGATGAGCCACCTTATTCAGGGCTTTCTTTAAAAACTGTCTATCTATGCATATTACCCATACTACTTATACCTTATACATATCGATGATGTTACACATATAAAGCTTACAAATGTGAGATTCCGAGCATATAGAAATATAAACAATAGACCGCTTAATAGCAGCCAGGGCAGTGAGGCTCGCGTAGAAAGAGAGAGGAGATGAGGGCAGTGAGTCTTTCTCTCTCGCACACTTACGTAGTGAGGTCGTAGGGGCACAGGCACGAGGACGGAACAGAGGCACCGATTTATACTTCTGGGGGGGTATTGCATAACTTCTACACCACGCCACGCCACAACTTGACGTCACGTTACAATGCATAAGTAAATAGCAACGTACCGTCAGTCTGTTGTGTGGCGTGGTGTAGAAGTTACGCAATACCCCCCAGCCTGTGCCCCTACGTCTCTACTCCGTAAGTGTGCGACAGAGAAAAACTCATTGCCTTCGTCTTCTCTCTCTTTCTACAGGAATCTCACTGCCCCAGCTGCTAATAAGCCGTCTATTCCTTAAATGTCTATGATTAAAAAAAAATAATAATACAAAAAGTCAAGTTAATAATAATCAAACGGTTCGAAGCGGCGTTGGCTCAGTGGTAAGGGTGCTTGTTACTGATACAACGCTGTTCTAGGCATCGTGGATTCGATTCTCGGTGAATGCAGATTTTTTCAAAAACTATTTTCATCGGGAAAAGTTCCTATGTATCCCCGGCTGTCTCTGGGTAGGTTTTTTGTGGAATTTTCCTATAGAGTAATTCCAGAGTTTTTCCTTGCCCCACAGCCCACAGGTCTTCGGGCTTGGATGAATCCGGAAGTACGAGCCCCGTTAGATGACGCTGATGCTGATCTCTGAGGATAGGCGGATTATAACCTGGGGCAAAAGAAATAGCGGTTAATTAAGTGTGGACCTTTTATTGCTCATAGTCCGACCGGCTTGGTCAGAGACTACAATAGTACTGACTGTATAGAGCTTGAGCTCGGCGTCTACTCTCTCTCCACCCACGGCTATCTATACACATAGAGGGGGGAAATCCCAACATTACTCCCCCCAAGTTTTGACGCAGTTAAAACTTACAACGATTAATCATCCGCGGTCTTTGTAATTACATATTTCCATTTAAATATTTACAGATTCATACATCATATCAATTTCTACAACGTTTTAAACGCTCATCTTTAAATTAAAATAATTGCTAGAGAGAGAGAGAGAGAGTGCGCGTACAATATGTTTTGATGAACCGATAAGTGTTCTTAAAAGTCTTGACTGAATTTTGTACTGTCGACGTTTAACGTCTGATTACATTTGGATAACAATTGTTTACAAATGTACACAAGATTTCGAGATTGTTGACTCACTTGCCTGTGTACAACATGAACAACGGTAGCTTTCTGTCAAGTCTCCAAGAATTAATAGTCAGCTTTGAAATTCACTGGCACAGTTTATGATAAAATTCAAGCAATTTTGATCTTTGATAGAAGGCTTTTACATCGAAGGTTACAATGAATTTGTCTTTGTATAAAACGCACGCAGTAAAAAAAAACGTAAGGTGTATGCACTAGAATCATTTTTGTTCTTTAAAAATTGCTTTTTTGGCGCCTGCTGCAGGTTTCGTTGCCGTATACGTCTTGATCGAGTATAGGGCGCACCACGGGTGGCAAGTTTGGCACGTTAATTTCGTCTGGCAGAGGCGGCCACTGCAAATTTCCGGGTGTAAGATGAGCTGGTTTGAGCAACTCTGTGCTTACGACCTTCGGCGCGCCGTGTATTTCAATCTTAAAATTCGTGTCAGAAATACGCTCTAACACCTTATGCGGACCCGAGCAGGGCCTTTCTAACCCTTTTTTGATTGCATAAACACATAGTCACAAACGTGCAAATCCTTATGATAAAATGACCGATTTTTGTACTTCTATGCTACCGGGATTGGTCTCACCTCGCGCATTTGTTCGCGGAACTCTTCCAAAAAGTATTTTGGATTGGGGGCAAAATCGTTGTGCATGGCCTGTAACGCTTCCATATCGAGCTTTTCGGCGATAAAATCGGCCTTAGTAGCTTGATTGACTATGCCCGCGTTTCTAAGTGTGACTTCCGCCTGGAAAAACCATGTTTGAGGGCTTTCGCGCGAAAACCCCGGTATTTTAGGTTGTTTATACACAGCGGCGACATTTTGTGCGCCTCTACCGTCACCATTTGTATTGCCCGTTTGCAACTGTTCCGCAGTTTGTTTGATTTGTTCTTCTAGTTGGGTCAATTTTTCTGTGTTACTCATCGTTACGAAAGAATTGTTAACAGTATAACTAAAACTAACAGAGCAAGTGAGCGTAAAGATAACAAAGAACTTTTTTTTTTTTTTTACAATTTGTTTTATTAAATATATAATAAATTAGGTGGTATTATTCGTATATTGCAGTAACAATTTTAAACAATTTTCAAACTTCGAGAAAAACGTGCGTGAGTACTGCAATATTCATCCACGTTGTCGCAAGCAAAATGGCCGACGCTGGGCATTACAACACGTTAGAAAAACGGAAAAACCATCGTCGACAGAGCACAATGGCTGCTAGAATATGCTTGTGCGACTGAAATGCCGAGATCGTAGCACAAGAACAACTATGTTGAGGCGGTACTCGGTTGAATTTTTGCTCGCCTTTGTAAACAAAACGCTCCTAAATTTTAAGGCTAGGTACTCACGCGGTGTCGATGGTAGCTAGTTGCCACGGCAAGGGCTGTGGACCGGCTTGTAGCTGCTTAGAAACAAAGACGGTCACCTTGGTTCATCGACTGCTGTAACTGTACTGCTGGGCCCGTAGAAAACGATTCGTAGCCACGTGTTCGGCCTCGCCTTGTTCCTCTTCTCGACAAAGAGCCTGGCAGCCAGGTCCAATTATTACTGGTGTTTCCATGGTGCTGCTTAGATTCAAGGCTTCCAGGAAGTGTCGGTTGATCACGTCGGGGTCACCAATGTAGGGACGTGATGTCTTGAGGATAGGTGGATTATGACCTGGGGCAAAAGAAATAGCGGTTAATTAAGTGTGCACTGAAAATAAAAAGCGGCCAGAGTAGCTTGACTGTCCGGATATTTCAGCCTGTGCAACCCAAGTAACGATATATAGGCTAGACTTGCTTGGGAGATAAGCAGAAACTGCTTGGGTGAGCCAGGCAAATGTGACCTGTCACTAACCAAGCAAATCTTGCTCCCTAAGCCAAGTCAAGATTGTCTATTTGGTCTCCTGCAGGCAGCGTGACGTGCGTGTGCGATTTAATTAAAAGTGTTTAATTATATGTATACATAGTATGGTATTATCATAAATTAACTAATCGGACAAGTGGAGAGTCGGCCATTTACTTACTGTAATGGATGAGTTTGTCCAATCCTTGTTACGTCAGTGGAATTTAGACAAATTTATCGCCAGATTTGAAGGTAAGGTTATAAATTCACTTGTACGTAAGCTGTAGTAAATGTACGATTGTAAACAAAGAGTGCAGTTTCACATGTTTGAAATAAATAAGCTATTGTATTTAGTTATGATAAATAGTGAGTAGTGTGAAAAAATAAAAAAATTTTTTATCAACAATGAATTAATATATATGAAAATGTAATTATTTGAAACTGTTGCTTTTGATCAACATCTTTATGGATATCTTGTAAAGCAAACAGTCATATATTTTGTTGAATATTTCAGATTTACCCAAAATTCACCCATGCACTTTTTTGGAAAACGATGAAAATAAATAAATTATACCTTAGTATATTTTGTAATAAAATTTTTGAATAATTGTGTAGCGAAAAATTTTATAAGAAAT
>NW_019379638.1:535984-560280 GCF_000648655.2 Copidosoma floridanum
TCATGGCTAGTAAGCACCCCGGGTCATTGGGTGATAGGCGCTTATGCGATTAATTAATAATATATCGTTTAATAAAGTGACCAGTAAGTGCCCCAGGTCACTGAGTGATAGGCGCTTGGGGTAATAATTAATATTTGATTATATAATAGAGTGGCCAGTAAGCGCCCCGGGTCATTAGGTGATAGCCGCTTGTGTTAATAATTAATGTATCATTATTTAACAGAGTCGCCAGTAAGTGCCCCGGATCGTTGGGTGATAGGCACTTGTGTTATTAATATTACAATTTTTAATTTTCGCACGTCTTTTGCAATGCCCCTTTACTGCTGTCTGCTCGGCGGAACATTCTCCCTAGATTGTATAGCTATATATACGATCTAGGGAAAAAGTTCCGATATTGAATCCACCCAACCCAACGTTGTGTGTTAGGGCTATTTGCTGTGAGAGTGAAGACAGCCAGCGCTACAGTCGGCAATATTTTGCAACGCTGGCTGGATAGCGGACAACTTCTACAGTTCCAAGTCTTGAAAAAATATTCGTTACAATTAATATAATTTCTGTACGATTGAGCAGGCACTATTAAAAAATGATGAGAAAAATAAGCTTGACAAAAAAAAATGTGTGAAGTGATTTTAGTGCGAGTATAACTCATACGCCGGTGACAAAGTCAAACAAACTCACCTTTTTTTCAGTTGTTTGGACTGTCAGATACATCAAATTTGACATCACGTTTTCTTCTGGTAGCCGCATCGAGCTATTTTGCTCGACTTTGTTGCAGGCGTATGAGTTACGCATGCACTAAAATCACTTCACCCATTTTTTGTAGTCAAGCTGGTTGTTCACATCATCTTTTAATAGTACTTGCTCAACCGTACAGAAATAACATTAACTGTAATGAATATTTTTTGAGACTTAGCATTGTGGAAGTTGTGTCCGCTATCCAGCCAGCGTTGCAAAAAATTGCCGACTCGAGCGCTGGCTGTCTTCACTCTCACAGCAAATAGGTAGGGATTAGCGGATCCGATGCGCCAGGCAGGGATTGTGAGCCTTACCGGTGAGGAGCGGTCCCTGAAACGTGGGGCTTCTCCGAGGACGCTAATTAGCCTGGATACGATGCTTCGGCAGAGAGCGCCGGCTCAACCGTCGAGAAGTGGAAGTCCTGAAATATGGTGTCTTCTCTGGGAAAAGGCTACACAGTGGCGAGTGGATCTATGCACCATTGGTGCAGAGTGTCAACTTAACTGGCAAGAAGTTTCACTGGAGATAGTCGCACTATGTCAATGGATTAGGTATGATATTAGTAAAAGGGTTGGGAATGGGTGTGGCAATACACCCCCACACATACGTGGTGAGTGGGTGGCCCCGGTGACTCGGCCAGTAGGCTATCGCGGTAACCGCCGGTTTAACTCGGCTCGGCTCGGCTCTCTGTCTTTTTCCACGCGCTTACTGCCGTCCCTCTCTCGTGTGTAAAGTGTACTCCCATATACATATATAGCTATATAGAAGAGTATATAATAAATAAATATCATATATGTATTGTACATATAGCACATACAAATACGTACGCATATATAATATATATTATGTATTATACATATGTAATACAAATTTTCAAACTTTACTGACTTCAAGAATTGAGCCCTATCTCTGGGATTGGTAGTCGGGGACGTAATTGACTGTGCTATCCAGCAAGCTGATCCAATCCTTATTCTTATTATTTATGGATACCAACCGAGAAACTTCTGAATGAATAATTGATCTATAATTGGGCGTTTTTTATATTATATATAATTGAGCCTGCTGATTTCAAATGAAATAGTTATGATTATTTTTGAGTGGTCTAATAATGTCAAAATTATGTAAAATTGTGTTTTAAAGTTCGTTTTGCTTATATCTTTTCACGGTTTAATATACAGAAAAAATAAAAATACCAGCGTGTAGAACGAAAAATTTTCTATCAATAAGCACTTAGTTTTGTTTCGACTACCGCAAAATCTTTTTAATGTATTTACGTAGGAGTTTAGTATTACGAATTTACACTGAGATTTACGCGCAGTTTATAGAACCACATAAACAGTCGTGATTCTTCATTAAATAGCGGGTAATGACGGGCAGGGCTGGGCCCGAAAGGGCGCCATGCCGTGATACTTGATGCTACTTTTTTTTTTATTGGTTTTTCTCTTTTTGGAGTTATATTGCAAGTCCCTTCTCTACAGTTCAGCCATGTCCATGTCACGGTCGCAAAGCCACCAATATTTGTCAAAGCTTAACCTACAGAAGTCATAGTAGTCCCTTTTCGGCATGATTCGGGAGTACTTCAGAGTAGGCATACTAGCCCCGTTAGGATGAATCTTTTTGTTTTTTGGTGTCCAGACCAGTGAAAGATTATGGGAATATTATCTGAGTTTTGAATCAGACCGTGTTTATCAAGAATCAAAAAGGCTTCAGGTGGTAGTACGCCCACTCTTTTCCCATTTTCGATTTTTATCTCGTCGGGATTGATGAGCTCATCTGAGACATAAGGATTTTCAATTTTATTTGCTTTAGCAAAGTACTTTCTCGTAATTCTTATCATAAAATTGTCTAAGCACGGAATATTTGCCGCTTCATAGAGTTTTCTGTTAGAAATGAATTTTCTATAATCAGAGTTTAATGATCTGTACATTTTTAGGCAGGCCCTTGCAGGCAGGAACTTTCAAAGATACGGATTCTTTTCATGGTGGAGGCACTTTGATGTATTCACATAGGGGCCGCAGATGTGATTATGGGTCAAGTGAGCAGGCAATACGCGATAGTTTTAGAACGCGCGTTCAAGTGCTTATTGTAAAAAAGTTTGCTTAGGCTCATGAACGTGCAACGCGCTTTTTCCAATTGGATAATGGGTTGCTGGTTCATGCAAAAGAGCTGATCGATTTGTAAACCCAGGTATTTCATGCTATCTTTGTGAGGTACAATCGTTTTATCATTTGTGTTTAGTAATAGCTTGATTTGGAAATTCCTCCAACCTGCCTTTACTGCTATGCCTAGTCTGCTGTTGTCAAGTCTAATTAAGATGGATTTACACTTAGGGCCTCTCACTTTCAACATCTATTGGTTATAATACCTGTTTATTTCGTTTACAAGAGATTCAAGATCCTTTTGGGCGAGAGTGGGGGTCTTTCGTGGGCAGCAGAGTATGAGGTCGTCTGCGAAGAAGGTAGCATGACTTCCACCTTTTTTGTTGAGATTAAAGAGCTTAGAAAGGTCACTGACGTCGAGATTAAATAGGATGGGTGCGTTGACAGTCCCCTGCTGAAGGCCGTCATGAAGCGAGAACTCATCAGAAGTTGTTCTGTTGGAGTTGACTGCGAAGCGTCTGTTATAAAGCTTTTTTAGAAGAATATTGATGATATGAAGTGGTAAGTTTTTCCTCACCAGTTTAAAAAATAACCCTTTTAACCAGATCGAGTCGAATGCCTTTTCAAGGTCAATCAATGATTGACGGCACAAAAGAGCTCACCGTTGATCTCAAATTTAATAACCGTTTCCTTTGGAAATTTTACATTGTTGCAGTCCCCCACCCAATTTTGAGCGCAGACTTTTTATCACATTTCGGCTTATTGGTAGATATGACTCATCGACGCCTCATCGAATCATCTTAGAACACTTCCTCTACCGGAGTCACGAAAATAGTTGCCTCGATCTAGCTTAACCCCATGTTTTCCTCGTACGTATCTAGAATTTTTTCGGATTTTCCAGATGTGGTGGGGTGGGCGCAGCCGAAATCAATCGACAACTTAGAGATTAGGTCGCAAGGGTGTATGTAGGCATTCAAACAACCCCTGGGCCTGGGCCAGTGCATTGCACCTTAAGGAAAAAAAAGACGGCACTTGGCGTGTGTGCGGAGACATTATAGCCTACTCAACAGCGAGACCGTACCTGACAAATACCCTTTGCCCCACCTACACGACTTTTCTGTGGCCTTTCACATGTGCGACGTTTTCTCAACCCTTTTGACCTCAGCTGCGCATATAACCAAATACTGGTTGCCCCGGAGGACTAGCCTAAAACCGCGGTGACCACTCCTTCTGGATTATTAAATAATATCTGCATGCCGTTTGGCTTGAGGAAGGCCAGTCAAATTTTTCAAAGATATATTAATCGTTCCCTTTCCGGCCTTAATTTTATATACGTTTATCTAGATGATATACTAATTTTTTCACATGGACATGAAAAGCACGCAAACCATTTGAGACTCGTTTTTGACAGGCTCAAACGTCGCCACCTTTTATTTACCTTAATTTAAAAAATGTAAATTTGCAAGACAGGAGATCGCTTTCTTCGGCTACGTCATCAAGAATGGCTCCAGGCCTTCGTCTAACGCGGTAAAATCAGTCACCGAGTATCCTAAGCCATCCACAGTATCGCAAATACGCCGTTTTTTCTGCCTCATCAACACGTACCGCCGAAGCATCTCGCGTGCTACTGGAATTATGGCTCCATTAAACGCATTCATCTCTGGTGTAGTCAAGAAGAACGACACCAGAGCAATAAAATGGACCCCAAAAGCAGAAGCTGCGTTCGTCAAAGCTCTAGCAGAATCTGGCCGGCGTTTTGTTACTTTGCCACCCTGATAAAGACGCCGAAACCCGCCTCGTGACCGACGCTTCGGATTTTGCCATGGGGGCCGTAGTAGAACAGCACTAGGAAGGTTCGTGGAAACCCCTACCTTTTTTTTTACGCAAGTTCACCCCTGCGCAAACAAAATACAGTGCGTAAGACCGTGATTTGACGGTGATTTTTGATTCGGTATGGCATTTCCGCCACCTCCTGGAGGGTCGCGATTTTCATTTGTTGACGGACCAAAAGCCCCTGATCTATGCTTTCACACAACGTGCTGACAAGGTATCGCCTAGGCAATATAGGCAGAGCTCACTTTCATTTCGCAATTTACTACGTCAATCCGCCATGTCTCGGGTGAAAATAATCAAGCAGCCGATGCCTTATTTCGAATCGACCTCATTCGGTTGCCCGTAGAATTCAATCTACTGGAGCTCTCTCAGTTCCAAAAAGACGATGAGGAGTTTCAGCACCCTATCTCAAGTTATGACGTCAATAATGACGTCGAAAAATACGTCATGTATGACGTCATAAACGACGTCACATTGACGTCAGTATGACGTCATTTACGGCGTCGCTAAAGATGTATTTTACAACGTCTCAAAAGACGTCATTTACATAGGTTGTAATTTAACAAAGGGCTGTTTAAAAGAGTTTGTAGGCTCTGTAGGTGCTGCTATCAGGATGATAACACTAAAACCGGGGGGATTCAAGTATTTTTGATAAAAATGAAAAAAATTTCTAAATTCAAAAACTTTTTGAATCCCCCTGTTTTGGTGTTACCATCCTGATGGTAGCATCTGTGGGACCATTAAATGCTTTTAAACAGCCCTTTGTTAAACAACAACCTATATAAATGACGTCTTTTGAGACTTCGTAAATGACGTCATACTCACGTCGATGTGATGTCATTTATGACGTAATTGGCGTTATCACAAATGACGTTACAAATGATGTCATAACTCGAGATAGGGCACCTTCTTGATCACCCCAACAAGCACTCTCTATGCTTGAAAATCATTTAATGGGGCCAAGAACATCACAGAGTGTATTGTGACTTGTCAGGCAAAATACTACGACCATACGTGCCCCAGCTTCTTCGTCACCGAATTTTCGAACTGTTTCATATATCGGCATACCCTGGAGCCTATGTCATCGACTTAATTATCAGGCAGCGCTACGTATGGCCGCGCATGCCGGTTGACATTAAATCATGGTGTAGGAACTGCCTTGCATGCCAAGCATCCAAAATCTCGCACCATGGTATAAATGCACTGAACGAAGCCCCAGAGTCTAGGTTCGACCACGTCCTCTTAGATATTGTTGGGCCCCTGCCAGCATGCGATGGGTACTCATACCTACTCACGATAATCGGTGGTTCTCCCGTTGGCCCGAGGCCATTCTGCTCAAAGACATTTCCACCAGAGATAAGTAGGGAGATTGCCAGTGCCTATGTTAAAGAGTGTGCCTATGTTTCGGCGCTGATTTAAGCGCCAATCTATCGTGGCCAGCAGAGGAACCATGCACACGTTTTCTATTGGCTGGCGGCTTGTTGGCTCGGCTCGCGGGGAGAGTTGAGGGGAGATGAGTGAGGGAGACGTGAGAATCCAAATGTGTGCATCGCTGATGGAGAGAGGAGAAGCTAAACCTATATGTATATGCATACAACGGGCTATATATCTATAGCTATAGTTGTACACTGCTCATACGGAAAAGAGCTGCGCGTAATACTTTTCTCGCTTTCCCTCCCTGAAAGAAAAATAAGCTTTTTAAATGCAGTTGATCATTCGTTCAACTATAAAAACAAAAAAATAATTGTCAGGTTATTAACAATTTTTTTTTCATTTTTCAAAAAATGACAAGCTCAACGCAATCAGTATATTAATTTGCTTTATTAATAAACGAGCGCCTTTATCCCAATAATCCAGTGCACTCAATTGTTCGTCACTATTATGATAAGTGAAATTATTGAATAATAAATAAAGGCATTCACCACAACGACACAGTACGCTCAAATATTTTTTGTACTAAGTAATATTATTTAATAATATACTGAACACCTTTACCTGAACGCCCCATGGCGCTGATATCTTTACTTGTTAATTTATATTTTTTCACCATCAATACATAGCTTAACGGCAATAATACGATGAAGTTTAAATTAAATCTTAAGTTTCGAAACTTTACGATAAACATATATAACTTTGAGTCTCACTGTACTCTAAGCATTAATAGCTCAGGTGGCTAGAGCAGGAGGGTGGATTTAAGTTTTGCGGCTCCGGGTTTTAATCTCACTCGGAGCAAATTCTTTTTTTTTTTTTTATTCCAACATTACTTTAAGTGTTTCATACTGTTTTGTTAATGATTACTTACGTATTTGTTTTACCAGTAACTGTGAAGATTTTTTTTTTCCAATATTGGTACACAATCCAAGAAAATTTTTTTCCGTTTATGGCTAAAAAAATTATTTGACGCATCAAGTAAAAACTTTTCAATTGAAGTTGATCATTTATTCAACTACAAAAAGAAAAACACAATTGTCAAGTTATTAAAATTTTTTATCTCACTTTTCAAAAAATGCCAAGCTCAACGCAATTAACATATTATTTTGCTTTATTAATAAACGAGCACCTTTATCCCAATAATCCAGTGCGCTCAATTGTTCTTCACTTTTATGATAAGTGAAATTATTGAATAATAAATAAGGGCATTCACCACAACGATAAGGTACGCTTAAATATCTTTTGTACTAAGTAATATTATTTACTAATATACTGAACACGTTTACCTGAACGCCCCATTGCACTGATATCTTTACTTGTTAATTTATATTTTTTCACCATTAATACATAGCTTAACGGATATAATAAGATAAAGCTTCAATTAAATCTCAAGCTTCGAAACTTTACGATAAACATATGTAAGTTTAGTCTTCCCATAAACCAAGCTTTGTTAGCTCAGGTGGCTAGAGAAGGTGAGTGGAAT
Source organism: Copidosoma floridanum (assembly GCF_000648655.2). Next base: position 543,566 of record NW_019379638.1, read on the forward strand.
TTACTTTTGCGTCTCCAGGTTCTAATCTCACTTGGTGCAAATTTTTTTTTTCTTATAATTATAACACTACTTTAAATGTTTCATACTTTTTTTTAATGATTACTTACGTATTTTGTTTTACCAGTGACTAAAAAGATTTTTATTCTCCAATATTGGTACACGATCCAAGAAACTTTTTTTTCATTCATGGCTAAAAAAAATCATTTGACGAATTAAGTAACAGCTTTTTAAGTGCAGTTAATCATTTCAATTCCATATATTAGTTTGCATTACAACTAATGACGTTAACGAATTTTTGAATTGCTGGAAAATATTCCGAAAAGTAATTTTAAACTTTTTTTTAAATTATAAACAAAATACTTCTTTTTTTATCTTTTGTACATTAAAAATAATTGATTAGCATGTCTTAGATAGTCATGTAGGGAAAATTACTTGTTTCATTGCCAAAGAATGTAGACTGTTTTTGTGTTGTCTAAAAAATTTACTAGACATTATAATTATTATTATAAATATTGTTATTATTAGCCGTAATAAAATATAATAATTTCTCGCTCTAAATGGAATGCAAACAAGATAGGATGCGCTGCTGTGTGTGATAGGAGTCATGAATTTGATTTTCTATGAAAANAATAGATTTTGTGTTTATTATTGTGGTGAATGCCTTTATTTATTATTCAATAATTTCACTTATCATAAAAGTGAAGAACAATTGACCGCACTGGATTATTGGGATAAAGGCGCTCGTTTATTAATAAAGCAAAATAATATGTTAATTGCGTTGAGCTTGGCATTTTTTGAAAAGTGAGAAAAAAAATTTTAATAACTTGACAATTATGTTTTTCTTTTTGTAGTTGAATGAATGATCAACTTCAATTGAAAAGTTTTTACTTGATGCGTCAAATAATTTTTTTAGCCATAAACGGAAAAAAATTTTCTTGGATTGTGTACCAATATTGGAAAAAAAAAATCTTCACAGTTACTGGTAAAACAAATACGTAAGTAATCATTAACAAAACAGTATGAAACACTTAAAGTAATGTTGGAATAAAAAAAAAAAAAAGAATTTGCTCCGAGTGAGATTAAAACCCGGAGCCGCAAAACTTAAATCCACCCTCCTGCTCTAGCCACCTGAGCTATTAATGCTTAGAGTACAGTGAGACTCAAAGTTATATATGTTTATCGTAAAGTTTCGAAACTTAAGATTTAATTTAAACTTCATCGTATTATTGCCGTTAAGCTATGTATTGATGGTGAAAAAATATAAATTAACAAGTAAAGATATCAGCGCAATGGGGCGTTCAGGTAAAGGTGTTCAGTATATTATTAAATAATATTACTTAGTACAAAAAATATTTGAGCGTACTGTGTCGTTGTGGTGAATGCCTTTATTTATTATTCAATAATTTCACTTATCATAATAGTGACGAACAATTGAGTGCACTGGATTATTGGGATAAAGGCGCTCGTTTATTAATAAAGCAAATTAATATACTGATTGCGTTGAGCTTGTCATTTTTTGAAAAATGAAAAAAAAATTGTTAATAACCTGACAATTATTTTTTTGTTTTTATAGTTGAACGAATGATCAACTGCATTTAAAAAGCTTATTTTTCTTTCAGGGAGGGAAAGCGAGAAAAGTATTACGCGCAGCTCTTTTCCGTATGAGCAGTGTACAACTATAGCTATAGATATATAGCCCGTTGTATGCATATACATATAGGTTTAGCTTCTCCTCTCTCCATCACCGATGCACACATTTGGATTCTCACGTCTCCCTCACTCATCTCCCCTTAACTCTCCCCGCGAGCCGAGCCAACAAGCCGCCAGCCAATAGAAAACGTGTGCATGGTTCCTCTGCTGGCCACGATAGATTAGCGCTCAAATCAGCGCCGAAACATAGGCACACTCTTTAACATAGGCACTGGCAATCTCCCTACTTATCTCTGATTTCCACTGATTCCGTGGTCTGTGCATTTATACATCATTGGATTTCCTGCATCGGCACACCCTCGATTATAGCAACAGACCAAGGATCACAATTTGACTCCCAAATTTTCGCCGCGCTTCTCAAAAGCCTCGGCACGCAGCTTATCCGAACTGCGGCCTACCATCCGGCAGCCAATGGCCTCGTAGAGAAGTGGCACCGCGACCTTAAAAAAGCACTTAGGTGCAACAACAGCCCTAATTAGCTTCGTCAACTGCCAAATGTGCTTCTGGGGTTGCGAACCATGGTCCGTCTGGAAACCGGTGGCTCTCTGGCCGAATTTTTGTATAGCACCACTTTTCGAGTCCCAGGCGAGTTCTGCCTGCCGAACCACAGTTCTTTCTTGAAGAATTTCGCGAGCAAATGAGGGAGATCGGTCCTGTACCCATCGCGCAGAAGTACAGAAAGCGCGTTTTTTTTTTTTTAAAGACCTCCATTCATTCAAATATGTATTCTTGCGAGAGCCGCCCAATAAGAAGTTGCTTGACAGGTCATACTCCGGTCCACTCAACATCCTCGAGCGTGTTTCTAATCTTAGTTACAAAATTGATATAAATGGAGTGCCAAAAATCGTATCTACTAAACTGCTTTAGCCAGCGCATTTTATACCGTCGAGTGAGGGAGACTCGCAACTGCTGGAAATCATTTATAATAAAAAAAGCAAACCAACTGTACGACCGATACTTAAAACCTACTCGGGAAAATGTCCTGCGAGGTTGAAGAAAAACGTGATTTTAGCTGAGCAGCTGCCTAATAAGAGCTAAGTTGTAAATGTTTTCTTTTTATTAGAACGAAGTTCTTTATCGTGGGTTACGATGGGATATATACCTACTCCCCGTATATTTCCTGTGTATAAAGACGGCTAGAAACGGGGACCTATCAGCCAGAAAGTGTAAGAAAAAAGCGTGCACTTTTAGGGGGGCGGGGATACAGAGCAGCAGTGACGACACTGAGAGAGAGAGAGAGAGAGCCAGCCAGTGCAGGGACCCATCAGCCGGAAATCGTAAGGAAAAATCGTGCACTTGTAGGGAGGGGAGAGACAAAGCAGTAGTACCGAGTGTATTTTTTTGGTCAACATGCATACAAATGGCTTTCACACCCACTTAGGGTGAGATTACATCGAGTCTGGCAGTCTGCAGACTGGCAGAATCGCGCTAAGTTTAAAATATGTTTTAATATTAATATTTAAAACCTGTTACGTAAGCAAAGAAATAATTATCGTAATACATTTGCATTTCTGTATTAACTAATATTTATGAAAAAAAAGACGATGAAAAACGTTTTGTCACAGTTACATATTGTATAACATACCAGGTTACATCAGTGATCCTACTGACCGACAGTGCGATGTTAACATAAATCTATAAAAAAAGTTATAAAATAATATTTGACACGTTTTATTGTAAATGAAATTGATTGTAACTAAGCCTTTATTCTGTTATGACAATAATTACAATTTTTTCTTTATTTTACTAAATTATTCTGAGATGTTATAATCTAAACATAATTTAAACTTAGCGCGATTCTGCCAGTCTGCAGACTGCCAGACTCCATGTAATCTTACCCTTAAGCTTTGGTGCCTCAATCACATAACCAGTAGGGAATTGGTGGGAAATTTGAATGTTAAAATTAACAAAATTAATGATTCTAGTACCATATACACTAGTTAATATTATTATTTTAATAAAGTACATTAACAAATAATTTTTGCATGTATGGCAGATTGATGCAGATAGCCAGTATTGATGAAATGGGTACTTTTAATATGATATCATCCCCAAATATTACAAAATATGCCATATCTTTAAAAGGAAACAAGATAGAGCAAAAATAACGAGTTTTCCGCGTTTTCTAAAGGGAATTAAAATATTGTGACGCACTAAAAAAGAGGCGTTGATTTATGAAAAAGCATAGCCTCAATTTTTGATGTTTTCCATTGACCTTCATAAAATGATGAGGGAAAATCATGGGAAAAGTTATATTACAAAATAGTGTTTAGTACAGGATAATAATAATGCAGAAATGATTTTCCATGGTCATGTATGCACATAACCTTCAAATATTAAAAATATGCCATATCTTTGAAAGAAAGCAGAGGATATAGAAAAAATAACAAATGTGAAATAACAAATGTTAAACAAAGGTTTCCTATGGGGGAAAAAACATCGTAGCACACAAATAGAAAGGTGTTGAGTTATGTGAGACCATAACCTTTAATATCAGTACTTCTAATATTTTTCTATAAAATCAAGGTAGAAAGTTTGTGGAAAAATTATAGCATATTTGCAAAATTATTACAAATATATTGGACATACTTCTCGTTTTCTGCCCAACAATAACCTTAAAAATTATTTTAAAAGTTCCCGAGCCTATCATACATCACAAATGTACAGGGAAGACTTAAATATACCGCCGTAACCCACGAAAAAAAAAACATATTGAACTCATATATTTACGAACCTTGTATTTTACAGTATACATGTGATTTCTACATACATGCGAGAACTTCGTTCTTACCAGGGGACACCAAGTCGCACACTCTGGTTATTTTTAAAATAGTACTTTTTAGTGCCAACTATCTAAATATTCTTGTCAATAAGCGACTAGTGCCTGCATCGATTACTCGATCTCATGTAAATACTTTCGCAATTAAGCGTTATCACAATGTCGTATCGACTGCTATCAAAGTACCTTAAAGTCATAATCGTCAGGTTTGTTTAAAAAAAAAGATTGTTTTCTTTTTCTTCTCTTAGCCAGCTTAAACGGCTCCAACGTAGATGCTAAACGTTCTAATGTTAACATATTCAACAAGTTTATTTGCCATAATGATGGGTGCCGTCATGTACCTTAAAAGTAATCTGCGTAAGATTGTTCTTGTACAGATTTAATTGTTTTAAGTTTGAATATCTTTAAAACTTGAGGGAAGTAGTGTAGGGACCCCACTGCCCATGAGAGCGGAGTGGGGAGAGCGAAGAGGAGAGGCCGTCAGTCGAGCGTCAGTCGTCCCGCTAGAGCTGAGTTATCAGCCTTATCAAGCACTGTAAGTAGATGAACAAGGGCGATTTCAACACACCTGTGCTGCAATCACCATGGCGACTCCGACACACCTCCCCTTTCCTACAGTTTTACTTCTCTCTCTGCGCATGGCGTAGAGTTTTGTAAGAGATAGAGCTCTCTTTTGTGCAGCTTCTTTTATCTGCGCGCTGCTTGGTATAATCGGCGCGCTGCTTGAGTTTTTATGAGAGGTGGAGCTCTCTCTTGCACAACTTTTTTAATTCGCTCGTGTTGCATTATTTTGATACCACCAACAACTTGAACGTGGAGCTCTCTCTGTTTGCGATGCTTTAGTTACAGGAAGTTTTTTTGTATAAGTTTTTTATGCTTATGCTTATGCTTATCTTGTATACAAGGTTTTTTGGATAAAGAAATTTTCAGTAGAAAATTAAAATGAAAAATTGTTTATTGAAAAAAAAGTTGAAATAGTACGTTAGTACCTAAAATGTTAGTATATTTTAATAGCAAAAAACTGCTTTGTACATAATATTTAACATATCATCCTGCAGCATCCAATCTTTTATTGCCTGGATATTTCTTATGGCATATGAAGAGTCAATACTGAAGCTGTGGAATCGATATGGCAAATAGTCCTTGGTAAGTTTTGCTAGGGCTGGACATTCATACTCCTCAATATTAATGACTCTAAATGGTAGGAAAGATAAGTAATCAACTCGCTTATTATATATTTTATATTAAAAAATGATATCACCTGCATGGTATTATCGATTGAAGATGATTTTTTTTTTCTCGAGATCCTTAACGTTCACTTTTTTAGCGTCAACCATCTCGTTTTTAGAACCTCTCAGTCCTCCTTTATAAGGAGCATTGCCATAATTCCAGCTTATGCCATGGAAATTGCTAATCAACCATTGATTTTGCCTTCTGCCCCGAAATGATAAATTTTCCCGCACAAAATGTGGCTTAAGTACGATTACAACAGGTATGGAACCTTTTTTTCCCAAGTTCAGAATACAAAATTTCTTAAAAAATAAATTTGTTGAAAAAAAAAATAAGTTCTGAATTGTTTTCAAATGTTTCATCGCTCAAACTAACTTCTGACAAATTGAGAGTATGCCATTTACTAACCTCCCCTCCCCACAATTTTCAAAGACTAGTTGAGAAGGTAGAATTCACCAGAACAGCTCATTTTTGCACAGTTGTTTGACTAGGGAACTTTTTTTGAAAATTAGTGATCATCTCGATTCGATATTTTAAAGATGCGGCTCATTGCATATGGCAATCGTATCAACAAATAATTAATACCAAAGTTGACATGTTTGATATTTAAAGACTAGTTGACACATATCTTACAACAATTAGTGACAGTCATATTTTTACTTCGAGAAATAATCTAACAACATCAGAAAAACAAATTTTTCAATCATCAGTGGTTTTATTAAATACTGTTTCACACTTACTTTATGATTATTTAGAGATAGCCGAAGCAAAAAAAATATTTAGCATTGAACCAAAAGTTTTTGTGTCCGATAGTGAACTTGAAGTGGTGGCAACAGTTAGTGCTTTTAAAAATGAACCTGAAGATTTTGTACATGACAGTATTCAAGAAGTCGTAACGAAAGTCAAGACATGGAGAAATGCTCATACCGCAAGCGTTCAAGGTGAATGTATATCTACTGCAGCTCCAAATGTTGAGAACGGTATACTGGTAGATCTTAGCGATATAAATAGATAGTGCATTTAAAAATCGCATCACTACAGCTTTAACTGTAAGTCAGCATCTAGATCTAAAAAAGTTTCTTAAGGATGCTGAACAAAAGTTTGTTTAACGAGTTAAAAGATATCTCGAGGAACACTCAGCATTAAAAGTAAACACTATGTTGACGGCTAAATATGTAATAGTTAAAGATAATGTCGAGGATATAGATTTAAAATTCTTTAATACATAATCGCAAATGATTTACCTATCTACTGACATAAATGAGTAATTTGATGTAAACGTGAGACAGTCAATTGAAAAAAGTATGGATGATTTTCAAGATAAAGAATCTGGCTGGTCTCTACACTCAATTTTAAACTTGGTTGTAAAAATTAACTAACTAAACCCTATGCGAGGCAATTCCTTTATAGAGTTTCCAGACTACATGAAAAAAAAAAAATGCTTGCGTGAACGTAACAAAGACAATCAGTGCTTTAAATGGGCTATTTTATCAGCGTCACATCCAGTGCAAAAAAATCCAAATCGTCTCTCTAACTATATCCAATATGAAAATGAATTAAACTTTAATGGTATCGAGTTTCTTATGAATCCTATAAGAAAATTGCACCATTTGAAAATCAAAATGAGGTTTCAGTTAATTCATATTTTTTAAAAAAGAAGAGGAATACTTATGCTATTTTTCCTAGTCATTTGACTGCAAATAAAAAAGATAATCATGTAAATCTTTTATTTGTTGAAAGCTTCTACATTAATGATGATGATGATTATGACAAAGATAATAATGATGACTCTAACGTACAGTATAAATATCACTATGTTTGGATAAAAATGTATCGCGCTTAGTACTTACGCAATCAGTTAACGCAATATCAACATACAGTAAATATCACTATTTTTGGTTAAAACAAAAGTTAGAAGCTCATGAAATTGATTGCAAGAGTTTAAACAAGAGTAAAATTACATTACCAAACAGGAACAATAATGAGCATATACTTGAATTTAAAAATTTTTCACACAAGAACCGTGTACCTTTCGTTATATATGCAAACTTTGAATGTTTACTGGAACCTATTAAGAGTGCCCGTGCCTATCAATGTCACAAAGCATATAGTATTGGTTATTTTATCAAATGTTATTATGTCGATAGTAAATCAGAATATAAAAGCTACAGACAATAAGAAGAAAATGAAACACCTGCTCAACGGTTTGTTCAAACTCTTCATCTCCTTGTTCTGAAACTGGAAGAACCGTATAAAAATTCTATCAAAATGATTGATTGGACACTTGAAGAACGAATCAAATACGACAAAGCATTTTTATGTCATATATTTAACCAACCTTTCAGCTTGGATGACGTAAAAGTTCGAGATCACTGTCATCTCACTGGAAAGTAAGTGTAATTTTGTAGTAATAGTTTGTTTTTAAAATCAGTCTTGTACAATTTTTTTACATTGTTTTAGGTATCGAAGCCCCACTCATACCAAATGTAATATTAGTTATCAAGACTCAAGAATCATACCAGTAATATTCCATAACCTTAGTGGTTATGATTCACATTTATTTATAAAAGAACTCGTCAAATGTTTTCCAGGAAAAGTTCAGCTTTTACCACAGACAAAAGAAAAGTATATTTCATTTACAAAATTCGCAGAAGGTACCAATATTAATATTAGATTTATATAGATTCCTGCAAATTTATGGCCTCATCTCTCGATAAATTATCATCATACTTGAACGAACTCAAAATACTAGACAACGTATTTTTCAATGATGATCATTATACAATAGCGCAGATAGACTTATTAAAAAGAAAAGGCATACATCCGTATAATTATACTTTTTTTGAAAAATTTAAAGAAAATAAACTTCCATCTAAACCAAATTTTTACAGTAGCTTATACAAAACCCATATAACTAATGAAGAGTGCGAGCATGAAAAAAATATCTGGAACAGTTTTCATATTCATACTCTTGGGCAGTATTTTGACTTATATTTTAAGACTGATGTACTACTGCTTGCTGAAGTATTTGAAAACTTTCGAAATAACTGTATCGAAACATACGAACTAGAATCAGCTCATTATTATACAACACCCAGCCCAACTTGGGATGCTTCGTTAAAATATACAAAGGTTGGTAATGAATTATTGTTAATTAATTCTAACAAAGTCAAATAATATACTTAAACAAAATGTACTATTTCAATCTTAGGTAAAACTTGAATTGCTGACAGACATAGATCAAGTTTTAGTTATAGAGCGCGGCATACGGGGTGGAATAAGCCAATGTTGCATTCGATATGCCAAAGCCAACAACCCCTATGTGGAAAAAGGTTATCAAGAAAATAGGGATGAAAAATATTTAATGTATTATGATGTTAACAATTTGTATGGTTGGGCTATGACTCAACCACTTCCTTATGCAGAATTTAAATGGGTGCAAAATATTAATCCCTCGGGAATTTTAAACGTGGCAGATGATGCTGAAATTGGTTATATACTAGAACTTACCTTTTTGTGCTGAACATATATATGGTACGCCCAGGTTGCAAACAAAAAAATTAAAGATTACGCTGTATGATAAAAAACGTTATGTGATACATTATCACGCACTTAAGCAAGCTGCGAGTCACGGGCTCCGAATAACAAAAATTCATAGGGCAATACAGTTTAATCAAAGTTTATGGTTGAAAAAATACATAGATTTAAACAGTAAAAAGCGTCAAAATGCAAAGAATGAGTTTGAGAAGATGTAGTTTAAGTTATTCAACAATGCTATGTATGGGAAAACGATGGAAAATGAACGCAAACGCATTGATGTTAAACTTGTTAATAAGTGGAATGGTAGATATGGAGCTGAGACTCACATTGCACGACCGAATTTTCATAGTTGTAACATTTGACGCGGAATTGGTAGCTATACAATTGTTGCGTACTGATATATACATTAAAAAACCAATACATGTGGAATTGAGTGTGTTGGATCTAAAGACGCTTGTTTATAAATTTCATTATGATTTTATGAGAAGTAAAATGAATGATCATTCTAAACTCTTATACACAGACACTGATATTCTTGTGTACAAAATAACTAATAAAAATATTTATAATGTTATGCGTGAAAATATTAGGGAATTTGATACTTCAGACTATAGTTCTGATAATGAATTCAATATACCTAGTGTCAATAAAAAAATTGTTGGGCTGATGAAAGATGAATGTAATGGAAAGATCATGTTGGAATTTGTGGGATTAAGGAGAAAATGTAGAGTATAAAGATACAAGATCAAAATACGCTAAAGAAAGCTAAAAGTGTTAAAAATTCCGTTGTAAAAGCTACGATAACTTTCGATGACTATATTATATACATATGTGAAAACACTAGTATAACGCGTGAGCAAAAAAATATTAAATCACGTCATCATCAGCTCTTAACGGAAAAAGAAACCAAAATTGATTTAAGTGCACATGACGACAAACGTTATTTGTGGCTGGGCCATACAGATACTCTACCACGGGGTCATTTTAGCATAATAGCAATGGAAGCAGCCAATAGATAAGATCAAATAGAAGGGGGAGCCAATCAGATGGAAGAAGAAGCTAGACGGGTATGCGCAGATGAACAGTTGAGAGTGGAGGGAGAAGCTGCAGATGAGCTGCCAAAAATGAAGAAGGTAGCATCAGAATTTGAGGTGTTGCAGCAAGCAGAGCTCATTCTTCTCGCAAACGGGGGTGTGAATGGATCTTAAGTTAGAACACAGAAGCTTTTTAGCGAGCCATCGTCTTCCTTGGTACGTGTCTCTACAAGTGAATCGTTGAGCAAAAATACGTCGAAATAGCTAAAAGTTAGTTAACAGTCACAATTGCATACATTACTTGTACAATTTTTACTTACATCATTGTATTAAATATTTTTTCCTTCTATGATTGTGTTACAGATGTATCTCGTAACGTTAAATGAAATTATGTCAAATTATTGTACATTGACCTCTTTCCATCCAAATTGCGCTATGTAAACGTCGCGCTTATTTTTAGAGTGAAACTCGCTGGAGTGCGAAAAAACTTTGTCAATTAAAAACTACAAAGCAGTGAAAAAAGTTATCCGCTTCGGCCAGGAGTCGAATCTGGGCCTCCTTCTTGCCTGGAAGGTGCGTTAACCAACTTCGCCACCGAAGCCTCAGTGGACACCCTTCTCCACTGCTCTGCTTATGCGTATCTTTAGGTCGAACGCCGATATTATAGATATTGATGTTATTACTTGATGGGTACGTATTATGTCAAATTATTATACATTGACCTCTTTCCATCCAAATTGCGCTATGTAAACGTCACGCTTATTTTTAGAGTGAAACTCGCTGGAGTGCGAAAAAACTTTGTCAGTTAAAAATTACAAAGCAGTGAAAAAAGTTATTCGTTTCGGCCAGGAGTCGAACCTGGGCCTCCTAAGAGTGTCCGCTGAGGCTTTGGTGGCGAAGTTGGTTAACGTACCTTCCCGGCAAGAAGGAGGCCCAGGTTCGACTCCTGGCTGAAGTGGATAACTTTTTTCACTGCTTTGTAATTTTTAATTGACAAAGTTTTTTCGTACTCCAGCGAGTTTCACTCTAAAAATAAGCGCGACGTTTACATAGCGCAATTTGGATGGAAAGAGGTCAATGTATAATAATTTGACATAATACTTACCCATCAAGTAATAACATCAATATCGTTAAATGAAATTGCTAGCAAAAATTTTCTAGCAACAAAAAAGTTACCGATATGGTTCCAAATCAAAATTATATAGTAACTAAGTTAAAAAAGGTGAAAACCAAGTATGGAATGAAGATAGTTACTGAATTGGCAGATGAGTTCCAAGTTATTCTGCCTAACAAAATACGTACTGCACTCTTAGAAAATAAAGAATTTTTTAATGAATTATTAGAAGCAGTGAATAAATTTAAATTATTTGTAGTGTACAATGGTGAACATATAATATTCTCTTATGCATAAGTTTGTAAATATTAGGAAAAAAAATTATTTATTTTTTTTTATAATTGAAGTGTTTATTCATTTGTTTAAATACATCCCTTTTCTCGCTCTTAAAAATATTTGAAAATACTTTTTAACTTAGCAGATTTTTTTACAATTTATTTTTGTCGATCCAGCTGTTGTGGTCGTTGTCAAAGCCCAACCATTTCACTAAAATTTGATTTCCACGTCTTCGAAGGACCTTCTCTACGAGGTAAACATCAGAATGCTTTGTTTTCTGCAGTTCTTGATTGTTGGTTTGGTAATCATTGATTGTTGGTTTGTTTGATGATTTGATTGGTTGGTTTGTTGATTTTGGTAATCATTGAGATGATACGTTGTTAGATATTTTGCTGCTACTCGTGTGATTATAAATATTTCAGTCGACTAATTTGGTGTATACCCTTTTCCAAATGCTTGTTTGGTTTTGCTCACTCGTACTTTATCACCAATTTTTAATTTAGGTTTGAACTTATGACTGTTTTTATATATTTTCTTAAACTTCTCCAAAACTGAAAATTCATTTTCGGGAACAACGTCTTTTGGTTTCAAACCAATGGTTAGGTGATTTCTATTATTATAAAATTTAATCAACGTTTGCAACAAGTTCAGCCATTTGTAATTGCCTTGCAAACTAAATTTTTCCACATCAAATCTTTTAAACTACGATTAAATCGTTTGCATATAGAATCTTTGAGATTGCTACAAGTTAAGTATAAATTGATTTTACATTTTTGCATGAGATTTTGGAAGTTTGCATTATAAAATTCTTTGCCGTAATCATTTTGCATATTTATGGGTTCTCGTCCTTTTTTCAATATTGAATGCATTACTGCAGTTACTTCTTCACTAGTTTTTTTCTTGATAGGTACAGCCCATGTGTACTTGGAGAAAACATACATTACAGTGAGCATATGGGGAGAATCACGTCAACTTTCCCAGCGCCGCAGTGGACGGCCCGCGCAGGCGTCAAACACGACGTTTTCAACTCGTCGTTTCGGTGTCAAAACTTTGATAAAAAAATTATCTAAAAACATGTTCTTACGTATTTTTTCCTCAGCTTTCTAGTGGTGGCATCAGTTTTTTAAAAATTTGCTCGCATAACCTCGAAAAATGCACTTGTTGGAAAAACACGTTTTATCTCCATGATCTTCAACTTTTGGAATTTTTTTGATAGTCTAGATCGAAAGATGAGACATTTTTACCTAGATATCGACAGTAAAAAAAAAAAGGTTTTTCGTTTTTATAACGTATTTAAACGACGAACGAGACGATGCGAGCCGCGGCGGCCGGGCTACGCGCGGCAGCAGCGCGTCCTCCGTGTGTCGTCTGCTACGGTGAGTCTGTTTGGCTATATAATATATAATGTAGTAGTGGCGATGTAAACAACAATTAGTTAACCAGGGTTTACAGTGGATAAATAATAAATGTTTTGATAAAATTTATTCATATATATACCGATATCCTTTGTTTTCGCTAGCGTAAGGCTGCATCTCTACAAGGTCTGCTTGCCAAGCCTGATTTAAACCATGTATGTTGAATTTTCGACGGGGATAATTGCGCCTTGCTGCCTAATGAAGTCCCTCAACAATTTGCTCCATGTATTAGTTGTCTAGATTTAAGTTTTTTGAATCAACTTGAATAAATGGAAATTTCTTTTGTAAGTTGTACATATAAATTCTAAAGCTATCTTTTTCTTTTTTAAGTTTTTTAACCACTCCAACCAAGTAAGCATAATTTACGGCATCTTGAGGCTCTTCCGGTGTTTCAACATTGTACAGTATTTTATTATCTAAGTTATACTGTACATCTTCGGTAAGTTTATATCCAATACCAGGGGAACCTCGGCCACCTCTTTCGGTTCTACCGGATTTTCGACCAAATACATCGACACTCATTTTGAGACTGAAGAAATATTAACACATGTCAATATATATATATATCCTCCCTCACGAAGCTCTTCAACGATTGATATAATTTCATTGGCATGACTTGTATTTCCTACTAGCTTTTCAGCTATTAATAAGCGTAAACGATCTACTAATTCATTGGGATCATCCCAGTGTGTATAATCTACTTGTTGCATTATTCGAGCAGTTTTACAATGAGGTAGCAACGATCCCCCTTTTTTACGAACCGTGAGATCGAACGTTGGAGCAATAATTTTATTAAACTTATTACTATTATGGGTTTGTATAGCTCCGTTTTTTTAAACCCTTTTCTATGAACACTCGAAGTTTGTAATATTAAATAGTATTTTTCAAAATCCTCGTGTGTCAACAGGGATTCATTATGATGCTTTTTGATAAGTAGCTCCATTATTCCATAGGAGTCATTGGATACTTAAAATCGTCTGTTTTTATATGATTATTTTCAAAGTCTATTCGCAAATCGCCAAGTTTGTACAATTCATTTTCTTTTCGCACTCCATACTTTAAATCTAATAAATCTTTCTGATTCTGATCAAGTATTTGCAAATAAAAATTATTTGATAAATTTCTACTGGCTTGAACAGAATCAAGAGATTTATCTCGAATAGTGTCATTTAAATCGGTATCATCATCTTCACTTTCACTAACGGCAGACTCGAATGTTAAATCACCTTCACTGAATTTTTCTCTGATTTTTTATTGATTCACTTTATCAACTTTATTACTTTCTTCATCGTTTTTATTATAAAAATAATTGTGAGTAACAGAATCATTACTATTATTTTTGTGTTTTTTTGTTTCGGCAACAATTTCCATTAGAGGGTCTGTTATTGGTTTGAAAGTTTTACTACGTACTTTTTCAGCCTCATGTTTCCCAAACTTCAATAGCCTGTACTTTTCTTTAACCACCTCTCGCGCCTTCACTAACTGGCGTAGAACATCTTTCTCTTGTTGATACATGATGATTATATCTAATGTCTTGCAACAGACTGTAACGATTGCGCTAGGTATGTTCTAAATGTACGGCAAAATTATCAAAGCCTTTATTGTAGCGGCCATTATTTACTTGCCTATCCTTGTTTATAAAGACGAATCCATGTTTATCATCATTCCAGCAATTAGTGCATACATTTTTTAATTGAATGTATGGCATGTCTGAGTTTGTATGATCATCATACACATGCTTCAAATTAACTTCATCTTGACGAAATAAAACTAGAAAATTAACATTATTCCTTACGAGATGCTTTGGTACTTGAGCATATGACTGGATGTGTATTAATATCCATTGGGTACATAGGAACAAATAATACTTTCTTTCCAACTAATTTTAAAGTAAGTTTTTCTGTAAGTCATCGAATAGAAGGTTCCACAATAATGGCAGGGGGTGCGAGAAAACAATCTGACTTTTAGTTATCTTTAAATTATTTGTGATTTTCAAAAAAATTTTTAAATAATGGTTTTTAAATACCTATCAATAATGGTTATCCATCTCACTGTAACGTAACAAATAATAATGCAGATTATAAGGTTCACTGAGCCAGACTAGTGCATTACGCCATTGTAGAGCATAAAGTACTAAGCGGCCGAAGGGCGCAGTTGTAGTATATTTGTGCCCGAGTCACATATATTTTTTTTTACTTGCCAAGGGCATGAAGTGAAATTTTGCATGCATGGACACACTTTGCACCCGGTAAATCGCTTTGGGCCCTAGTTTCTTTCTATCCGTAGGGCCAAAGTGATTAGTAGGACGCAAAGCAACAAATGGAGTATGGCGCTTCTTGGTGAACACTATTTTTCCTACCAAGGGCACACTCGACCCTCAAAAACGCCTAAGGTCGGAAATAGTAGTTTTCGCCCATAGGCGCAAAGGATTAAAAGGACCCAAGGTCTTGTGCTTCTATAGTAATGAAAAGGTCGTTCGCTTTGGGTGCATACATTGCATTTCATTATTTTACATTCTGAATGATACACACATTTACAGTGTAAGACAACAAATTATACACTCTAAACGCATGGAAAGTAACCGAAAAAAAAGACTCTAGATAATTATAGAATCTACATAGTAAAATACCAAACTACTCCCAAAGGTGTACAAAGGTCATTGTTATAATTAATCAATGCCCGATCTTACCGCTAATTAAAATATAGTCTAAAGGAATGAGTGCTCCGATATATTTCGCCATTTTTCGTGGTCTGTACAAGTAGTTATTATCTGCCATTTTACTGCCAGGTTTTGCAATACATATTTTACCAATACGTGTCCGTATACATTTGGTACCAACAGTGGTAATTATTCCGAAACAGTATATCTTACACTAAGAGAAAAGTATAGTAAAAATTACTGTGCTAGAATGGCAATCTAGTACTGTTCGATCGTCTAAAGACTTTTTACTAATAGATCAATAATTTTTAGTGTTTAGAACAGTAATTTTTGTTGTAAGTGTAGTGATTTTTACTGTTTGTACAATAGAAATTACTGTCCGGAATAATGGTAAAAATTAGGATGGCCAAAGTAAAAAGTCTCCAGATTACCATTCCAGCACAGTAATTTTTATTATATTTTTTTCTCTGTGTATGATCTTTGTTCTTTTAATTAGCTCATATACTTAGAAAAATGTGAGAGAAATCTCTTTGCTCTTCTCACTTCTTAACACGGTATCTTATAACTTTTTGTTACACCTGTACTTATTAATTTGTACATATAATAGTAACGTCATACTATCTGGATGATGTATAACTGTAAGTACATGATCAAACAACGCAAATTATGAAATAGGGTCTTGGAACATCTAATAAAAACTATTATTTACGCAAAATAAAATTGAAAAATGAATGTAATAATAATAGCAAGCCTTGATATTCAGGACAAACTTCAGAGCTTTGCCATAAACATAACGATCTTTTTACCATAAGATACACATAAATTTTGAAGCACAGACGGCTCACACGATTATCTTACTAATATATGAAGCAAAGTCGCTAAAACCGTTGTAATCGCTAACCACAAGAACTACTGAACCAATGTTGTTAAAATTTTGCATATCGATTCTTGACACTTC
>NW_019379638.1:562264-574798 GCF_000648655.2 Copidosoma floridanum
ATCGTGTACCGTTACATAATCCGTCTGATATACTCAAATTTCGAATTAACATTACTATTGTACCTATTTTTAATTTAAGTTCATGAGGTGGCAAGCCTTCACGAATGTTGTTTAACATTTCTACGGGAAAATTCATATAAATATTATCATCTGACTTATCAACACCTTTATATGTTGCAGTATCGATGCTGTAATAAGTTTTAGTTTCCCCGTGTAATTTACTTAAAATCTTATTGATTAAAAAAAAAGTATATTCGTTATGTGAAGTTAGTATCACGTTATTGTCAAAATAGTTGCTGTAATTACCAAATATTTTGGTACAGACATCATCTGTTTTCCAAGATTTAGGAATGTTAAATGTTTCTATGTCCCCTTCTCCAATTCTTAACAATAATTTTGAAAATTCGTAATTACTAGAACGGATATTATTTTGTTATCTTAAAATTTTAAAGAAGTTCCATAAAAATGATGAGTAAATAGTTTCTTCTATTATTATAGTTCTATTACCGTTTTTTATAACTGGAAGGATTTGTCGAAAATCTCCTCCTAATACTGTTAATTTATCACCAAAGCAAAGTTTTGTATTACACAAGTCTCTCAACGTTTTATCAACGATTTCTAAAGCTTTTTTCGGAATCACAGAAGCCTCGTTTCATATTATTAAATCAACTTCCGTTAATTTTTTTTTTTCAGTTATAAATTCTAAAAATACACTTTCAATATTATCTAAGTCTAGAGGTTAACGAAAAGTTCTATGACTGGTCATACCTTTTGGTAGTAATACAGATGCAATTCCTGTCCAAGCCATTGACAAAATATTTTAACCTCTAGAAATAAAGTAATAAATGAGTGTCTTATATAAGTAGGTTTTTCCGGATCCACTAGGACCATCTATGAAATATACTTTTTTATCTTGTTCACAAATAGTTTTAAAAATTTTTCTTTGATCTTCATTTAAATTTGTGTACATTATATCGAAAATTTTTTTATTGAAAGATATTTCCTCAATATTGCAATTATTTATATAGTTCCTAATGGTTGGTGTCGGTAAACTAAAAGACTCACATGATTTACCTTCCAATACCAAAATTTGATTAATATGTAGAAGAGCACAATTATTATTATCATTATCAAAGTCTTCCGTAAAATATTTTTTATATCCATACTATATTTTAACTCCTTGAATGTTTTTTGAAATCAAAAACCAAGCAAAAAATTGTCTTAACTGGTATGAAAACATAATTGTTATGGCTTCTTTAAAAATATTGCCGATGTCAGAATCATGTTCTATTAAACCCATTGCAATTGCAGTATCCCTGAAATTTTTATATGTTATTCCTTCATGTTTTTTAACGTCTTCAAACGATGTAGCCCCATGTAATTTATTTAAAATAAGTTTAAAAAAAAGCGTTCATGATCTTTTGGAGATACTATGTTTAATCTACCTATAGCAATATTTTTCAGTGTAACTTTCCTTTTTTTCCAAATTAAGTTTATTGTCAAAAATGTAATGTTCTGGAATGTTAACATATTTTAGTGATTTTGCAAAATCATCTACTTTATTTTATTCAAACCAAGCTGTAAGGGGTGTTTGATAAATTTTTATTACATTTTTTATATTATTTTCTTCAAAAATGAGTTTTTGTTTATTTTCAAGATGAAAAGCTAGATTTACAACTGTATGACTTCTACCACAAATTGGATATTCTTAAAGTCCCCAAGCTGCTTTCATTGGACTTACATATCTAGCATCTACGTAACTACTAATTGTACTTTGTATTGATACTGCTTTGTATTGATGCACAATATTCGGAAGTTGGGGGGTTGGCGCGCAGTGCGCGCAGGGGGCACGTATATATAAATCCTCGAGCTCGTCGTTGGCTCAGTGGTTAGCATGCTAGCCTCCGAAACAACACAGCTCAAGGGGTCATGGGTTCGATTCCCGGTCGGAGTACTCAGATTTTTTTCTGATGGTTCTTGCCGGGTATCGAATTCATGAAACCGACTTAGGATAAAGATTTAGTTTTTAAGATGAAAAGAAAAATAAAAAAGCGATTGAAAAATAAAGAATTGTGACGAGCTCTCGATAACCGGTCCTGCGTGACCGGGGAGATAAAAAAGATATGATATGCGAATAATAAAGAACGAAAATGTAATGACAAGCGAAAATAAGAGATATGTATAATGATACGATGAAAACAACATGTTAAAAGACAATGTAAATGTTGAATAAATAAAGACAGTGTACATACCCATAGTAGGTCAGTACACTATGATATAAAAAAAAAAATATATATATCCTCCCTCACGAAGCTCTTCAATGATTGATATAATTTTATTATCATGACTTGTATTTCCTACTAACTTTTCAGCTATTAATAAGCGTAAACGATCTACTAATTCATTGAGATCATCCCAGTGTGCATAATCTACTTGTTGCATCATTTGAGCAGTTTTATAATGAGGTAGCAACGATCCACCTTTTTTACGAACCGTGAGATCAAACAATGGAGCAATAATTTTATTAAACTTATTACTATTATGGGTTCTTGTAGCTCCGTTTTTTTGAACCCCTTTCTATGAACACTTGAAGTTTGTAATATTAAATAGTATTTTTTTAAATCCTCGTGTGTCAACAGAGATTCATTAGGATGCTTTTGATAAGTAGCTCCATTATTCCAGGAGTCATTGGATAATTTAAATCGTTCATTTTGATACGATTGTTTTCAAAGTCTATTCACGAATCACCAAGCTTGTACGTCTCATTTTCTTTTCGTACTACATACTTTAAATCTAATAAATCTTTCTGAATCTGATCAAGTATTTGTAAATAAAAATTATTTGACAAATTTTTACTGACTTGAACAGAATCAAGAGATTTATCTTGAATAGTGTCATTTAAATTGGTATTATCATCATCACTTTCACTAATGGCAGACTCGAATGTTGAATCACCTTCACTGAATTTTTCTCTGATTTTTTATTGATTCACTGTATCAACTTTATCACTTTCTTCATCGTTTTTATTATAAAAATAATTAAGAGTAACAGAATTATTACTATTGTTTTCGTGTTTTTTTGTTTCGGCAACAATTTCCATTAAAGGGTCTGTTATTGATTTTAAAGTTTTACTACGTACTTTTTCAGCCTCATGTTTCCCAAACTTCAATAGTCTGTACTTTTCTTTAACCACCTCTTGCGCCTTCACTAACTGGCGTAGAACGTCTTTCTCTAGTTGAAGGATGATGATGATCTCATGTCTTGGAACAGACTGTAACGATTGCGCTAGGTATGTTCTAAATGTACGGCAAAATTATCAACGCCTTTTTTGTAGCGATCATTATTTATTTGCCTATCCTTGTTTATAAAGACGAATCCATGTTTATCATCTTTCCAGCAATTAGAGCACAAGTTATTAAATTGAATGTATGGCATGTCTGAGTTTACATGATGATTATACACATGCTTCAAATTAACTTCATCTTGACGAAATAAAACTAGAAAATTAACATTATTCCTTATAAGATGCTTTGATACTTGAGCATATGACTGGAAACAATAGAAACAATCCACATTTTTTTGTCTACCCATGCAGAAAAACGCCTTTACATTATCTTGTTTTTCATGGCTACATGATCAAAAATCATTGTAGAATTCTGTAATGCATCATCTAGTGAGACTACGGTTCCCTGTTCGCTCAGAGGTAAATATTTCACACCATCCATGGGCTCCAATAGTTCTTTTAAAAACTTGTATTTTGGTCCATGTAGCGATTTTGAATACACGTACACATACACGAGATGTCATTAGTAGTGCTTTGGAAGATGCTCGTAGTGCAGTTAAAAAATCGGGAGGTAAAAAGTATGTTGCGGTTCCGTGCATCTTACGCCTTCCTATATAGATTGGTGGAGCTTTACCTATGATTCCCTTGTTTGCTGGTTTGAGTGCAACTGGTGCTATAGCCAATGGAATAGCTGGAATTATAAAGAGCACGAATGCTGCTAAGTCAGCCAAAAAGCAGCTAGCAGAAAGTCAGAGACATAATCAAACCATGGAAGCTATCGCCCTTGGAAAAAGTCTTTATCTCAAACCACATAAAACTGAATTAGGAGTCTATTTAAAACCTTACGCTGGAAAAGGTTTAAAAGAAAATAAACCTCAAAAAAAAGAGTTTTAAGAAATAAAATTACCTGATCGTGCTCTAACTAACATAGATTTGATAAAATAATCTAAAATCTTAAAAATTCTCCATTTTCATGGAGTTTTCATGGCAAACAATTTGTCTGCTAATGTTCCATTGTTTTGTAAAACAGCTATAGTAAATCTTGATGATAAGAATGGACCTGGAACTTACTGGGTGGCTTATCGAAAACATGGTAATAATGTTGTGTACTTTGACAGTTTTGGAGATTTGCAGCCACCGACTGACTTAATGCTATATCTAAAAGTTAGTAAGGTGAAATATAATCATAAGCGATATCAAAAATTTAACTCCTACAACTGTGGTCATCTGGCTTAAAGTTTCTTTTCAAACAAATATAAATCTCTTAAATAGGGACCAATCATTTAGTTACACTTTGACAACCATGGAAGAACTATTAACACTCAGCTTCTCTGGTACTTCTTTAATTTTAGAAGCATAGTATTTTCCATCGATCGAGTTATCTCCAAAACACTGCTACGTTCTTGGCTTGGTAGAACTTTTGTCATTCAACTCAATCCCAAATATCGATGAAAATTGTAATAAATTTTATGTCAGCAATCAAGTCATTGTATTACCAACAGGCAGTTATGAGATTGAAGATATTAGGTCATTTTTGATTCAGGTATTACAAACTCGCAACATAACTCTCGATATTAAGCCAAACAATAATACGCTTCAAAGTGTAATCAAGTGTAGTCATACTATTGATTTTAGACTTAAAGATTCTATAGGCAGTCTATTAGGTTTCTCCTGCTGTACGACCTGGATATAAAATTATTGAAGTTCCATCACAAATAATTTACTTACCGATTATTGGGCGTATTATTAATCATGTACAACTACGCATTGTAGATCAGGATGGTTATTTAGTCAATTTTTGTCGAGAAGTCATAACTATAAGATTGCACATAAAATCCTCTCCATAATGGGCATTGTTTATAATCAAACAAATCATATAGGCAGCTTAATATGTACTCCATCGTTCAGTCAACAACAAGCTCTCAAAGCGTTGTGACGTCCGAGAAAAGAGTCCATCAAAACATTTAAAAAAATGATTAATACGTCAAAAACTAACTCATCAAAACATTCAGTTTAGAAATAGTCTAGGTCTAAAAATAAAAAGCCCTGGTGGAAACTAAATTGGGTATTTTTTGTTATGTACTACCATCTAGAAGTTCTTTACGTGTTTGAAGATTGGTCAAAGCAGATGAAAATATGGCAGTAACAAATACCACTGTGGGGACCCAACCCTGCTGCGTCTGCTAAAGCTGTCAGGGATGTGATATTATGAATCGAAAGGGCTGCACGACAACCGGGAGAAAGTTGCTCCAGGAACACGATCCTGAGGACCTCCTCCCCACAACCTGTCTCCAAGGCACGCATTCTGCTCAAAATCATAGACGGTTTGCCTTCTAGCGAAACCTGGTTGCTCAAAAGCTGACGGAAACGCTGTTCCAACGAGCCCCCAAAAGTAGAAATTATGCGTTTTTTAATTTGCTCGTAAAGATCTGGAGGCCTCGGATGCAAATTTAATAAATCAAGAATGGACATCATAGAATCCGCATCTAATTTTTCGGCAATGTAATCCGCTTTGGTCGCGGAGACCGTGATACCGCAATTTCTAAGAGTAATTTCGGCTTGAGCAAACCACGCCTGAGGGTGAGAACGCATAAAGTTCGCTATTTTAGGTGCTCGCGCAGCAGCCACTACCTGAGGTGTCGGATTTTCGCTGTCGTCACCCCTTGCGTTTAAATTTTTAGATCTACCCTGCACCTGTAGTTCGAGCTCTGCGATTTTGTCCATTGCTTGCTTGAGCGACGCTTGTAGTTCGTCGGCGGACATGATTAAAAATTTCAATAGAATAAGCAAAGTAAACAAACAAAAAAATTTTTAATGCAAAATACACGACGAGAGTGTAGGACTGCAAGAGTTTCAAAAAAATGGAGTATTTCAATTAAAAAGAAAAATAATAACGTTAAAAGTCTTAAAATACGCGGAGCCTCATGTTAAAATCGTGTTTAACGAGATACAAATAAAGAACAGCAAGCACGGCTTTAGGCGAAACACGAGGTAATTCCGAGAAAACGCTGCGAGTTGTGCAAGCGCGCACGCGTCGAGACACAACATATAATACGCAAGTTCACGTGGGCCCGCGCCAAGGCTGTAATTGTAAACAACGCGAGAAAAAGTATATGTGTATATACAAGTAATCAAACCGGTACGCAAAAAGAACAAAGCATGCAAACACTATTGAATCGCCTTTAATATAATTGTAAATGTTCGACGAAATCGCACTTCGCAAGGTCACGCATGAGTACCTGCAGGAGATGCGGCAAGACGATGAGCTGAGGGCCACTGCAAGCTGGAACGGGTATGATGAGCTGCATAGATGATGGGCTGTTGCTGGGCAATTCCGTTGGCCGGCGTAAACACGCAAGAATGCTGCACGATCAAGAGCACTGCACTGGAAGCGTCCGGAAGGGCTCGAATGGCTCGGTGATTTTGGCGTCGAGAGGCCGAGACAATCTATTTCGGAAGAATCATCGACGAGGTGTCAGCGTGAGCCCCAGGAAGGCTGGCTCTCGATAGGCAACAATGATGGCTGCCACAGCACAAACTTGCTGCTGCCACTGCACAAAATTGCTGCTTACATCTTCCAAGAAGTGTAATAATACCTTTCTTCTTCCTCAAGACAGTCGGGGTCACCAATATGGGATATAGGGACAGGTACTGCGACTCCCTCGCCTCCGAACACACGAATATCTCCGCTGTCAGAACTAATGCCCAAGCCACGACCCAACCCATTAGCCCGGTAGCAAACCTTTCGATTTCGTCCATGGATGATCGATCCTTTCAGCTTTTTGAAAAATTATCAAACAATGTTGATACCTTAAAAAAAGTGTCGATCTCCTCATGGGTAAAAATTGGATCGGCCCCTCCCGCGGCCGCTCAAAGTCGCGTAATCGTAACGACCACTCTCGCCGCAATAATGACAAGGCTATACCCAGTCTGAGTCCAACCCTGGCCCCAATTCTGATGGTCTCTGCTATATCCATCGTAAGTATGGAGCTAGGGCTTTTCGTTGTAAGGGCAACTCTCTTGACCTAAGGCACAGGAAAACTAGATTCTTCTCCTCGTGTGGAAGCTGCGAGCGAGGTTTCCTCTGGAACAAGACGCTTCCATATCCGCGACATCTCGTCTGATCTTCTTTTTCTTGTTGACACAGGAGCAGAAATCTCCTTGCTGCCCAAGACCGATCCTTCAGCTAGACCCACTGACTTTAAATTGTTCGCAGCCAATGATTCCGTAATCTACACTTACGGTGAGGTAGACCTGGCGCTTAATCTGGGATTGAAACGCCGTTTCCCCTGAAAATTCCATCGTGCCGATGTTCCTAGCCCGATTTTGGGGGCAGACTTCCTGCACTTTTATGGTCTTATCGTTGAGGTTTCGCGCCGCAGGCTCATTGACCCTCACTCGAACTTCTACTCAATTGGCTGTCTCAGAGAGGCCGCCTCGCCCATAGTCAGTCTCTTTTCCTCTAGCTCTCAAATTTCTCAAATTCTTGCTGACTTCCCTGAAGTCACAGGTGAAAAACCTGCTCAGTTTATTACGGCTAAAGACGTTTTTCATCATATAGAAACTCACGATCCACCGGTCACCGAACGCACGCGTCGTCTCGATCCCGAAAAATACCAAATAGCCAAAGAAAAATTCGAGCAGCTTGTCAGTAATCGTACTTGCCGATACTCCAAGAGCCCCTGGGCCAGCCCAATTCACATGGTGCGTAAGAAGGATGGCTCTTGGAGAATCTGCGGGGACTATCGCCGTCTAAACTCTCGCACGATTCCCGATAAGTTCCCCATACCCTACCTTCACGAT
Organism: Copidosoma floridanum; assembly: GCF_000648655.2. The sequence continues at coordinate 570,351 of NW_019379638.1, forward strand.
TATTCTGTTCTCTTAGAGGGTAAAAAAGTTTTTTCAAAACTTGACCTGTACAAAGCCTATTACCAGATCCCTATCGCGCCTACGGACATTATTAAGACTGCAGTCACGACCCCGTTTGGTTTGTTTGAGTATGTTTTCATGCCTTTTGGCCTCCGCAACGCGTCGCAGTCCTTTCAAAGATTTATTAATCAGGTTTGGGTGATCTGAACTTTATTTTTGTTTATCTTGATGATATTTTAGTTTTCTCTTCCTCTCCTGAGGAACACGATTCTCATCTCAAGACGGTTTTTGAACGTCTCAAAAATTCGGCTTCCGCCTCTAGCCAAATGCGAATTTCACAAATCGGAAATCGTTTTTCTTGGCCACCTCATCGATCAGGATGGCTCAAGGCCGTTCAAAGAGAAAATTCAGGCCATTGCCGATTTCTCCAGACCCAAGATGGTCCTCGAGCTCCGAAGGTTTTTGGGCCTTGTAAATTTTCATCGGCGTAGCCTTCCTAATGCTGCATCTGTTCAGGCTCTTCTCTATGCATTCACGCACGACTCAAAAAAAAACGATCGCCGGCTAATTGATTGGGCGGAAGAATCCATCAAGGCTTTCGAGGACACTAAAAATAGTCTTATTAACGCTTGTCATCTCGTGCATCCCTCTTTCACTGCTCCTACGCATCTTGTAACCGATGCCTCAGACTTTGCCATGGGTGCAGCCCTCGAGCAGTTGACTGATGGAACTTGGCACCCTTTAGTGTTCTTCTCGCAAAAATTCTCTCCGGCTCAGTGCAAATATAGCGCTTATGACAAGGAACTCACCGCTATTTTTACGTCCATAAAGTACTTTAAATATTTTCTTGAGGGTAGGTGCTTTAAAATCGTCACTGACCATAAACCCCTGATTTATGCTTTCGCGAAAAAGGCTGATAAAGCCTCTCCTCGTCAGTGCCGATAGCTGTGCTTCATCTCTCAATATTCCACAGAGATCGAACATTTACCCGGCACAGATAATGTCGCAGCAGACGCTCTCTCTCGCGTCGACATGATTCGCCTACCTACTGATATCGAGATGCCCGAACTTGTTCTGCATCAGCAGCACGACGTCGAGTTAAAGTCACTCCTCGAGTCTTCAGACTGTTCATTAAAACTCAAAAGCATCGAACTAGGTCACGAGCATCTTCGTCTCTTCTGCGACCTCACTGGCAAAATTCTTCGTCCCTACGTTCCAAAACCATTACGCAAACGAATTTTTGATCTTTTTCATAGTTCTCCTCACCCTGGCGCTAAAGTTACAGATCAACTGATTCGTCAAAGATACGTTTGGCCCAACATGCACCGAGATATAAAAACTACAGGGAACACATGAGAACACTCAAACCAGTGCCCGTTGAACACCGTCACAAGGCTTGCCCATTCTTTTTTAAGAATCTTCGCACTTGCTCACATGTATTTCGTCGTAACCTAGCTGCCAAATCACTCGAACGTCCTTACTCGGGCCCTTACAAAATCATCGAGCGAATTTCCGACCTCGACTATAAAATAGATATAAACGGTACACACAAAGTTGTCTCAACAGAACAACTCAAACCAGCTCATTTTGTTCCGAAGGACCTTGAGGCACCCACTGTGGATCTCACCACATCCTGCATTCTACCTCCAAGGCCCATTCCTGTACTTAAAACCTATCCGTGCAATAAACAATGCAACAAAAAAGTTCATTTCAGCACATCCGTTAATAAATCTAAGTAAATTTGTTTTCTGGTCTCTGCGGTACCTGGTTGCTAATATTAAGGAAAATTAATTAATATAGTCTCAGCTTATTTAACGCCAACTGTGATTTTATATTTACTCAGTTATACCATTACTGTAAAATTGCGTTACATTTAATGTTTAATCACACCAAAGTGCCTTGCGTTGGCCGATTTGTAACTCAGAGACTGCGAATTTATAGTTTTTAATTTCTCTGTTATTGTCAAGTCAATGTTAGTTTTGAAGACAGTCTGTAAAACTTCTTTTAAATATCTTCTTAACTTGCGCTAGCAACGTTTATGTTTTACGTCTAATTTATCATTAGTCAAATCTACATAGACTTTAAGTAGTGTCTAAACACATTTTGTAATCATATTTAACATCATTTGAGTCTTACAACTTTATAATGGCCTACACCTGCGCGGCCACAGCGTAATTACACACACTCTGTAAATTATTATTTTTTTTATGTGTAGAGACTCTGTTCCGTTAAAACAAATTGTTTCCAACGTTAATTGTAACTAAGTAAAAACAATCCAATTTGTGTTGTACTGCGATTTAAACAGTAATGTTTTTGTCAAGTTGCGTTCAAACATTTTTTTATTCTTGTAACTCATATCAGTTTGTTACGGCCACAGCCTTTCACTTTCTTTTTATTTGTTCTGTCTCAGGGGGGAGTAGTGTGGGGACCTGACCCTGCTGCGCAACCGTCAGTAAAAGAGTAGGCTCTTTAGCCTTCCTCCGCTTCTCTTATCCCCGCGTCTCTGCTCATCGTGCAGGCCGCTGCGCGAGCAGAGAAGTCTCGACCGTCATTGCGAGCACACATTTTGTAGCTTCCTTGAGAAGCCCTTTCATACCAGTGAATATTAAACATCTTCTTGTTAATGCTAACAAGCGTTTAATTACTTCACCTTCCTCCTCAACTCCTGAACACGGCAGCCATGGGACTGCCACCTCAAGCCGATTCATAAGCCACATACTCATATCCCATACCACATTGATAAATGACGCCATCTGTCACTTATTTAAAGAAATACGATATGAGATAAATGCTATTGAGATAGACACGTGCAAAAATGTTGGTCTTACAACCCTTATGAAAAATTGGCCATCGCTTTGTCCTGATCAAACAAAATCTATGATAAATGTAGGTTGGCCTGACGTTGGAGAAGAAGATAATAGTCTTACTATTAATAACGGCTCCTTTGATATTATACTACCACTAAATCAAGACTGGCGCTTGCCTTATGATTGTATTTATTGTTAAGAAAGTAAGTGACCGGGTTGCGCGGGAATTGGCACTTGCCTTATTTTTTTATTTATTACCATTAGTTAAAGCGACTCAGAAGCACCCCAGGTTATGCGGGGATTTGTGCTTGCCTTATTTTTATTTATTGTAAGGTAAGTAAGTGACAAAAAAGCAGCCCGGGTTGTGTGAAGATTAGCGCTTGCCTTATTTATTTACTTATTACTTCTAATTAACGTGACTTATAAGCGCTCAAGGTTATGCGGGAATGAGTGCTTGCCTTATTGTTATATTTGTTGTTATGTAAGTAAGTGGCCCCTAAGCGCCCCTGGTTGTGATGAGATTAGCGCTTGCCTTATTATTTCATTTATTGTTAAGTAAGTAAGTGACCAGTAAGTTTCCTTAATATTTTATTTATTGTTAATCAAGTAAGCACCCCAGGTTTTGTGGGGATTGGCGCTTGCCTCATTTCTTTATTTATTGTTTAGTAAGTAAGTGACCAGTAAGAGCCCCAGGTTGCGCGGGGATTGGCGCTTGCCTTGTTTTGTATTTATGGTAAAGTAAGTGACCAGTAAGCGCCCCGGCATGTGCAAAGATCGGCACTTGCCTTATTTTTTTATTTATCACTACTGTTTAAAGAGATCAAAAAGCTTCCCAGCTTATGTGGGGATACGTGCTTGCCTTGTTTTTATTTATTGTTAAGTAAGAAAGTAACCAGTAAGCCCCCGTGTTGTGCGGGGATTGGCACTTGCCTTATTTTTTGGTTTATTGTTAAAGAAGTAAGAGACCACTAAGTGACCCGAGTGGTTCGGGGTTTGGCACTTGCCTTCTTTTTTATTTATTGTTAAGTAAGTAAGAGACCAGTAAGAGCCCTGGGTTGTTCAGGGTTTGGTGCTTGCCTTTTTTTAGATTTTCTACTACTCATTAAAGCGACCAGTAAGCGTCTCAGGTTGTACGGGGATTGGTGCTTGCCTTATTTTTTTGTTTATTGTTAAATAAGTAAGTGACCACTAAGTGACCCGGATTGTTCAGGGTTAGGTGATTGCCTTATTTTTTTATTTATAACTACTCATTAAAGTGACCAGTAAGCGCCCCAAGATGTGCGAGAATTGGCACTTGCATTTTTTTTTATTTATTGTTAAGTAAGTAAGTGACCAGTGAGTGCACCGGGTTGTAAGGGGTTTGGTGCTTGCTTTATTTTTTTATTCATTACTTTTAATAAAAGCATCTTGGAAGCGCCCCAGGTTGTGCGAAAATTGAAGCTTGCTTTATTATTTTATTTATTGTTAATTAATTTAGTGATCCGTTAGCGCCCTTTGTTGCGCGGGGATTGGCGCTTGCCTTATTATTTTATTTATTGTTAAATAAATAAGTGAATAGTGAGTGATAAATAACGTTTAATGACATTTAAGTTTGTTTTCAGCTTCAAATCAAAAACTAAAAACTGTGGACTACAGTCTCAC
>NW_019379639.1:33938-161759 GCF_000648655.2 Copidosoma floridanum
AAAAAAAAAATTTCTTTAAAAATCAAAAACATGAAACAACGTAAAAAGAACAATGTTACTTTGTGATAGTAAATAAATGGTTTTACCTTAAGTGTTTCTGCCACCATTAAATAATAAGTAGTTATGTTAAATTAAAACAGAATAACAATCAAATGAATAACATTCCAAAGTATGGTAATCAGCCATTGCTTTTCCAGAAGGTAAAAATTTGCGTGTAATCAATCCAAAGTCATAATCAATCAATAAATGATAGAAGAAGCAATATGCACAAGTAATCGCGAGTCAGAGCTCATATTTTTTTATGTGCAAAGGACCTCTTGGACATGGATTATAAAGGCGGGGAAGAAGGCTCTAGTGCACAGAGTTAGCTAGAATTGAAAGTATGCTAGTGTCAAAATTTTTTTCTGGAATCTGTATAATTTATCTGAAATATATCTTGGTTACGTGATTACAGAATATATATTAACTTTTTAACGTTTAATATTTGAGTATTATGCTCAACTGCAAAGAACGAAAATCTTCCCTTGGTGCGTAATATACTGTTTCATAAGTATTGTCACGATTATTACTTTTCAAAAGTATAATTTTCAGAATTCAGACTTTTCAAAGGTATTAAATGTAGTATACTTTGATAATAACAATAACAAAATCGACAAAACCTACAGCTCCCCGTTGTGGTTGAAGTAGAGCTACAATATGTGGTTGAAATAATGCTTCAATTTAGATCTCATTTTTTAACTTCAAGTGCTCATGTACTTGTTAATCTAATACAAGGGATATTTTTTGGATGTATTGTTTGATTTCTGTAAGTAAACCAAATTGACCAAAATTTTTGAACTTTTCTATGTGTTGAATGGACTTTCAAAGATTCTATGATTTCATCTATACTAACTTTTAATGAGTGTCAGTTGGTTTTGCCCATTTGAAGAATATTAATATTTCCATTGAAATTTGTTTTTACTGATTGAGGCCTTTAATAGTATGCTAAAATGTATCTGACTGAGTTTCAAATGTGTTTGTCTTGAAAGCTTTCTAAAAAATTAGGAAGAATTTTTGGAAAGACAACTTCTTTGTCGAAGTAGTGAAAATCAAATATAAACTAAAAGTAAGTGTAATTTTTTTTTTATCCTTCTTACAGGAAAAGTATAAGAATACAAAGTTGTGTGAAATACAATTGAAATAGACGTTTATGTTCTACCACCTAATATCTACATAAATTTTTTACTTCCTCCAAAATTATACATATCTTAAAAAGTTTTTATTCGGATGAACTTACATTTATAAAGTGGTTTTGTTTCTACAGTACCATTTCTTGAACATTAGAATGTATAATTTTTTAAGATTTTCTTTGAATAAGCTTTCGTTTCAAAAGTGGCTTTGCTTATTTATTACTGTAATGTATGCACATGAGCGTGTAGGTATGTGTAGCCAGCGCTATTAAACCAAAGTGCGTGTTGGTCTGCGTATCGACAGTCAGTCGTAAGCCAGCTGGCTAACAAGCACCTGCGCTTATGTAATATCTATACTGTTACTAATAAACTATACTTATACCTTATACCAGTATCTAAGCTTACTCACACACCCCATGAATACAATATATTAACATATATCACACTGGCGCCGAGGAAATCGGGAACGCGTGTTACAATAAAACGGGCATTCCGTGCGAGTGGGTTGTGAGTAAGTAGGAAAGTCGCGATCGTTTTGAAGTAAGCTTGTTTAAAATAGGAATATCGCGAGAATAATGGTTTGAGTAACAGTGGGAGATTTGGCTACGGGATTAATGGCCAGTGGAGTTCACGAATCTACAGACGCTACAGCTCGCACGGCTTGGGTTAACAATTTATACTTAGTTAACAATTTATAAGGAGTCATACAAGAATTGAACCTTAGAGAAGTAAAATTCGACGCCCAATCGACGTTGGATGAACTGCGTAAAGTTCTAGTGAAAGTCGTGCGTGAACAGGCAAAAGCACCAGTACCGGTTGAAGGTACTGATTCAGCAACTGAAACTGAAAACGAGGAAGAAACAGAAGAAATGGCCCAGTCAAAAGCAGCAAAATTAGAATTCGTCCTCAGCAGCATGACTGGGAGATTTTCGTTGAGCGACTGGACATAATGTTCATGGCAAGAGAAACTAAAGACGATAAAAAAGCAGCAATCTTGCTAACTAGATTGGACTAGGACGCATACAAATTAATAAAAAATTTATGCGCACCAGGAAAGCCTGTAACAAAGGATTACGCTGCACTGATTAAAATAATGGGAGATAACTTAGCGCCAAAACCCTCACAAGCTATGGAAAGCTGTACATTTAACATGGCAAAGCAAGAAAGCCACGAAAGCGTTGCTGATTTTGCAGCACGGTTAAAAAAACTGTCTCTACATTGTGAGTTTACGGATTTGCCTGCAGTATGTAAAGATCAATTCATGTGTGGAATTCGCGACCAGGAGACAAAAGTAGCATTGTTTAAAGTCAAAGATTTGACTTTTAAAAAAGCGTTAAAAGAAGCTCATGCTAGGGAAAGCGCAGTGAAAAATGCTTTAAGTTCGCTTCGGACCTTGGATGGAAAGAGAACACAAAATAATATTTTCAAATTCAAGGCTAAAAGCAATAGTCAAAATCGAAATTAAAATGTAAAGGCTGATAGAAAGTCTGCCAAGTTTTATCGTTGTAATAGTAAAGATCACAACGCAGTTACGTGTAAGTTTAGAGACTATGAGTGTAATTATTGCCATTAGAGAGGGCACTTACAAAGGGCTTGTATCGCCAAAGCTTCAACACCAGAAATGAAATACTTAGGCGGACAAGAAGAGGACAAATTTGGAAAACAACGGGACGGCGATGACAACAGCAGCATTAACGAGAGCGAGGCCGAGGTGACGCCATCAGATAAGAATTTGTATGTGAGGGACTTCTATGTTCTGCGTAAAGGTAAACAAAGCAAGATTACGCGCTCAGGCAACGTGGAGCCTACGTTTTTAAAATTTACGATTATTAGAAAAGCGGTTTCAATGTTTTTAGATACAGGAACTTTCTATACGGTCATTTCTGAAAATTTTAAAAGTAAATATTTTCCTGAATTCAAAGTCGAACAGACGAATATCGTGTTTTATGGTTACAACGACCACGCGTTTCATGTTACGGGAGAATTAAAGAATTTAAGAGTAGAATTTATTGGGTTAGAGAAGCGATTAAATTGTTTTGTTATGCCAGGTTTGGGACCGCCGTTGATTGGTAGGAAATGGCTTGAGGCGTTTGGGTGCTGGCCGTTACAAAATTTAATAGATAAACAAAGGGAGACGAATCAAATATTTAAAATTGATAACATGAATGTTAAAGAGTCTATTACTAGGAATTTTCCTACATTGTTCGATTCATCCCCAGGTTTATATAATAAGACTAAAGTAAACTTATATTTAAAAGATAATGCTAAGCTGGTAGCACTCAAGGCGAGACATGTGCCACACGCGCTCATGCCATTGATCGAAGAAGAAATTGATCGTTTAATTAAATTAGGGCATCTTGAACGCGTTGAAACTAGCGAATGGGCCACACCGATCGTGCCTATCATGAAAAGCAATGGCAAGGTGCGAATATGCGGAGATTATAAATTAACTATAAATCCGCAGCTAATAATTAACAAGTATCCGTTGCATCGAATTGATGATATTTTCGCGATTTTAGAAGGAGGTGAGCATTTCTCACAACTAGATCTCTGTCATACGTATATGCAGTTTGCCATTGAAGACAAATGTAAAAAGTTTTTGACTATCACGACCAACATGGGATTGTTGCAATATACTAAACTGAGCAAAGGTGTAGCGTCAGGCTCAGGTATTTTCCAGCAAAAAATCGACGAATGCCTCTTAGGTATATTGGGCGTCATAGCTTATCTTGATAATATTTACGTCACGGGACGTAACGATACTGAGCATACTGATAGACTCGAGCAAGTGTGTGAGAGACTATCGGATTGCAACTTACGTTTGAATACAGAAAAAAGGGAGTTTTTTTAAGACAAAATTGAAGTACTTGGTTTCGTTATAGATCGTGATGGCCTACACAAGGCAAAATCAAAGGTTAAAGCCATGGTTGAAGAGCCTCAATCTACATCAACTAAACAAGTACCATCGTTTTTAGGTTTAATTAATTTTTATTTGCGGTTCTTAAAAAATTGAGCAGTTAACTTGCAACCACTGTATGAATGCGCGAATAATAAAGTTTTCGAATGGTCTAGCGAATGTGAAAAAGCGTTCAACTGGGTCAAGGTGGAACTTATATTATCTCGTGTATTGGCACATTACGATCCAAGCAAAAAAATTATTTGGCTTGTGATGCGTCAAAACACGGCCTATCGGCTATTTTATCTCACTTGTATGATGACGACACTGAGAGACCAATAGCATATGCATTAAAAAGAATTCCGTCAAAAGAAATTAATCGAGCGATAATCGATAAGAAGGCTAGTGCGATAGTGTTCAGGTTTAAAAGATCTTACGATTTCGTATACGGCAGAGAGATTATTCTACGCACCGATCATAAGCCGTTGCAACATATTTTTGGGCCTAAAAAGGGTATACCCATTACCGCGGCGAGTAGATTACAAAGATGGGCATACCTACTATCGGGTTTCAATTACACCATCGAATAAATTAAATCAAAAGATAATGGGAATTGCGACGCACTGTCACGTTTACCAATCGAAGATGAAACGGATATTTTCGACCAAGATTTTACATTTTTTTATTATATTAAAGGTGAATTAGATTCAATCGTTTGGAAAACGGTACAGGAAGAAACAAGGCGTGATGCGACTCTTAAACAAATTATGCTGTATGTAAAAAATGGATGGCCCTTGGAAACGCCAGAATATGCTAAGAGTTTTGAAAGTGAAAAAAACGAACTTCCCTTAGAGAATGAATGTTTATTTTGGGGCATTCGAATCGTAATACCAAAAGAACTTAGACCAGCAATGTTGCGAGAGTTTCACTTGTCGCACCTTGGTATGGTAAAAATTAAATTGTTTGCGAGGTCGTACGTGTGGTGGCTAAATATTGATGATAATATTGAATCCTTAGTTAAATCGTGCGAAATATGTAGTGAAAAGCAAAAAAATCCGCTGCGGCGTTAAGACAGCCCTTCTCAGCCGTGGCCATGGCCCGAAAGAGCATGGTCGTGAATTCATTTAGATTTCCTAGGTCCGTTTATGGGACATATGCTCCTTGTGGTAATAGACACCCATTCAAAATGGCCCGAAGTCATTAATTTTGAGAGCAATACGAAATTGTACAGAGTGATTGAAAAATGCAATAAATAGTTTGCAAGATTCGGTTACGTGACCCATGTAGTAACTGATAACGGTCCTCAATTTACGAGCATCGAATTTAGAGAATTTTTATAAAAGACTGGTATTTCACACTCGTTTTCGCCTTCATATCATCTGGCAACCAACGGCGCAGCCGAAAGTTTTGTTCATACATTTAAGGATAAAGTAGGAAAAATCGTGGGAGGGGCAAAGAGCTTGAATGACGCAATTGATATTTTCTTATTTGATTATCGCAGCTGTAAGCACTGCATGACGGGAAAAAACCCGGCTGAATTGATGTGCGATTGCGAGATGCACACTAGATTCGACATACTGGTCCCAGTACACACACAAGCTACCGTGGAAAAAAGCCAACGTGAGCAAGTCAAAGCCTATCGAATTAGCGTTGAGTCGATTTCGAGGCAGGACAAAGCGTTAGCGTTGCAAATAATACCGTGAACCAAAAAAATCGAGTTCCTGGCATAATCGAGAAACAGTTGCCGCCTGCAACGTACAGTGTAAATGTCGCGCCCGGAAAGTTTTGTAAGTGCCATAAGAATCAGCTAGTTAAGACCGATGTCACTAAGCTAAGACGTTCGTCGCGCATAGCCGCTAAATTTAAGGGCGGAGGAGTGTAATGCTTGCACATGAGCGTGTGAGTATGTGTAGCCAGCGCTATTGAACCGAAGTGCGTGTCGATCTGCGTATCGACAGTCAGTCGTAAGCCAGTCGGCTCACTAGCACCTGTGCTTATGGAATATCTACACTGTTACTAATAAACTATACTTATACCTAATACCAGTATCTAAGCTTACTCACACACCCCATGAATATTATATATCAACATATATCACAATTACCATGTCTTGAACATAAAAGTAGATAGTTGTTTCAAGTAATTTTACACCAATTAAACTAAAACTATCGAAAAATATACTAAATCTTAAAAATATCTCAAATTTTACGATTTCTTCTATTTGCTTGAAAGTATACGTCAATATCATGAAAAGTTGCTATTTGGAGTGACCTATAATTTTAAAGTGGATTTTTTTCTGTTTTATTTATTCCTTGAATATTAAAATAGTAAATTATTTTTAAAAGTTTTGCATTGGTGTGACTTAAATTTCAAGATAACAAACTTATTACTTGAAAATTGCTCTGATTAAATAATTTATTTTCTACCTACACAATAAAGTGTTACTACCTAAATACTTTAGCTTGATATTAATCAAATAATTCCAAATATGTAAATAAATGATATGTGGGAATAATGACGTTTGCCACTCAAGCACCAATCACAATACTCACATAATTCTCAATTTGATATATTTTTTATAAACATTATCTAACAATGTATTTATGAAAAAAAATTTATTTGGACAGCAAATGATAACCATACTATTTAAGGTTATTCAATTACTTAACGACGTTAAAAGTAACATTTACTCAACGTTTTATAAATTAACCAAAAGCTTTTATCATGTACTTAAATGTAATAATTTGTTACTTACATCCTGAATGGCTCAAGTGACCATCATTTTCAAGCACAATTTAAAATACATAAAATACCTTAATAATGTTGTTGTTGTGAGCTTGTGAGATAAAAAGCCAAAAAAACAGCAAGTGGTGTTACATATAATATATTGACCCATTACCAGGTGAGGGGTTGATGCAGAAGACACCGTTTTCTTTTATTTATTCATTATGTTAATGCATGCTGATGTGCAAACTGAAATTCTTATCTGCATAGCACTATTATCGATTAACATTATAGCGCGTGCTTACAGTGCGAACTTACGCGGACAGTATGGTTGTTCTCTCGCACAAAACAAAAAGTGTGTCAGCTGTTCTGTAGTTGGTATGGTATCTAACCTTACGTACTCATAGCGTTGCTGCTCTACTTTTGGGAACGCTGCGGTCCCAAATAAGAGAGCAGCTCTCCCAAGCTGTGAGGGTACTGTGAAACCAAAGCAAAGTATTGTAACCATCCCAGTCGGGACTGCATGGTCACCAATGTTCTCTCAGTGTAATTGTTGTCATCACGACAATTGCTTTCGTGTAGGATTTAGTACGTCGTTGCCAGAGATGAGTAGAGAGATTGCTTTTTTTTTTGATACGTTAAAATGAATATATATTTTATTCTAAATCTATTCAATAATACGCACTGTCACGTTTACCAATCGAAGATGAAACGGATATTTTCGACCAAGATTTCACATCTTTTTATTACATTAAAGGCGGATTAGATTCAATCGATTGAAAAACGGTACAGGAAGAAACAAGGCGTGCCTCGTAAACAAATTATGCTGTATGTAAAAAATGGATGGCCCTTGGAAACGCCAGAATATGCTAAGAGTTTCAAAAGTAAAAAAAACGAACTTTTCTTAGAGAATGAATGTTTATTTTGGGGCATTCGAATCGTAATACCAAAAGAACTTAGACCAGCAATATTGCGAGAGTTTCACTTGTCAAACCTTGGTATGGTAAAAATTAAAATGTTTGCGAGGTCGTACGTGTGGTGGCCAAATATCGATGATGATATTGAAGCCTTAGTTAAATCGTGCGAAATATGTAGTGAAAAGCAAAAAAATCCGGGAAGGGCTGTCTTAACGCCGTGGCCATGGCCCGAAAGAGCATGGTCACGAATTCATTTAGATTTCCTCGGTCCGTTCATGGGACATATGTTCCTTGTGGTAAAGACGCCCATTCAAAATGGCCCGAAGTCATTAATTTCAAGAACAATACGAAATCGTACAGAATGATTGAAGAATGCAATAAATTGTTTGCGAGATTTGGTTACGCGACCCATGTAGTAACTGATAACGGTCCTCAATTTGCGAGCGTCGAATTCAGAGAATTTTTAAAAAATAATGGTATATCACACTCATTTTCGTCTCCATATCATCTGGCAATCAACGGCGCAGCCGAAAATTTTGTTCATACATTCAAGGATAAAGTAGGAAAAATTGTGGGAGGGGGAAAGAGCTTGAATGACTCAATTGATATATTCTTATTCGATTATCGCAGCTGTAAGCACTGCAAGACGGGAAAAAGCCCGGCTGAATTGATGTACAACCGCGAGATGCGCACTAGATTCGACATACTGCGCCCAGTACACACACAAGATACCGTGGAAAAAAGCCAACGTGAGCAAGTCAAAGCCTATCGAGGTTCGCGTCAAGTCAATTTCGAGCCAGGACAAAGCGTTAGCGTTGTAAATTATACCGTCAACCAAAAAAATCGAGATCCTGGCATAATCGAGAAACAGTTGTCACCTGCAACGTACAGTGTTAATGTCGCGCCCGGAAAGTTTCGTAAGCGCCATAAGAATCAGCTAGTTAAGACCGATGTCACTAAGCTAAGACGCTCGTCGCGCATAGCCGCTAAATTTAAGGGCGGAGGAGTGTAATGTATGCGCATGAGTGTGTGAGTATGTGTAGCCAGCGCTATTGAACCGAAGTACGTGTCGATCTGCGTATCGACGGCCAGTCGTAAGCCAGCCGGCTCACAAGCACCTGTGCTTATGTAATATCTACACTGTTACTAATAAACTATACTTATACCTAATACCAGTATCTACGCTTACTCACACACCCCATGAATATAATGTATCAACATATATCACACTGGCGACGAGGAAATCGGGAACGCGTGTTACAATAAAACGGGCGTTTCGTGCAAGTGGGTTGTGAGTANCTGTACTAATTCATGTATACGTTGTACTATGTCTATCAGTTTAGTACCTGTCGTCAACCTATCCTCCGGTCCATGTTCTTGATTACCAAGCTCCTGTAACCCATCCCTTTCTACAACCATCTTTATTTTTTCCAATATCTCATCTACTCTTACCCCTTTTATTTTTCGCGCTAATTCTTTCAGTTTCAAATTTGAGCTCTTAAACTTAATTATCTGGTTCTCGCCCTCCTCCTGACTCGGGTCCAATCTCGTCTCTGATGTTTGGGCTGTGCAATCTTTTGCTAGGTCTATTACTCCTGCCTTCATTACTTTAAATGTTTTGTGCTTGGTGTGATCGCATTGTACGTGTATCTTTTCCTCTTCCGTGGTGCTGAACGCATGTTGATTCTTCGCGTGAAGACGTGTCCAATATGTGCCCTTTAATTTTGCTAGTACTATTGGGCACTCTTTCGGTGACTTAAATTTCAAGATAACAAACTTATTACTTGAAAATTGCTCTGATTAAATAATTTATTTTCTACCTACACAATAAAGTGTTACTACCTAAATACTTTAGCTTGATATTAATCAAATAATTCCAAATATGTAAATAAATGATATGTGGGAATAATGACGTTTGCCACTCAAGCACCAATCACAATACTCACATAATTCTCAATTTGATATATTTTTTATAAACATTATCTAACAATGTATTTATGAAAAAAAATTTATTTGGACAGCAAATGATAACCATACTATTTAAGGTTATTCAATTACTTAACGACGTTAAAAGTAACATTTACTCAACGTTTTATAAATTAACCAAAAGCTTTTATCATGTACTTAAATGTAATAATTTGTTACTTACATCCTGAATGGCTCAAGTGACCATCATTTTCAAGCACAATTTAAAATACATAAAATACCTTAATAATGTTGTTGTTGTGAGCTTGTGAGATAAAAAGCCAAAAAAACAGCAAGTGGTGTTACATATAATATATTGACCCATTACCAGGTGAGGGGTTGATGCAGAAGACACCGTTTTCTTTTATTTATTCATTATGTTAATGCATGCTGATGTGCAAACTGAAATTCTTATCNTTGGTTGGAGATAAGCGACGACGTTCGTCATATTTATTCTCTCCTGCTCTACCGGTAACGGTGATATTCTGAGAAGGTCTAGACCCTCTCTTGTTACCAGCGGTATTTCAAAATAATAGATAATTTTTCTATCAAGCGCTATCAATGCTATCTTTGATATTTCTGCTATTTTTCCCCCGTCGTGTTTTTTCCTCCCGGAAATCTAAGGTCCAGTCTAAATTGTTCTGCTAATATTTCTGCTTTCATTATCACCTCTAGCGCTGCTTCCGGCAGGTGTGACACGCCTTGATTCGCTAAATATATGATATCCGTCCCTTTCTCAAATTTCGTTACGAGTTCTTCGGTCAATTTTTTAAAATTTTTTACCATTCCTAATACTCTGTCGTACCCGTCTATAAGTTCCATAAATATTTTCAATCCTTCTTCTGTTACCTTCCCTGCTTCGTCTTCAAATCTCATCTCTTTATAGCTTGGAGAACCTGCTCGTGATTACCAAACGTTGAAATCTTCATTTGTTCTTTTAAGTACCTTGTAGTGTCAGTCATGTGCGTCAGGTTTAACTTCACTATCTCCTGTATTTTCTCCTTATCTGCCTCTGCTATCTGTCCCTGGAGTGTCTGTACCATTTTGATTGGGTTATCATCGATTTTTTGGCCTACTACTGCCCTGTACGCCGTTTCCATTCTTTGTAAGGCTTCTAAGATTCTTTTAGTAGCCCATTCTACCTGCTCTTCACCTTCATCTCTCTTCCTTATAGTTACCCTACATTTCTATTTGGTTTGTTGGCTTGCTTGTAGAAATGCCTCTGTCTGTTGGGCTATTTGATTCCAATCTACAAACCATATTATCTTCCATGTCGACGTGACTGATTGAATTGGACCCAGATTCTTTACTAGTATCCACGGATTTCTTTTGATTTGCTCTATCTCCCCCAGCTGTTCTCCTACCAGCGTGGTTTAACCTCTAAAACATAAAATAGTTATCTTTTTTCCCGTTCTCACCCCCATTTATCGTAAGCTCCTAGGTCCCTAGGTTACCCTTGATTAAGGAAAGAGAGAACAACTACGAGAGAAAGAGAAAAAATTCTACCTTCCTTCTTATTTTATTGTTATTTCTTTAGTTTTATTCTGTTTTAACGTTCTGTAAAAATACAAAAGCCCCTGCCATACAATTTGTAACAAATACTTTTCTAACAATCATTAAATGCAATCTAGTATTAGGGCTTGACTGGTTTTTACGGTAAGTAGCAAGTGTGGCTCCGTCTTTATATTCAGGGTGTATTGTTGCATATATTATTAATGTTATACTAATGTACATCTATATTTTTTACACCATGTATATGTATGTTATAAACATAAGGTACTTAAAATAGTCTTATTCCTTACTTGGCTACGTTACACGCATTCACTCATTCGGTTAATTCCCAGTGGAGGCGAGTGTGGATATGAGAGGGAAAAGGAAAAGGGGTAAATTTTATTGCTCTATATTATAAACTTTTGTTTCCTGACTCTGTATGCTACGTTATTCTTATTTCTTCCTTATTTCCCTTTTCTTCAAGTGACTCACCTAAGGTGGGAAGGGATTTACATAGGTGTATGAATCTGCGTTTGCTTTTCCAACGTTGCTGCTGAGTCAGTGTATTCTACGTCTCCTGACATGCATGATCTCTGCAGTTAACTTGGACAGTCATGGCCGATTTCAGTCAATTTTTTGATCGCCTTCTTGGATTTGTCCGGTTGCCTTTAGGTGACTCGCGATCCACGCGCTTCGTTGTCACCAGTAGTGATGCATGTGGATTACTGTTGGGGGCTGTTCTCCACGAGGAAGCCGCGTGCGCCGTGCCAGGTTGCCAAAGCGTAAGTATCAAAGCAAATTTTTTTTTTTTTTTTTTTTTTGGGTTTTATTTATTGGGTTGTAGGTTACACGACTGTATGCGTGCCGGGATGTCCCCGCTGTAGAACGGCCCCCTGGGCACAGCATTGTTGTGCTCAGTGGGCCGACCACGCTAGCACCAATATATTGTGGGCAGCATGGTTCAGTAAGTGCTCTTGGCTTTCGTCATATTTTTTTATTCTTATGGCTTCTTTATTTTTTCTAATGCAATAATTATTTTTTTTTTTTATATAGCTTGGGGTGCGACTGATAGTCGATCCCTATGCCTCCTTCGGTGTCCCGGTTCCTTAACTATTACCAAGGTGGCCTTCCGGCGCATTGCCACTGCCAACCTTGCGCTACCCCTACCGAGGAGGGGTAGGGTCCTGCGAGGTGCGAAGCCCTTCGGGGTCCCCATTCTTCGCGGTTGTGTGGGAGAAGGAGAAGGCGCCCGTCCCCTATTTTACTAAGAAGGTGTTGTGTCTGCACTGCCCCACCTTGGTAGGGGGGGCTTCCTACTCTCTGACCGTTGGCTGAAGCTGTCACGGCATGATCCTAGTGCTAGTGGTGGACGTCCTCCTAGAAGGCGCTGCCAACTATCCTCTTGATCACCGATCGGTTATCCAGGTAATTCTTTTTTTTTTTTTTTCTTGTTCTCTTCGGAGTCCGCTATTTTAATTTGTTTATTTATTTCTTTATATATTTCGTCTTTTCCTTCTTTTTTCTTGCTATTAGGTGCAACGTTCTGCCAGTGAATGCCTCGTCCCTTCCACGGTGATCGCTGCTACCACTGATTCTCAGCCCAACGTCACCGACTGCCTTTAGCGGTTGCAAACGCTGCAGCTAGGGGAGGGTTCTAACGGGACTTCTCGAAAAAGTGGATTGGGTTGTGGGCGGCTGCAAAAAAAGGAGGGAGTGAGCCACTCGTGTGGTTGTTGTAAGGGCTATGGCTCCCATTAGTTTAAATGAGGAAAAATAAAAAAATATAATTTGCTAGTACTATTGGGCACTCTTTCGGTTTCTTTACAGTTTCTTCTAGTATCAGCCGTATCTCACAAGGGTGGTCCTCCTCCACTTCCTGTGTCGGCTCCATTCCTGTACACACACTTACCTTTTTCAACTTCTTGCATTGTTCCACTGTCTCCCGCGCTACTGGTGCAAATCTTTTTTCGCTCGTGCTACTTCCAATGTACTCATATATTGGTTGGAGATAAGCGACGACGTTCGTCATATTTATTCTCTCCTGCTCTACCGGTAACGGTGATATTCTGAGAAGGTCTAGACCCTCTCTTGTTACCAGCGGTATTTCAAAATAATAGATAATTTTTCTATCAAGCGCTATCAATGCTATCTTTGATATTTCTGCTATTTTTCCCCCGTCGTGTTTTTTCCTCCCGGAAATCTAAGGTCCAGTCTAAATTGTTCTGCTAATATTTCTGCTTTCATTATCACCTCTAGCGCTGCTTCCGGCAGGTGTGACACGCCTTGATTCGCTAAATATATGATATCCGTCCCTTTCTCAAATTTCGTTACGAGTTCTTCGGTCAATTTTTTAAAATTTTTTACCATTCCTAATACTCTGTCGTACCCGTCTATAAGTTCCATAAATATTTTCAATCCTTCTTCTGTTACCTTCCCTGCTTCGTCTTCAAATCTCATCTCTTTATAGCTTGGAGAACCTGCTCGTGATTACCAAACGTTGAAATCTTCATTTGTTCTTTTAAGTACCTTGTAGTGTCAGTCATGTGCGTCANAAATATATTAGTTCGTATATATACATGCTATGACGTTTGCTCATGCATATGTTCGGGTGCGACTTTCCCTCGCTGAGCTTTATCTAATGCCGTTTAATTTTCGTGTCTTTTGTGTTCTGCGTATGTGTTCTAAGTGTACTCTTATGTGTTAATTGTATTGACACGGATTTAAAGCTTATTAGATAGAGCCACACGCACTTTTTACCCACCTCTCATACATCGTTTATGTACAGAGTAACAAAGGAAATAAAAATAGAATATCAATTTATTATACACGTTATTTATTTCCTATTATTATTATTATGATTGTTATTATTATTTTTATATTGCATGTTTCTCTCTTCTCCTAAATTCCTCAGCCTGTGCTAATTTTAAACGTAGTATATTTCCTTTCGTTACATGTCTCCTCCCGTATGCCTGTATTTAATGAATCTTCGCGGTGCGTCCGGAGGCCGCGAAAGAAGAAGAGTTTCCGAGACACGTGGTATTTATTTTTACATCTGTTTCTACCCCCTATTCGTCTATAATGCTATTATTTATTAGTCACTGTTAGGGTGGGGAGCAAGTTGCCTCTTGGTCCCTTTCACTTTTCTTTTTCTCCTCTTCTTTTAATTTCATCCCTTGGACACGGAGATTTTAATACACGAGCTTTTTTTATTTTGTCCACATGTAAGACCCATATTTTTTCATTACTCTGTAACTTTATATTATGCTTTCTGTAATCCATGCCGACTATTTCGTAAGGTCCCTCGTATTGGTCATCAAATTTCCCTTTAGATGGCTCTTTTAGTACATACACCATCTCACCTTCCGTAGAAGAATTCGTGTTCAGCGCCCTATCATAATAGTACTTTGATATGTATTTGTTCTGTGTTTGGGTCATTGCTGCCAACGACCGTAAGTGCACGAGAGTCCCCGTTATTTAAAGCAGTAACTCTGTATATGTTTGACCCACCTCTGGCTTCTTGAAGCTTGACGGGAGTTTTACCTGTTGACCAAATATAAGCTCGTAGGGTGTGTAGCCTGTACTCTCGTGTTCCGACGTATTGTAAGCGAGCATACACAACGGCAATAGTTCGTCCCATTTTTCGGTCTCACTAATGTAGGCTTTTAAGTATTCTGTAAGAACGTGGTGCATGCGTTCAATTGCCCCGTTGCTCTGAGGATAAAATGCCGTGCTCCCAGGGTTTCCATTTTGAATAATTGCGTAAACTCGTCCATTGTTTTGTTCATAAAATGCGTTCCTTGGTCTGATGATAATTTTTCTGGCGCTCCAAAGTATGCTAAAAATTTATTTATTAACAATAATAGTCCCTTGCTATCTTGTTGAAGGTCTTATTCATTTCTTTATGACCCCCGATTGTTGATTCGTGATACTCCTTAATAACCTTATATCTTTGATCCACTTGTGGTATAACTAAGGTGTTCATGTAAAAATCGCTGCGACCTTGAGGTTTTTTAAAGTTTCCTCAAATTGTTTTACAAAGTAGATCCATTGGCTCATGTTGAGTATTGCCAAGTCACGTATCACGCCTATAGACTTTATTTTATTTAACATTACTAGTGCCTTGAGTGACGTAATGCATTTCTTGATGTCCAACTTTAGCGCCGTATCTTCAAAATACGATTTAATATACATTCGCATTACCGCGACTTTTCTCACATTTGCTCTCATGACATCACCAACCATCTTTTTTTCATTATTTAGGGCTATTGGATCTATGTATTCACGCTTATATAGGGTGTCTATTGTTTTCGTATCAGGCACGCTTTCTGTTACTGTCGCGAATACTAGATTATCTAGATAATGAAATGGGTGATCCTTTGCCCGATGCATTCTTTGGAATAGCTGTATGTCTGTTCCTTTTCCTGGTAGCCACGGTGGTTTTTTATGTGGTTACCGTGTCCTGCATACTTTGTACTTTTTTAGCTGTGGGAGGTTTGATAATACTTTTTTTTTAAGGTCTGCTTTCTCTGGTTCGCTTTCCGACTCCAGTCTGGCCTTGTTTAAACCAGCCCCCTCTTCGCTCTCATTGATTAGTAAGTCTGAACTACTTAAAGAGTCGGGGGGTGGTGGTAGATCAGGTAGGGCGTGTCCCCATCTTCATAAGCTTCCTCATTCATGGAGTCACTTTTATTACGCTCTATTTCTTTAACTCCTTCCTCTTTTTCTTTTCAAGATTCGTTTACTTCACTTTTCCAATTTATATTGGCACCCGATTCATCACTTGCCCGTGATTCCCTTTCCACCGGGCTTTGTTCCTCCTCGCTATGCCAGGTTGCGGCAATGAGTGGCCTGAAGTGGTTGTTGAGGAGATGCAAGTGTACATATTTCTCATTGGCATTAATCGTAAAACTTTCAAAAATTCCACACTTTCTTCCTCTCTTCGTGCCCTGTAGATGTATACAAAGATTTTTCCTGAACTCTTGTGCAAAAAAAAATATGCAATCATCATTACCATATTCTGTATTGGACTGCAGGATTTTTTCTACCTTCTCCGGGTCAACAAATATATTTTTTCACTTTAAACATTGTAGTACATCCCGGAGTTCTCGCGCCGTCAATTGCAAGTCACAGAAAAAAATAAGAGAGTCAAATAACCAATTACCTGGTATTTCTATTAGAAGTTCTTCGATAAGTTTTGAATTTTTATTCGACTCCATGCAGTTTTGTTATAAATTCTGTTTGGCTACATTTCCACCTTCTGTATTACTTTCAAGCTTATTACCTTCATCGGTATAATCGTCCGTTACCCCTCTTATTCTTTCATTCCCCAAAGGGTTTTCATTTATCTGTGGTTGTCCACGTGGGGTATCTTCCTCGCTAGAGAATTTATCTCTATCCTCTGAGCCCGTTCTCTCCTTCGGGGGCTGTTGAGATATGTTTGTATCATTATTTGTACTTACCGTTAAATCGCTTAGAAGTCGATCGGTGATAGTATCCGATTCCCAAGCGTCCATTCTGATTCCCGGCTTGCCTTTAAAGCCTCGGCGCTTAACATCTAGTCTAACTTTCGCTTGGAAGTTATCTATTGAGTCATTAAGTAATGCTCCGATCTTTTTGTTTACTTTCATCCCTTTTTCTAGACTTTCTTTCGTCTGTGTTCCCCGTCGTGATTCATTTATTAGCTTCTCGCTTACACTCTCACTAGACGGTCTGCTTTGTGCCCCTTTCTTCGGCGTCGGTCGGTCCCCTTCGATCGTGTTCGATATTTTTTGTTGCCGCTTGTTACTCTCTTGGAGCACACTTTGCACGTGAGCTTTGGCCCATCGGTCATTTTCGTTCTCTCCTTTATTCGCATTTCTGCTTGACATACCTGCATCTAAACTTATCTTCTCTATTGTATCTATAAGGTCAAGCATTCTTTCTCTCTTTCCGATCGACTCTGTAACCAGGCCTGCCTGTGCCTGCTGGTGTCCCCCATGCTTATCATTATTCGCATTTATGTCTACGATCTCTGTACCTACAGTTTTTTCTTCCTCTTTACATTTCTCATTCGCTAGGCTAGCTATGGCTAGTTGGAATCCCCAATGTCTTACCGGCTCGGATTTTCCTTATAAGGCCACCGGTAAGTCACAGTCCGCAATGAAAATCTCCTTCGACACAGTTTCTATTTGCGGTGTTACTAAAAAATTTGGCAGGTGCCTATGCAGCGTATCCAATTGTCTTTTGCGATTTTTTCGTTGCATCTTCGGTTGTATTTCTAGTTCTAAATATGGTGTGCTTGTTATTCCCACTCCTTTTTTTTAATTTTCTTCTTTGCACACGTAAGCTAATTTATCCTCAGTCGGACTCTGTGATAGGATTTGTTCTTCACTATTGTTTAAGGATCCTATTTGAATATTTTTCCCCTTATTCTCTTCTGCGATCTGTACTATCTGTTTACGCGGCCTGCCTCTTTTCCCTTGTTTCTTACGTGGTTCTGCTCCTTCACTTGCTGTATTCTCACTCGCCACCGGCCATTCTGATTCTGAATCTGCGTCGCTGTGTTCATTGACCGTCAACTCATCTGAGTTATTCGTCTTGCGAGGCTTTTTCCTTTTTACCTTTTTGTTCGACTCGTCTAAATCGGATATTTCTATCTGCCATCTCTTATCCTTTCTTATAATGTTTCTCTCTCTTCTTGTCCACATTTAAAATATTCGTAAGGGTGGCGCATTTATGTCACAATGACCATCTCTCTCCTGCTCTTCAGCAAGTTCATAAAACTCTCGTCGCGGTAGTTCAGGATTTTTCACTACATCCTTTATAATCAGATTTTGGGACAGTGCATCCAGTGCCTTATTGGCTATTCCTGGTCTATTACCAATGTCAAATTCATAGCATCTTAATTCAGCTTTAAGCCTACTAAATCTTATATCTGGCTTCTTTGATTAGTAAAAATGTTTAAGAGGCTCATGGTCCGTAACCACTGTAAACTTTCTGCCAAATAGATAGGGTCGAATCTGCTCTTTTGCATATACTATAGCGAGCAATTCCTTATCGTACGTAGAGTATCGAATTTCGCTGCCCTTTAGGCATCTAGAGGCATACTCGCACGGATTGTCTTTTCCTATTTCTCCCTGACTCAATATTGCCCCAATGGCATAGTCAGATGCATCCGTTGTTACCACAAATAGTTTTTCTAGATCGGGTGCTTTAAGTACAGGCTCGCTGCAAAGCGCATCTACGAGCGTTTTGAATGCTTGTTCATGCTGCTCTTCCCATTAAAACTCTGTACCTTTCTTCAGAAGCTTCGAGAGCGGTTGAGCAATTTTAGCGTATCCTTTAATAAATCTCCTATAATATCCAACAAATGCAAGAAATCGTTTGATTTTCTATGCATTTGTAGGCCTTGGATATTTTCTTGCAGCCTCGATTTTTTTTGGATCGGTTTTTATTTCACCATTTTCTACAATATGGCCTAACACTTTTGCTTCACGTTTTAAGAATTGGCCCTTCTTTGGCTCAATTGTAAAATTTGCCCTTGACAATCGCTCTAAGAATCTTATAAAGCGTTTGCGATGTTCTTTAAGATTCGATGCGAACACCATTATATCGTCTAAATATACCTCTACCTCATGACCCTGCAGCCCTGCCAGTTCAAGCGTTATTGATCTTAGAAACGTGTTCGGAGAATCCGTGCAAAAAATTCTTTTGTATTGGTAATGCTTCTCCGGTCCCGAAAACGCTGTTTTATGAGCATCGTCTTAATGTATTTCGACTTGAAAAAATTCCTGCTTCAAGTCTACCACTGTTATATAGCGTGCTGTCGCCAGATGTTCCAGTACATCACTCTGGAAGGTAAGTGGATGACAAATGCCCATTGTTATTTCGTTAAGTTGCCTAAAATTCGTTACTACCCGCCTGCGCTTTTCGCCATCTGGTCCTGCGTTTTTAGGTACGATCCACATGTTTGAGCTGTACAGTGACTCTGAAGGCTCTATTATGCCTTGTTCAAGTAATTTCTTAATTTCAACTTTCATTTGCTTTCTTACAGCTGGCGGATATCTATACCGCTTTGTTACTATCGGTTTATCCGTAGTCGTGTTTATTTTATATTTTAAAAGATTTGTCGCGTTCAGTTTTTCCCCGTCGAGACCAAAAACGTACGGGTCAACCTCTATAAGCCCTCGCACATGTTTTTTCTCTTCTTTGTTGCACCCCGATATGTCGACTTACTCCATTATTTGGTCGACTCGCGCTTTCCTGCAACTTAGGACGTCTGTCTTAATGTTTTCCTCAAGTATTAGAGTATTCTCGTTGTCATGGCCATCCTTGTCACAACCCTCGTTTCCAACCATATTTTCCTTCGTACATGTGCAGCTGGCGTCGTTTCTTATCTCATTGCCTTGTTTTTTATTCTTTTTAGGGTTTTCAGTTTCTCTTAACATCTGTACGAAGGCTCTTTCTAATGCTTCTACGTCATCCTCGTTGACGTCCGATGAGTTAGCTTTCTTCATCGTCTCACACTCTGAAAGGTCCACCACTGGGACTGGCATTTTTATTATTTTATTTGATATATTTAGACATTCGGCATACACCCTAATATTATTGTTTGTTGCGATAAAATTACCAAACAAAATACACTCTGTAAGATTTTTTAGTGGGATCCAGCCCACTTTAATTTTTCTGTGCATATATAACTTGCCTCGTTTTTAACACAATTTTACAACTGTCTGATTCTCGTAGCGGAATTGTCCTTCCACTTAACTTAAGTGTGTTGTCTTCGGCATTTATCTGACCGTTATACAACTTAAAAATAACCCATCCAATGATTCCTTCCACCTCTATGGGAAAATCATGGTGGACTACGTGTAGGGTACACATAAAGTTTTCTAGGGGTAATCTTATTGATCCCAAAGTTTGGCGAGCTCCATGCGTTACGCCTTTTATTTTTAATTTTCCCCTACTATTTACCGCTACTCTAATATCAGGACAATTTTCTTTAATTATTCAAATTTCCGCGCCCGTATCGGCATAAAATGTCGCACCTTCGTTTATATAAGGGCTTTTTAGAATTACTGTGGGTGGTGTGTATCCTATTTTCGATAAATTTTTTTTTACTGTACGAGATAGCTGCTGCTCATCTTTTCCTTCAGCCTTAGAATTTTCACGCGTCGTGGCATAAGTCTCCGATACCTTATGCTTGTCATTATCCATACCCTCCTCTAGCACTCCTAACTTTCTCTCATAAATTCCTTCATTTATTGCTTTGTTGTGCCCGACGATTGGGGATCGCGTCAAACATCCTGCGAGTTTAAATGCCTGGTTTTTGAGCTGTTTATCCTCGCACTTTAACTATTAAGATTATCTCTCTTATAATCATCCCTGCGATTATCCTAATTGGAGTATTGGTTATTTCGCCTGTGCCTATAATCGTCCTTTCCGTGGTCATATCTATTATAATTATAACCTACTTTTCTGTTATTGTAACTATTTTCATCATAATTATTACTGTTATTATTATTGTTATAATAATTATTACTATCGTAGTTATATTTTCTTTCCTGGTAGCGATTCCCTTGGTTGTAAGGCCTTTAATGATTATTTCCTTGCTGTCGATCAAAAATCCTATCATTTCCATACCGACGGTGATAATCATTATACGCCACTATCCTATCATACCATCCTTCTTCTTCTATTGTTTTTTTTTTTTGTTCTTCATCAACTTCAGGATTTTTTATTATTTTTTTTTTTGCATCTTGCCACAATTTTTCACATCAACTAGTAAAATGGGCACCGTGCTCTTGACAATACAAACATTACTTTACATCAGCCACACCGTCCCACTCGTCCCTATCTGACTTTCCCACGGGGGCGTCGCTACCGATAAGGTCCACCATGGCGTCATACCGTCTCTCGGCGTTATTTGCTCCCAATCTGCTCTTTTGCACTATCATTGAGCGGCGGAGGCTTAATTCATTATCTACAGTAATAGCGGCTTCAATAGCCGCCTCTAGCGTTTTTGGTTGGAACCCTGCGACGTTCAAGTTATACGGTGCCTTTAATCCGTACAGAAACTGCCTCACTGCTTTACCGTCTGATCTCTTTTTCGACGCTTTTTTCTCGGCCCGCGTCAAGTATGGGTTCGCCTTATGTGCCATCATGATCCCATTGTGTAGTCGCTGGACTCGCCCGCAATATTCCATAATTAATTCGTTATTCCATTGCGTGACAGTTTTAAGCTTCACTGCAAGTATCTCTATTTCTCCTATTTTATTGAATCTTTGTGATAGAGCCAACAGAAGCTCGTCAATTAAATTAAATAACGATAATCGCGTGCAGAATTAATCGTCCGGTATGCCTCGCAGTTTATTTCCTAAAAGTCCTATAAAATATTTTTCATACTGGACAGGTATTTTTCCCTTTATCATTCTTACCATTTGCTCAAATAAGGGAAATTGCACGGGATCTTTATTATACAGTTGTATACCATTTACTGCGTTGTTTAGGTAGCCTAATCTATTAAGATTCGAGCCTAAGGCTAACGGTACCCCTGTTTGTTGCCTATTACTAGGAAAAAACTGCATGGTTTGATGCTGAGGGTTATTGCGTATGTTACTTTGTGTCCTTTGAAAAAATTCTGCCTGATTATTTATCAGCAGCTCGGTTGGTCGGTCACATGCAGGGAAAAGGTATTCTGTATTTGTATACTCGTCATTATGATTTTCTTAGTATCCGAACCTCAGCCTATCTGTCCTATTGTTCGATGTATAGTAGTTATAATTTTTGTCATTTGAATGCAGAGGTGCCCAATCGCAGAATGGTATAAAAGGTTGTTCACTGTTTGTATTTTCATGTTCTCACGGTTTGGTATACTTTTTCTGCCAACTCGTTTTGCCTAGCCCTTCCACGCCTAATTGATCACGTTTCCTATATACCCTTGTGTTCTCCTTAATTGCATTCTCTTTTAATTCTGATTCTTCTGGTGCAATTTCCAACATCTCTATTTCTGCTGTTTCATTCGTTGGCTCTGCTAATTTTGTATTAGGATTTTTCTTAAATGAAATTTTTGGTATTATATTAAATATCTTTAACATAAGAACTTGATTTTTGGTATTCATCTTCTCATAGAGTGCATACGATTCAGGGTTATGTTCAAGCATAACCGTTATTGTATCTGAATCTTCCTGTGTCATGGAAAAAGTTTCGTTTAAACCATTCCTACCGTTATTAATCTCTTCCCCGTAGTTGGACATTATTATTTCTTTCCCCCTTTTTCTTTTATTTTAGAGTGATGTGAGCTTAATTATATTAGTTGATTTCAGTCCAAGCACGAAAAAATAATAGAGAAAAACGGATTCCTATTTTATTTCCGATTCTGTATTTCTATTTTACTGGCTTCTAAAACGAGCGAAACTAGCTGTATTCGGGTTAAGTATTATTTTTGTACGTCGTTTCCTTAGCTAAACGAACCCGAGGGACAATAAGCAGATATATTTCGGAGGATAAAAAGAATTATTACTTACTCTAAAAGAAGGCACAAAACGATGAGCACCAATATACTCCAAGTCATCCTCTTTACGATGGTTCCTTTTGAAACTGGATGTTGACTCTAGTCCTTCCTTACTCGATAGTAGCTGCAGGTGACTGCCTTGAATTTTCTGCGCCTGTAGTTGCACTGCACTTTGTGTGCTTCCTGATTGTTGCCCAAAAATTCCAAAATATCACGTGCAAAAAAAGTTTTTTATTTCGCGACAAAACCTACCCCACACTTAGCACCAAAACTGTTACGTAGGATTCTATAGGTTCGGGGTTCTTAATAACAACATGGCCGTTAAACTCAATCAATCACTTTATTGTTATATTCCTTGAGGGAAGGCGCTTTGCGGTCCCGAGTTACTTATTGCGACTATCCTCCTTCTAGTCCCGACGTTCAAGAGCCCTGTGGCCACTGCTGCGGGCCTTTTTATGCTCTTTTTTCCCCCACTTGTGCTCCTTCCTAATACTAATAGCTGAAGCCCATCCTACGTAGTATGTTCCATACTGTACGTGACAGCGGTATTTCTTAGTTATTACGTATTTTAAATGATTTTCATAGATAATTGATTATCGTATAAAATATTATTGATCGGAGCAGCTTAATTATTTCCTTAAAAAAAAACACACGCACAATCACTATAAATCAATTAAGCAAATAACAAATAGTTGTTACAACAAGGTACAAATTGTAAGAAACGTTGTGTTAATTGCATATTTTTACCGATTAAAACTTCAACCTGCAGTAATTGCAGTAGATGGGCACTGATGTGATTTTTTACATTTTACAACAAAAGACGCAAATCAATATGCTTAGGCAGTTTTGCAGATGTTTCTTGTGTCTTTAGATTTGGTCTCTCCTAATATATTAAATGTTTATAATTTCTTGTAAGTTTTAAAATGTATGAATTATACTTACATCTTAAGAAATTTATTTTATTATTATAAAATTGCAAAATGGCCTTGCCAACGAAAAGTATCAGCTTACTAAGTTATTGAATAGATTTAGTATAAAAAATATATTCATTTCAACGTATCAAAAAAACAAAAAAAAAGGTTGTCAACAGTATATATAAATTTTATTAAAAGAACAATACACCACATTAAAAAAAAATTCTGCAGAAAGTTGGAATCGATCCCATAATAGCAAAACAATTCGAGCAGCAGCATGAGCATCAAGCAACTTAGCTACTAAAACTTCAGTTTTAAAGCATTTGAAAGCCACTTATATTTATTAATAACCTTCGGAGCTTGTCCTACAGTTCATAAAAATTAAGAGGAAAAATAATAAATTAGGGATTGTAACTGAACTGCCATCCTCAAAAAAATAGCTGAACATTTTTTCAAAATAAACAAAAAGATAAAAATGAAGAAAAAAGAGCGAGAGCAAAAATCAGTTAAATACATACAGCATTTACTTGGTTGCAGTTGAAAGAGAAAAACTCGTGTCGTCACTTGCTTTGGCTGTGCGCTCAGATATAGCTATAGTCAACATTTCCACTCCTCTCCTGGTACGCACATTCGGTATACCCCTTCCACGTGTCTCTAAAATGTGCGCCTATATGATCATTTCCACGCGAATCCACTCTTTTTCTCATAGGCGCATGCTGTCTGATACGAGTACCAAGACGTGCACCCAGTTCGACAGCTGGCCACGGCGGGGCGCTCCGATCAGTGCCAAAAAGTCGTCTTGCATCGTAGCATTGGCGTTAGCAATCTCTCTACTCATCTCTGTTTGCAGTGGTGGTGGCGATGCTTGCACTGGCGAGAGAGAGAAAGAAAGACAGAGGGACATCAGGACGATGAATATGAAGTTAAGGATAAGGGAGAGAGAGAGAGAGAGAGAGAGCGTGTGATTATAGGTAGCAAAAGCGAGCAGAGAAGAGTATATCGGTTGAAAGAGAGAGAGAATCTATAGATTGTAGTAGCGGGGGCTTAGTAGTGATTCCTGATATTGGAAAAAACATTGATATTACGTATCGATAAATATCAGAAGTGTAAATATCGATAGAAAAAATATCGACCTAAAAAACATCAATATTCCTAATATCGATTAAAATATCGTTGAAATTGAAACTTTGTTATAAAAGACAAATGTTAGTTGCAATGAGATAGTATTGAAAAATGAGTGTCAGGAGCCGTACCATGTAAGTTTTTTTCTGTAAATTGGCCTATGTTGTAACGTAGGTCCATGAAGCGAAAAGAAGTTATGCTGTACTGCTCCTGGCTTTTAGCTCCTGAAGTCAGCACGACACTCGCTTTGCCTTAGTGGTTTTAAATATAACTATATGTATATGAGCAGTTACTTGTCGTATAAATAATTGAGCATGTTTACTTATACTTAACAATCAAGAGATTTTTTAAATTTAATTCATTCATTGGCATCTTAAAAAATATACATATACCAGTGTACTACTGGAGACATTTGAAAATATGTTGCATTTGTTACATTTATGAAAATGCGATACAACTCTCAATACATTTGCATGCTTAGAATTTAAATGTAGCGCTGGACGACCTATAAAATAATTACAGAGTAGGATTGGTCCTTATTATGAATAATTAAATATTACATTAACTTTTAATAGAGTACCTATTAAAATAGTAACTTAAATCGTATTAACAAAGCTCTTAAGACCAT
Source organism: Copidosoma floridanum (assembly GCF_000648655.2). Next base: position 59,256 of record NW_019379639.1, read on the forward strand.
TAGTCACAGTTAAATTGTTTGCTTGGATTAAGTCATATATTTTATTAATTTTTTAAGCAGTATTATAAATAAAAAAAATTAAAATACTGTTAAAAATATTCAAAATCATAAGTAAATCAGAAATAATACTAGACAAGACAAAATACTACTTTTTCTTTAGCAGGCGCTGTTTGCTCGCTAACATTGGACCACGATATTTGAATTATAATGATATAGCGTATAGAGATGTGTTTTAAATATTATGTATATCTTCTCAAAGCATTTGATTATTGACTTGGAAGGAAATAAAATGAAATATAGCCATTTTGTGTATGATGTAACTGTAGGGGTGAGCGAGATATATTATTATTGACTTGAAAAGTGTTGGGCTTACAAGCAACTGTGACTTTAATGAATATGAATTAAATGTTTAAGTTTCATTTTTTTTGGGTGCTTCGGAGTCTCGATTTTTTACCAAAAAAAAAAGAGCCCTTAATGCTTTTTTTGGTAATAGCCTGTAACACTATTTCGTAACAATGCAAAATGGATTGCAAAATATATCTTCTAACAACTAAAACTCTGAAGTGCTTCTTCGTTTTGGCCCATAAAATAATATAGTATTTATTGAATAATCTATGTATGTTTATGTACAATGTATTCTTAAGACTTGAAATGCCTTTTATTAATTACATTTTTACTCTATAATAATCGGTTTTATTTTGGTTAATTGTTGTAACTATGTTGCAGAAACAATTTGTGAAGCAATTTGACTGACGCAAATGTTGTTTCTCAGTTGTTGTATACATAATATTATATTAATCAGTATGTTTTAATGATTTATTTAATTTAGTGACAGTTGTTAGGATTTATTTCTCAAAAAAAATAATTGTTCATTATCTAGCTATCATAAGTGTCATGACACATGCATTCGAGTAACAATCTCAGCCAGTTTAATGGCATCCAGAAAATATAAGCAAAACATTGCGGAAATCATAAATATAACAATCAATACAATATGCACAATTGCAACTATCATAATACTGTACACATATGTACAAGTAGGGCTCCATTACCTTACACGTTCCGCGCACCAATTCCTTAATTTTTGAATGAGTCAAATACTTTGTTTTTCCAGTTCCCTTTCTGAAGTTAAAAAAATGAAGAAATCGTTGTAAAGTAGTTAAAAAATCAAAACAGAAGCAGTGTAAATTTTATAAATACCTTTTTGTTAGTTTTTAAGACATTTTCTTGCCTTGTTCATGATCGCAGAAAATGTACAAGGAGATAAAATTATAAAACACTTTTGATTCTTTTATTAATTAAATTATGTTTCAGAAAAAGAAGTTCTAATAGATTCTTATTATTTTACTTATACATCTTAATATAGGATTCTAGTTAGGCCTAGTTTTAAGAACAGACAAAAACGAGGCTTTTATGATTCCAAAAAGCCTTAGAAGTAGTTAAAAGAAAATTACGCGATTCATGTTATACAAATATCCATTTTTGCTATGAATAAATTTTCTCAGCAGACAGATTTTTCTAGTCTTAGAGAAAAAGTAATAATAGTGTAATTACACAACAAAGTATTGTCACCATACTTTTGGTCGTTGATTCGTATTTTTTAACTTAATATCATCTACATTCGTTTGATTGACAAAATATTCTCAAAATTTTTCTTAGATATTGGAGATGGAAAATTTGAAATATTTTAAGTACCAAATGAACGAAAGCAACTAATGTTTGTTTCGATATTTTTGGCAATGATACTAACTTTTTAATAAGTACCGTTATACATACTTCTTATGATGAATATACTTATTCTAAAACTTCATTGCATGCCTTCTCGTTTGACTGACAAAACATTCCCAAATTATTATTAGATATTGGAGACGGGTAATTCAAATCATTTCAAGTACCAAATCAATGAAAATATCTGATGTTTGTTTCAATATTTTCGGTAAAAATATTAACTTTTCCATAAGTACCGGTATACTTATTTCTGACAACGAATATGCTTACATTGTTAATCATAAGATTTTTTATCATGTAAAAAGAGAAATAAAACATATAACAGCGTAGATCGTACTACTTACTAGTGTTGATAAGTTTTATAATAATAATCATATTACTTTTCTAATTAAATTTCTAAACAACGTTCATGAAGGTTTATCACTACATAAGCTTAGTTTAAAAATTAGAGTAATTGTTAGGTTGATACGTAACTTAAGTGAAGTGGATGGCTTATGTAACAGTACAAAATTACGAATTAAAAAATTCCTTAAAGACATTATTGAAGCAAGAATTATAACTGACAAAAAGGGCCAAGAGAGATCTTATTAGTTTACATTTGAAAAAACCACTGTTCTCACATGGTCAACTGCGTTACCAAAATGCAAAGATAAAAATTTAATTTATATTTAAATAAAATAAGACAACAATTGAGGACTAGGAATTATTGTTTGAAAAGAATTTATGACTCATTACATTAATTTATTATTAAAATAAACTGTTCAAGAATTTTTTAGACATTTTCACATTTGCTAATGGGAAGAAATTAAATTAAATTTTGTTTACTTTAGTTTAGTGAACAGCTAATTTAAATAATAAATAATGTAATAAAACAATAAAATTATAAGTTAAAGTGGTGTGTGTTTGATAATGGAAACTCCTGTCATCAATAAACATGATTTCTATCTTTTTCTGGTTAATAGAGCTCCGAGCAAGATCCTAGACTGGTACGGTAATTTGACTGTTGTAATAATTTTATTTTGCATTAATAGAATCTTATAATGTAGTTAACTTTTACTTCTAAATAATATCATCAATAAATTCATTGAAAATCTAATAAAAATAGATCAAAGTGCCATTAGCAATACCTCGTAGGTGGTGAAGAAATTTGCTCATTATGTGGGGGGCGATGGGGGACCGTGGGGGAGGGGGATATTTGTAAAAGTTGTGAGGGAATGGTAGGGGGACGATTAAACATTCTAACCCAATTAAAATAATGGAGAAATATAACAAATTGTACTTTATTGTGTTGGGGGCCAGTGGAAGGTGTGACGAATGTTTGGGCTCATATCGTTAGGGGGCTAATGGGTGGCAGTGGAGAGTAAGTGGAGGGAATAAATGATAAGTCAAGGTCAAAATATTGTAGAAAATTAGAGAATCTTACTCTAAGTTATGGGAGGTTGATTGGGTAGTAAGGAAGGCCTGTAAGAGGGCATTGAGAAAGTTCTTATCGCCAAACCCACCAAAATCTCTATATAATATACAAAGACATACACATATCTTCCCTTATTATATAAATCTTCCTATATTATATTACAGTTTTGGTAAATTTGACCATAAGATTCCCCACCACCACCACCCTAATTATGGGCCTCCTCAATTTAAGGCACGGTTGGCTTGTTTTCTCTGATAAGTTGACCTTGACTGATTTTTTATTTACCCCCCCCCTCCCCCAATGATTCATCACAGTTTTCTACTACCACTTCTTACACAATTTGGATCCACCCTCACTCTTATCCTCAATTTCCTGATATTTCCATTACTGGCAATAACGTTGGATCAATAAAAATGAGATAATTAATCAAAACACTATTTTTTTGCATAATTTTCTGATGAGTTTTAAGGGTAAACATAAGAATTAAATTTTTCTGGTATTCATCAAACAAAAACAATCATCGCACTATACTTGGCTATTAAAGGTTTGTTGTAGGTGTGTTTTTGTTTGCCATTTCTTCTTAAAAAAGTTTTTTTGTAGTTGGATAGTTTTTCTATATTGCCAAGTTGATGTAAGTGTTTGTAACTTTCTGCTATGTGGCTTTTTTCCATAATAATGGTTAAAATTTAAAAATGTTTTTTACTTTAATTATGTTGATTTACTATGTTTATACATGATTGTCTTTTTTTATTTTTAATTATTTATGTACAAAATGCTATTTTTTACGACCATTACTTTCCTCTAATTAAATATTTACAGGAATTAGTACACTGAAAAATACACAACATTTATATTTCAGGTAGGAATTGGGTTAACGGGTAGAAGAGCATAATTGTGTTTATGATTATTAAAATTTCCACTAAAATAAATTTATATTTTTTTCAAACTATACATCTTATGAATTCTCCAAAATTAGAAACTAGAAAAAAAATTTTCAGAAATAATAAGGTTACATAATTGGACTATTTTCTTGGAAGATATCATCAAATTATTGGTTATAATTGAATAATCCCACAGAAAATAGAATCAAAACATTAAATCATGTGTCTTTTGGATTTTTTTCGAGGGGTTGGCGTGCGGAGCGCGCAGGGGGCCAATCTTCTTTAGTGCACATGTTGCGAGGTGATTCCCACACACACACGTGTGAAACATATGTATGTGACATCAGTATGTATTAAGTTCCCTCTCTTTCTCTTGCGCCAATCTCAGCTGCAAAGTATTATCACGCATTAATAGCGTTGATTGGTGGCAAAAACGGAGGGGCTTCAGGAAAAAAAGGAGAAGGAGGCGGCTCACGAGCGAGCGAAAGAAAGGTAGTTAGATCCTGGATTGATAAGACGGTGGTCGGCAGCTGAAAAGAATAGCAACAAAAGTCAATCGCGAGTAAAATTCCCGATATGGAAAAGGCTTTTTAGTCCAGTTTTCTTTTAGTTATCAGGTTGTAATAGTTTCCCATGATTGTTTAATAATTAATCAAGTAGTGTACCCAAGCCAGCCAATCTTTGTTATCTAAGTTTTTTCAAGCGTTTCTTTTTATCATCGAGAATAGTTAGTAGGCTTGATTTGTTGTACTTTCATTCTTTTTTAGTGCTGATCACATTTGACTGATTCGCTCGCTTGCGGTTTGCTCCCTAGTCCAGCGTTCGTGACACTGTAAGCCTCGAGTCCCGTTGTATAGCCTATCTCTCAGGAATTCGTTATTTATTTCGCGTATTGTCTTACATTACGACTGATTTCTTTCACTTTGATATGTATTATCTACGCAACACATTAGTCTATACATCACTCCCACGAAAGTGCGCTTCCACCTCTTGTTTTTCAAAATACTTTGCTTTCATTGTGCGGTTTCCATGATTATTAAATATTTATCTGTATTCAGTGTGACTTTTGCTCTAACTAACGCGTTATCATTATTATTTTATCGTTAAATCCCTGTGTGCGTTTTAGGCCTCGGGATTTAAGCCAAGGCTGGCACTGTTCTTATAGTTTAATAGTGTTTAAGCTTGTTACAGAAAAATTCCTGGCTGACTCAAGACTTCCACTTATAAATAAATAAGAAGTTCGTTGATCTGTATATTAGCCTCTGTCTCGCACATTTTTAAAGAAGCGTTCGGCGTTTGATTATTACGACTCGTTGGAGCACCGAGAAAATTTACAATGTGTATTATATGGTGCGTCACCCGTTTGTAAGTTTCATTTGTCAACAAGAGATGGCATTTTTTCAAAGTGGTGTGTGTTTGATAATGGAAACTCCTGTCAAACCTTATTTGATATTGCCTCACCTGATTCAAACAAACAATATCCTTTCGATATGAATATATAAAAGAAACTTGATTTTTTTTTTGTAATGAACCGTTGAGTCAGCTGATTTGAGCTAACAAAGTTAAGACAGTCAGGTTTTTATTATTCTTCTGTTAGTAGCTTGGTCCGCCTAAGTCGTTTGTACAAATGATTTCACCAATAAATGTACAAACTTCGGTAAAAAAATTGTACTTTATTTGAACGAACCTGAAGATAACTCTCTTGTTTGGTCGTGCACACATTAAACAGATTTTTTTTCCAATTCTTCTATAAAAAATTTAATAAAACGTCTTTTGTTTTTAAAATTTGATAAGAATTTATCTTGGCTAATATTGACTGGCATATCTTTGGTAAATTGGTACTCCTTTGAAGCAACTTTCAGTGCTCGACAATTTCTCTCTGATGCTTTATTACTTTCTCCATCATGACATTAAAAAACTACCGTAATATTATTGCCAAAATGATTTTTTAAATATGAAATATAACTATCAAAAACGTCTTCATAATTACAATTCGAAGGCCATTTTACTCTATGTAATAACATTCCTCCTTTAATAAAGTACACTGCTGCTTCCTTTGTTGATCACAATGTCCTGGGTTTCGAATAATGAGTATAAGATAAATTTGTTCGTCTTTCACATCCCAATAACGTCAAATAATAAAAGTGGGTATGGTGCCAATTCATATTTCAGGCACATCTCTAACTCTTTGTCACTTTCTTTCATGATACAAATACGTTGAAATAATAGGAGTGGATCTATAGGCACAATATTGTCGCCAATTTCTTACTTTGCTATTGACACCAATTAATGAGATAACTTTATCTTTTTTGGACAATTTTATGTCATTAAAAGTCATGTCATCGATGCTCTTTATGGCTTTGATGCCAATTGCCAGAGCATTATAGCAATTCATCTCATCGGTGCCGATCAACCCTGTTACAATGTTTTGTAGGTGAGGAATGTCTTCAAATGGATTGTGCTCCAACAAAAATGTTTTTAAAACCAACACGTCTTTCTTATCTTTTTTTATTCTCGCATCTCTCGCATCGACATGTTGGTAGCTTTTATTAAATGCGATATCACAAAATTTCTCTAATGCTTCAATTACATCGTGCGTCTATATGATACCTTCAATCCACTTGAATACAGTGCTTTCCATAGTGCCTCGTTTGAACGGTCCACCTTCTACGCTCATTGCTCTCATCAGAGTTTGTTCAAGGGTTTGGTCGGAAAAAATACTAGCATAAAACTCATTAGACCTCCGGGAAGTAAAAAATCCTTCCTCGTTAAATTTTTTAAACTCACGTAGATCTATAATTAATTTCAAAAGTCTCATTCTTTGAAGATAAAGTCGAGCAGATTTTGCATAGTTAAAATGCCCAGTGGCGTGAAAAAAAGGTATTATAAGCTCAATACAATTCAGATACGCTTCCCAGTCACCCATTCTTTTAGCTGCAAGAAATTTTTAAAGTTAAGATACCATTTTATAGTATAATATCCATCGTTTGCATGTTCTTCCTCTGTTTTTAATTTCATCCAGTTTTGATTGAAATATTTCATTCAGTTTTTTTGAGTGCTCATTAGACCTCAATTTATCAAAATTCATTTCCTAAGTAAAGTACTCTTCATTATCAAGTAATTCTTGAAATTCAACGTTGTCTTCTCTTCTTAATTCATCAAATATTAGAAGCGATAATGCCTGCCGCAGAATAAAATGAGCTCGCACTGCACGAGCATACGAATGCCCATTTAGAATTTGATCAACTGACCCGTCTGCAAAGATGAGCGAAAATATTTTCTTAATTCCGCTTCCTTCCATAATAGTTCCAATGCATCTCATAAAAGACGTTAAGAGATGAAAACCTCCAAGTCACACAACCATTAACACGTCATCGAAAACCAAAGTCGCGGCAATATCACAAGCCTTAATATATAGGGGCTGGTCAAATGTTACGATGCAGGTTTTCATGCGTTATTTTAAAACAATTGCAGCAGTATTGTTTTAAGCTGTGAATAAGGTATTTTTTGAACTTTAATGGTACCCAAACCAGTTCCTGATTTTTTAGTATATAATTTAATATCCATTCGGTTCTTCTCCACCATTTCTGATTCAAGAGGAACTTCTGAGCTACGCAAACGTTTAATGGGTTTTCTTACTTGTAAACATTCTGCAGGAGTAATTATTTCAATCGATCCTAAATTGTGAAAAGTTCCTCGTCCATCTATTGTGCAAACATTAAAATCACTATTATGTATAACGATTTGAAGGAATGGTACTTTTAGAAGTCTCTCGTCTTGGCATGCAACTGAAATTTCGTACAATTTCACTTCGGCATAGGTGCACGAAAATCCAAGATAATAACATAATTCAATCATCTTTTTCGAACCAAATTTTCTGTAGAGCGTAGCACCTGTAGCAAGTTGAAGTAGAGAAATAAATCTTATAGGTCGAGTGGAGGACGTTATTGCATGAGCAATAGACGTAATTTTTTTTGAATACCAATCTAAATTTCGTTTATTTTGATGCTTATCTCTATAAATAATATGTTCTAAGAATCTGATCAATTGAGGCGAAATATTGTCGTTAACATTAATTAATATTTTATCACTTGGTGAATACTGATTGACATCACATATGACGGTTTTAATGTTTTTACGTATGAGCTCGGCAGCAGAGTAAATGAGTGCATTTTCTTCCTCTTCGATAGTTTTTGATTTTTGCTTTCGCCATGAGTCAGTCAATATATCGTACAATGTAGTTGAAAAGCATACGTACGTTACACCACCTACTGTGCTAGAAATAACTATTTGATTTCTAAACCTTATATTTGAAAGATTTTCTTATAGTATCTTCATGTGGAATTGCATCACATATCTGTACAGATTCGATTAGTTGAGTCATAGTAAATTGACACTCTTCACTAGAAAGCATGAAATCGTAGATTTGTTCCATTGCTTCGCTGATTTTGTCAAAGTAAGGGGTTTGCGAACCTCTCGTAAAAAATTTATATTTATTTTTTAATTTTAGTACGCAATCCTCGTGATATTTGCCTTCTGTTAGAATGACATGATTTTCCGTGCTGTGAATGCGCTTCAAAATCTCTCGATGTTCATCGTCTTTGAATATAATAAGCATTTTTGCCAAATTTTGTATAAAATATAAAGACTGAACTTTCGAAGTTTTCCTTTTCATTGCAGACGCTTTTTTTTTCTTGTAAGGTATTTCATTATCGTAAATGAAACAATTTGTATCCCAGTTAAAAAGAGTAGCACTTACATCACTTGCTGAACCAACACTTGAACTTGTTCTTGATCTTCTCAATTTTTTCTTCGTTGGACTTACACTGTTTTCTGCAGCATCTCTTTATGCACTTGCTGCAATATNCAAACACACAAAGAAACGCTGTCTCTTTGTATTATGGTATTTCATTATCGTAAATGAAACAATTTGTATCCCAGTTAAAAAGAGTAGCACTTACATCACTTGCTGAACCAACACTTGAACTTGTTCTTGATCTTCTCAATTTTTTCTTCGTTGGACTTACACTGTTTTCTGCAGCATCTCTTTATGCACTTGCTGCAATATTTCCCCTGTGTACATAATTACTTCTGCACGTGTATGATGAACATACACAGTTTTTAAATTATCCATATTTGGAAACAATTTATCACGTCTTTCTTTTGAAGCTGCTTTTAAACCTTCTTTACCCTTTGAAGTCACCAGCACAAGTTTTTCTGACGTAGTTAAAAGGCAAATTTCACAGAATTTTTCTTCAGTATCATTGCTACTGCTTATGCTACGTTCGTCCATGTTCATTAAAAACAAAAATTTAAGAAAAAGTTCTAAAGAAAAATGAAGAAATTTATTCAATATTTGTTGTTTTTTAGCTTATTCGATAATTTATTTTAACAGTTGAAATAAGCTTACTAATACAGCTACGCAATTAGTGCAAAGCTATGGGAAAAACATCGCTTCCACATGTATTCTTTTAAAGATGATTTTAAACCCTCTTCACCCTGTGAAAGTAAGATCTATTTTAATTTTTTTGATTAAATTGTATGAATTATAGTATATTAAAAACTTGGTAGAAACGAGTTCCACTGTTTAAAATATTTTTTAATTAGGGCAGAACTAATTAGTAATATATATTTATGTTGCCAATAGCTCGAAAAAATATGTTGAATTAAAAATTGCACTATACACAATCTATCAGTTAATTTTATCATCGATTAATTTGGTGACAATTTTATCGATTTCTCACCTAACCTTAATACTTGAAAAAAATTAATTACATTATTACGATAACAAGCTTAAATACCGACCAGGCTAGTCAATAAATAATTAAACAATTTACTTTTCGTCCCTCGGGCGGAGTGCTTTACGCCCGTGGGCGGAAAGTAATTGCCGGGCGGAAAGTGTCCCCACGGGCGCAAAGTTGCACTTTCCATCCTCGATACAAAAAATTTCATTCTCACCACGGGCAGAAACAGAAAACAACCGTGCCCTTCGGGCGCGCAAGTTGTACTTTCCGCCCTAGGTAAGAAATATACTATTATTTACTATATAAATTCAATTTTATAAAATAACCTGATATAAGATGCATACTGGATTAAGTGCTGCTATAGTGCTCTTTGAATTGGTAGAATATATTTTTATTATACTTTTTGATAATATAATTGTATGGCACAATTTTAATAAGATATTATTAAACATACAGATTTTTTATCTAGTAACATTTTTGTATTAAACCAAATGTATTGAAATCGGGTGTCTAGTTAAAATATTATATTAAACACGTGCTCATTTCTTTGCAGACGGAAATGTACTGGTTACATTATAACAAATAAAGGGAGCACACACAGCTGATCACCTGGCTTTTTCATTGGCCCATTTACTCAAATGTGTTATATATACATATAAGAACTTTGGTATGTATTCATGCCTACTTTTTTAAAATATATGAGCCATATTATGTACATATATACACATTACAATAGTTTAAAGTCTCTATTATACTGCGTACTTTCACATTGCTCCAAATATTCAAACTCCGAAATTTTCAGTTACTAAGTAGAAAACAATATGATAAGTTTTTGGATTATAACTCCTTCAATTTTCATGCTATCATAATTTCTAAAAAACCATTGTAAAGGGAATAAAGAGAGCTACAACATCCTTCATTGCAATGTACAGTAAAAAACCTTTTTCTAAAACGGTGAAGGGTTAAAGGGCTTAAGAGAGGCTGTGATTGCGCTGCCACGTGCTCTTTAAACAATTATATCTCCGTCAATTTTTGTTTGACAGAAAAAACAAAAAAGCCTAATTGTTTGTCAGGAAAATACCTAAATTTTTTATCCCTACACTTTTATACGTATCTGTCGTCATTTTTGAGATATTATGAAGAAAAGTTGGGTGTTTTAAAAATTTGAATTATTTTCTTTTTTCTTTTAATCGTGACTTTTTTAAAATATGTGTCCTGAAGCAGCCAAACTGATACAATCTATTACACTCTTAATAAAAAAGTTAATTCTAGGCGGAATACGATTAATTTCAATTTTGGTGGAAATGGCACTTATGAAACCCATTGATTTAAAAGAAAAAACATTAGATGCTCCTTTTATTTGCCATACAGCTCACTTATTTTACGTGCAAAAAACTTTTTATAATGCTGATTTTAAAGCTTATTCCAAGCACTACATAACCCTTTTTTATTACAATACATGAAATGCATCTGCTCGCCACTAGATAGCATTGAGCACATCGATTAAATTTCAGACAAAATAAAAAATGGCTTCGATTTTTAATATCTAGCTTAATATTGCACTTAAAATACTTTTTAAAAAACCAAATTGTTAATTTTTTTACCTGCTACAATTTTGTTATTCATAAAATTTTCGATAAAACGTATATTTTTGGAGATATTTACAAAAAACCGATGAAAAACGTGAAAAAACTGCGAATTTTCAATTGCCAATAACTTGAAAAATATTGGATTTTTTGAAAAACTTTACAAACGATTTTTTGCTTAAAATAAGGCCTTCTATCGATATCCAACGTAATTTTGAAAAAAAAAAATTCACGCCTGAGAAGGGAAAATCCACCCCAGGGTGGTTGCGGAGTTCAAATCATTTTTACTTTTGAAGTTAAGGGTAAGATGAACCTTATTCCAAAATTGTTTGCAATTCGGTTCACAGTTACAAAATTTGGAACAATAATGCTTCAATGACTGCACTATAAGTAGTAATGTTCATGTCACACGTTACTAAAGCCTGCTACAGACTATTATTTATTGAAGTAACTCCATAAAATAGATTACGGAAGAGGCTCAGTCAATGTAAAGTAGCATTAAAAATATAACTACTTGCCCTCTAGTGGTCAAAAGTTAATACTTCCTTTTTTGATATGTTTTGTAGTTAGTTTTTATAAGTTACATGATAACATTTATAATAAAATTATCATTAGTTATAATTACCTATGACACTTTGGAAGTTGTCATTAGACTTCTTTAAAAATTTGGGATCGATTAGTTTAGTGGTTTTTTAGATTTTTGCAAACACACAAAGAAACGCTGTCTCTTTGTATTATAGTAAGATTGAAAAAATATTTTACTCGTAAACTTTTAATAAAAACACATCATGAAGTTAAGCTTACATATAACTTTAAAAAATTTACTTTCTATGCTAGTACTCACTATTAGTACTTCTTGTAGACTTACTTATTTCAGTATGTGTATTGCTGACGATACAAATGTTTCTAGGATTTTCATGGCTAGTGATATGATTAAAAAAGTTTACAGCCATTTAGAAAACTTCAATTAACATTTTAAAGCTATTGTACATTTTAATAGTAGGTAATGCTGTCTTTTTAGAGATTATTGATACGATGAGACACTGTAGGTGGCATACCATAGCTGTAAAAGAAGACTCCACGACCCTTAACATTAACGGATACAACTTTTCAATCCAAGCCTGATTAAAACTTCCATCAAAATCAAGTATGGTCACACACGGTCTGACCAAAACAAAAGGTATCTAATCCGGGAAGAGTACACCAGTGGTCACTGCAGGTTTATTGTTAAGAGCTTTACGTAGTTGCAAAAAGTCCATGATAACAGACGTTTGAATTTTTCTAAACTAAAATATACAATTATTTAACAATTAAAGTCTATTTCTAATATGTTCTTGAATTGAGAATTTAAAATACAATTTGTAGTTTTCGTGAGAACTGTCACAAATCATACCTCTATTCGTAGTATACCATTTTTTTGCTGAATTCCAATGACCTGCGAAATTTGTCAAGAGTTTGGGTACAAGATCAAATGCAAACAGACAATACACTTAAGAAGACGTCGGAGTGACTGCTTGTAGACAATTTGAGGTGTTGCCAACCTCAGGTGACAAAAAACTAAAAAGTACCTAAACTAATTGACAATAAGATCAATAGAGTGTTAGCCACTGTCTATGCAAGTGCACTCTATAAATATCTCAAAAACTGAGTTCATGGCATCATAGATAAGACAGACAGTTATCTTAGAACTAACTAATGTTGCTACTTTTCCAATTTAATATCGGTGGAGAAGTCATGCACTTGCGTAAACTAAATTTTTTTTATCACAACTACGTGCAATCAGTGGACAAAAAGTTGACTGATTTACTGTTGTTAATCACTTGATTATAAACAATACAAGAAATTAAGAATTGTCATCCTTAGTTCATTTGCAGTGTTCTTTTGCCATCAACACTCTCTTGTATAGCTCATGATACAGCATTTTTTGTCTTATCAAGACAAGAATATTGCCTTTGTTATAGACAGTTTTTTCCTTTTTTTGTGACAATTATGTTTTTACAGTAGATATTTTCATCTTTATACGTGATTTATTTTTGTGACGAGTAGAATAGCATTGTAAGCTTATAACTCTTTATAAATAATAAATCGTTATTGGTGACAACTTTGTTTCTATTTCAGTTGCTAATAATTTTGGTCTAAGCCTTCATCCCATAATATTATACTCTTGAACTAAATATTTGTTTCGTCGTGTCTATTATACCGTGTGTTACGTTTCATTTTCAATTATATATGAGTAGTTGTTTTGTTAACTATAAAACCGTCTAAAGAACATAGAATTTAAATATGCTCTTTCCTATAAAAAATTTCAACCTTGAATTATTGCTGAATTAGCGCTGATTTGAGATTAGAATAAATGCCGAATCCATTTCGAATCACTGCTAAATCAACGTTGATTGCCTGAAAAAATGAAAACTAAGATCAGTGCCAAATTGCGTCATTGATTCAGCGTTGATTCAATGTTGATTTAGCGCTAAATAAGTGTCAAGTATTCACTAATTGTGTCAAATTTACATTGACGTTTTGTTTGATTACAAATTAAAAAAAAGTATATTGAATATTGAAGCAGAATACAAATAGCCTCTGCTCATTGACTACTGTATATACTATGGTTCTGTCAGTTTACTCNAATAAATGCCGAATCCATTTCGAATTGACTCTGCTCATTGACTACTGTATATACTATAGTTCTGTCAGTTTACTCATGAGTCTATTTTTTCTTTTCATGCTCTGGTTTCTTGTTTATTTATGAGGAAATATAAATACGAAGCACATCCTTAAAATTTTTCTGAAAACTTTATCTATTTTACTGATTTGAAGTACAAGTTATGACATCCATACAACGTAATAAAGTCTTATAATAAATTAAAATTTTATTTCTCAACAATCGTATTATACAGTATATAACATTATACAACTTTGCAAATTACTTTTTATTTTAATCATTTGTTGACAATTAAAACTTCTTAAAAAATACACTAAATACTGTAAATGTGTTTATCGTGCAATGATTTTTTTGTTCATTGATCACATTATATTCAAATGCACGAAATAAATTATAACTATCTTTTTTTTTAATTCCTAGCTTAGAAGTCTTAGCACTTAAAGAACAAGTTTTTTTTAAACTATGAGATCAAAATCCAAACTTAAATTAAACGACACTTTTAATATACCTGTTATTATTTTCTTTATTTATGGAAACTTTAATTGATAGGCCATTTCTTCCGAAATATAGTGCCTCACTCTATTGACTGCTACGTCTAAATCCTCAGTGAAAAGATGAAGTTTACAATGAATAAGCCAATATCCAACCATTACTGCAACACAAGTTCAAAAACATAATAGTGCACGATTTCATATTTATTCTATCTTCATGAATATTTTTGTTCAAGAAACTTACTTTGAATAGCCTTCAATTTTTCTAGCATTATTATTTTTTTTGGCGACTCCCTATTAAATACTTTTCTTACTTCCACAATTCTTTCTGTCACAAATATATTATACCATTTGTCGGTACTCCACAATGCTCTGACAAAATTTTTAGCAAACACTAAAATTGTTCCTGCTTTTCGTATTGTTTCGAAGTGTTTTTGCATATCGAATGTCCGTAGCATACATAAATCATCTTGATCACCTAAAATATGCATTAAGATGATGGTAAATGATTCAATAACTTTATTTAACAGCATCTATATGCTCGTTGAAAACCAGCAAAAATGATAAACGTGACTATCGTACCGAGTTTTTGTTGACCTTATCCCATTCCTCCAACATATTTATTTCACCAGATTTTGCGTCAGAATCGACGTCTTCAAAGTAATTATCTAATCCTGTAGTAATTCCGAGGATGATGATGTGCTGGCTTCTGTTGAACCTTCGGTATATAAATGTTTTTTTATACACGTTTATAATTATATTAAGTAGAAATCAGTTTGTAGTACAGACCATTGTCATTCATGTTGTTAAAGTAAATGTTATGAGCATAACTACCATGAAAAAGATCCTTCCTGACCTTGGTTTTTACAACATGAGACTTTTTTTTTAGTTGTTAAAGGCTTCTCTTGAGCAACAGGAAGTAGGCACTTCAGCTAATTATTTCCGACTATAAGATACGTCAACTGCTTAAGTTTTCTTTTCAAGGCAGCTGTTTCTGATGCTTGATCATTGCGTTGTCTGTCATACAGCTCGTCTATTAAAAAAGGATCAATCATGTAATTGTTAGCATGATTTTCAGCAAATTCAACAAACTCAAGGTTGTTAGAAGTCATCAAAACTCTTCTTTTTTCTCAAGAGATCGTCGCACTGCAGCAGATTTTTCTGGATTTCAATAACTTTCTGTTTCCTAAGACATTGTTTTAAAATATGTAACATATGTGGCACACACACACATACACATATGATATACCACATTACCTGAGAAGCTGTGCTGCAATCGGATTCGTCATGACGAATATTTTCCGAATCAGAGGAAGAATATTGAAATCTTCTTCTAGCATTGAAATTTCTCTTGTAATTTCCTTTCCTCAAGCATTTTCCGCCATCTCGACGTCGAACCATGTCTTTTCTAGCTGTACTGTAATTTATTGTGTGAATAACAAACCTCTGCAGTATAAATCTGCAAAGCTAACAGCCAATTACTGCACGATATAAAAAAACAACTCATAATCTGATTATCAATTACTCATACAATTCAAATGCACTAACAACCAAAAGCAAAAATTTCAATAGAACAAAATTGGTCATCTTAACTTTTTCTACCTAGGTAGATTTTTTTTTGCGAAAATCCTTTTCGTTTTCTAAAAAGTGTTTTAGAAACTCCTTGATATTCTCAATTTCTATTATAGAGATTTAATTATCAGCGATAAACAGCACCAGTGTGTGACTCAAGCCAGTCTTCGTAACAGAATTCTATTCTGGAGTACTGCCACGTTTTTAAACATTTTTTTTGTACGAACACTATTTAGAACAAACAAACTCGTATTAGGAATTCGTAAGCATGTGATACAGCTGTGCCACTATGCAGCTGCTGTACGCAGGATCAATATTTAAGAAACTTAAGGCTTTGTAGAACAGTACAGTTCTAATGAAAGTCTTGTTGGTAGCAACTAAAGGCGGAATTGTACACTAGGCCAACTGTACAATTGAAATGCAGAACGTAGCTACGATGGTAGGTTGGGGGGACCGGAACGAAACAGTCATTCAGCAACGTAGCAGCTACGTTAACTCTTAAGTTAATCCTATCTATTTGCTTTGTTGAAAGATGCACGTGAGCTCACGTTTGTTTTGTTCACTTATGCGAATCGAGACCTAGAGTACTCTGAGTGAACAAAACCATAGAGGTATGAGTAGAGTGCACGACCAGGCCAGGGCTCAGGGGATCTCCAAAGGTGCAAGAGAGGGCTCATACTATGCTACTGCCACTTCTCATTTCTGAATGATTGTTCCGTTCCGGTCCCCCTGACTTCTACCCCACTGATACCATTAAAATCTGACCGGAACAGCTAATCAGGAGTGGTGGTATATAATTAATAAAATGGCGTTCTTTCTCACACCCTCTGGCGCTGCCACTTTTAGGCCAGTAAATGAACTTGTTATTTTTTTTGCCATGACCAGATTATATTTTGTGCACTGTAATAGGAAAACTAGTAGTCAGAGAATCGTGTAAACAAAGCACGTTAATCTAACTGCCATTGGAAGATTTCGGTGCAGTACATCTTTAATCTCAGAAGTGTACAATTCTTTCAACTGATTAATGCTAACTTTATTTATGTAAACAAATTAAGAAGCTGTGTATAAGTAGATAAACCATGGCGGTTATGGCTCCCCCCCCCTGAGGTAGTGGTGGGGGGAGATGCTCTAGCTATAGCTGTGGGTGGAAAAGAGGCGGTAGAGGAGAGGTGGTGGTGGGGGAGAGGCTGATCGGATGGTGGGAGGAGGGGCACAGGCGGTATAGGTAGTAGGGGCGGTGGGTGGTGCGGACTACTTGGATGGTAACGTCAGGAGAAGGGAGCCTCTTCCGGATGCTGTGACGTCGGATGGTACTGACAGCTCCCTTCCTTTCTGACCACGAATCAAGCTCCAACGTCATCAGGATGGGTCCAAAAGGTGTAGGTGACAAGTCCAACGTACAGCGCGAGAGAAAAATGATCAATCATGAACGTGTATTTCTTATCAGTGGATGTAGCGGGTCGCGTATCCCGTTTAGCTGCGACCAACGTTGGCTTACTCGACGCAGTACCTTGCCAAGTGATAGAACTATTATTTCTTATCTATTCGGATGTGTTAGCCGTGGCCGATGACTTTTCGCTTCTTATTTAGGCGTGTAATGTACCAGTGTAATATTTTTTTCTTAGCAAGAGTGGGTGCAACGAGTCAGTTAATACGATAAAGTAATTTTAATCGGTGCAGTAATAAGGAGGCGTGAATGAAAAAAATCGACATAGATTCATGAAGAACTAATTTATTGAACAAGTATTGGGAATCAGGTGTACTTTGATTAAAGAATATCGTTTTGTCGTTGCTGCTCTTTTAAAATCCATTTTGTTAAAGCTGTAGCATTCTTCACAGCACAATGAGCTGAATTTAATTGGTGATTCATGCATTCAATATCATCCATACTAATTTTTTTTAAAGCTGGACATTGCTTAATATCATCAATGTACCTACAAAAATAATTATATTATGCAAATATTTAGTGAAGCGTATGATTATACTATAAGTTATGTACCTATTAAATAGCACACGGCGCAACTATTTGATTTTTTCAAGACCTTTTACGTAAATAACATCATCTTCTTTGATAATGGCTCGAAAGGTTGTTGCTAGATCCTGGTAGGGAACTCCTCCTGAGCTCCAACAAAGACCATGGTAATTAAACTCCAACCATCGATTTTCACATTTGTTCTTAGGTAAGAGCTATGCCCAAGAATATGGGGGCTTAAAGACAAAAACTGACGGTGTAGCATTTTCTTGAGGAGGTATAATACCGACCTCTTTAAAAATGAATTCGTTGTGCATGGTTTTAAAGCCTTGAACACCAACCACGTACCTCGTCATCTTAACATTGTGACGATTATTAGTTAACTAACTCCTCTATCGATGTGTCATCTCTTTATATACAACTGCTAGTCACCGCTAGTTCATTCGCTAGTATCACTCGTATCGCTTTCGCAGAGGCAAATCAGTATAAGAGAAAAGTTTAAGCAGCTTGTCATTCATTTGAGTACGTTAACGGAAGCTGTAAGTATAATGGAGCAACTCCACGAAAATTTTGCTTACGCCAACGCCGTGGAGCGTTACGTGATTTTCTGTTAAATAGCGCGAATAAAATATCAACGCTTGCTGCATAGTGATAATATGATCGAAATACGAAATTTTATTTATAATAGTGCAATAGTGCTTAAAAGTATTTCCGACTATAAGCTGTCTGTAAAATTGTCATCGCCAGTGGAAAATAAGTTGTTGAATATTGAGTGTCTTTTATCAACGTTTTTCGCAGCATTTTGTAAAATTCTAGAAGTGCAAGGGTCAGGGCTCGATAAAAAATTAGATAATCCAGATAATTTTAATTTTGTGACATGGAAAGATCTTAATAGTGCTTTTAAAAATCGCATAAGAACGGCTGTTATAACAAATAGGAGTCATTTAGATATAATAAAATTTCTTAAGTCTGCGAAAAAAATATTCATTTTAAAAGTGCGAGAATTTCTCGACGAGAAAAATGCTTTAAAAATTAATACAGTATTAGCAGCAGAGTTTTTGACTGTAGAAAAGGTCTTCAGTAAAACGATGAATACTCTTTCGAGCAAATTAGTATGCTAAAGATAAAGATCTTTACCTCAAATCTGATGTACTTCTGTTAACAGAAGTATTTGAAAACCTTAGAAATAATTGCGTTAAGGTTTATAAATTAGATCCTGCTCACTATTTTACTACTTCAAACGAAAGTAAGTATTATGTATAAGAATATAATGTCAATTCTGCTTCAGTTATTAATTGAGAATTTTTTTCAGATTTCACTAGCACTCATTACTGATAAAAATATGTTTATGTTCATTGAAAAAGGCATATAAGGTGGAATAAGCCAGTGCCGTAACAGATATTCGGAAGCTAATAATCACTATATGGAAAATTATAAAAAAGATGAAACTGAAAGATATATAGCATAATTTGACGTAAATAATTTGTATGGTTGGGCAATGACTAAAAAACTTCCTTATGGTAGATTTCAGTGAGTCGAAATTGTTTGAGCAACAGCCTCATGATTTTTATAATATTGGAAATGAAAGTGCTTACGAATATATTTTAGAAGTGGATTTGGAGTATCCAAAGGAGCTCCACGATTCTCATAAAGATTTGCCATTTTGTTCCAAACACATTTAATCACCAGGTTCGAAGCAGCCTAAATTAAAGACAACATTAAGTAACAAGCATAAATATGTACTTAATTATGAAGCCCTCAAGCAAGCCACAAATCATGGAGTACGACTGACAAAAATATATCGAGCCTTAAAATTCTGTCAAAGTGCATGGCTTAAAGAATATATTGATCTCAATAGCATTGAGAGAAAAAAGGCTAAGAATGAGTTTAAAAAAAAGATTTTTTAACTATTTAATAATGCAATTTTTGGACAAACGATGGAAAATGAGAAAAAGCGTATCGATGTCAAACTTCTCAAACATTGGGATGGATGCTATGGTACGGCATCGTACATTGCAAAGCCAAATTTACACAGCTTCAATATTTCTGATGAGAATTTTGTAGCCATACAGCTACAACGAGCAGAAGTGATGATGAAAAAGCCAATATACATTGGGCTTAGTGTCTTAGATTTATCGAAGACACTTGTGTATCGTTTTCACTACGATTATATGCTCTCCAAACTAAAAAATGATTGTAAACTCTTATACACTGATACAGACAGTCTGATATATAAGGTAACAAACCATGATATTTATAAAATGATGAAATTGGATATTAATGAATTTGACACATATGATTATCCAGAAAATAATAAATTTACGATGCCGTTAAAAAATAAAAAAATTGTTGAGCTCATGAAAGATGAGTGCAATAGAAATATTATATTAAAATCTGTCGGGCTCAGAAGTAAGATATATAGTATTCTTCTTGAAAATAAAAATGTGATTAAAAAAGCAAAGGGTGTTAAGAGTAACGTCGTAAAAGCAACTATCAATTTTAACGACTATACTGAGTGCCTACGTGACCAAATTATAAACATTAATCGAGAGCAAAGTAATATTAGATCACGTCATCATAAGCTCTACATTGAGAGGCAAAATAAAGTTGCTCTTAGTTCCCGAGATGATAAATGATATATTTTATTAAACACTACAGATACGCTGCCTTGGGGCCATTGTAGAATTCAAATAATAGAAGAACAAGGAGCTGGAGAGTGTGTAGAAAATCATAGCTGATCAGCAGCCAAAGAAAAAGCAGCCAATGTAGAGGGAGAGATTTCTCCAGTAGTGGAAGAGTCCCTATATCATCGGCAGCATCAACCAGCAGAGCTCAGTCAGAGCTGTAGTGAGCAGATAAAAGTATCAACTGCTTCATCATCCAACGCTAGCAGCTTAGGTCAACAACAAGCTCTTAAAAAAACAGGTTTGGAGTTGAAAGATTTCTACAGAGATAAGGAGATCTGTTTGGAACAGCAAAGCTCAGGAATAAAGGTTTGTAACGTGTCTTCTTATTCATATATTTTTTTTTTACTATTTATAAAACTCATATAATTTTCTTATGTTTTAGATGGCTGATTTAGCAGCACTTAATTGGCTGGCCTGTGGAAGATTCCTCCCAACAAAGAAGATCAACGAAATGGTCAAGGGGCAAAGTCATCTAGTGTCGAAGCTGAGAACAGCTAACACTAAATTCGGCACGAAAGCTATCGCTGAACTAGACGATTACTTCCAAATTTTTTTAACCTAATCAAGTATCTGAGTATCTTGTGAGTAACGAACTATTATTTAATAGTTTGTTGGAATCTATTGATAGAAAGAAGCTGTCAGTTTGCTATAATCGTGACAGTGTTGAATTTTTTAACCAATAAATGTTTAATTATACAAATACAAGAAAAAGGAAGTTATTTTTGTGAAACTAGTTAAACGTGAGAAAAAATAAATAATACAATTCATTACATGTTTAGAGTTATTATTAATCTCAATGAATCTTATGTAAGATATAACATTACCATGCATGGTAAAAAAAAATTTCATTTGCACACATAATTGATAACATTTAAAGACCACAATATGTTTTATACAGATTTTTGTTTAACTTCTAAATTTTAATAATTTTTTAAAGTACATATCACTTTTATTCTTTGTTATTATCAATCCAACTGTAATGGGTATTGTCAAAGCCCAACCACTTGACGAATATTTGATTTCCTCGTTGACAAAGAATTTTTTCAACAAGATTAGTATCAGGATACTTGGTTTTCTGCAGTTTCTGCTCGTAAAAGCCTCCAGAAATTGGCTGATTTTGGTAATCTTTCAAGTGATAAGTTGGTGGATTGGTTAGAGCTACTCGTGCTATAGCAAATACCTTAGTCGACTAGTTAGGTGTGTATCCTTTTTTAAATACTTGCTTAGCATAACTTATTCGAAATTGATCTCCCACTTTAAATTTTAGTTGTTTTCTCATCCCCATTGTGCTTGATAAAATTTTTTTCAAAATTTCATTTTCAGTAGCAGCTGACACATCCTTTGGTTTCATAGCTATTGTCCGATGTTTCCGATTATAATAGGCCGTCAGTAACTTAGGGAAGATATCAATCCACTTATATCTGCCACGAAAGCTTTATTTTTTTACACATATCATGTTTTAGTGTACGATTAAATAGCTCATATATAGATGCTTTAAGGTTACTATAAGTCGAGTACAAGTTAATTTTGTTCTTTTGCATGAGACTTTGAAAATTCACATTGTAAGACTCTTTGCCATGATTTGTTTGCAAATTAGATGGAACTCTTCTCTCTGTTAATATCGATTTCATAGCTGCAGTCTTATCTTTACCGGTTTTATTCTTTATGGGCACAGCCCATGCATACTTAGAGAATACATCCATTACTGTAAGCAAATACCTATAACCTTTATTTTCATGAGAATAAGGTAACATCTCCACAAGATCAGCTTGCCATGTTTCATCCAAGCCTCGAATATCAAACTTTCGGCGAAGGTAGTTGCGTCTCGCAGGTTTATGAAGCTCTTTTACTACTGCTTCAATCTTTCTTAACTGTCTTCTGGAGTTCTACTAGATATGTGTGCTTCAATCTTTTTAAGTGTATCTATTTTACGCTGCAAATTTAGTATTGTTTCTGAGTATCCATCACTTAAATTGCTCAATAGTAAATTTATTTTCTCTTGTTCATCCAAAATGAAACTTTTATCTTTCTGTAAAGTAGTGAGATTTACAGCATCGTGAGGTTAAATAGCTGGTGCAACATTGCACAACCTTTCATTTTCCAAGTTTAATTAACCATCTGTGGTGAGATTATATCCAATTCCTCGAGGACCTCGACTACCACCTTTCGACTTAGCTGATCCACTTCCGAACGCGTCGATTCTCATTTTCACACTGAAGTAGAATTGATAACGATGCTAAATATATGATATTAGCTTCACGAAGCTCCTCAACGATTGAATTCATTTCATTTGTGTGACTAGGATTACCGGCTGATTGTTCCGCCACTAGTAATCTTAGCCGATTGACCAGCTCGTTAGGATCGTTCCTGTCAACGTAGTCCATTTGCATGTTTAGCCTAGCAATTTTAAATGAAGGTATGGACCCGCCTTTCTTCTTAATTTGAGTAAGATTAAATAATGGGACAATAACGTTATTGAATTTATTACTATTGTATGGACGAATCGTCTCATTTTTGTCAAATTTTCTTTTATGCGCACTTGTTGACACATATGATTATCCAGAAAATAATAAATTTACGATGCCGTTAAAAAATAAAAAAATTGTTGAGCTCATGAAAGATGAGTGCAATAGAAATATTATATTAAAATCTGTCGGGCTCAGAAGTAAGATATATAGTATTCTTCTTGAAAATAAAAATGTGATTAAAAAAGCAAAGGGTGTTAAGAGTAACGTCGTAAAAGCAACTATCAATTTTAACGACTATACTGAGTGCCTACGTGACCAAATTATAAACATTAATCGAGAGCAAAGTAATATTAGATCACGTCATCATAAGCTCTACATTGAGAGGCAAAATAAAGTTGCTCTTAGTTCCCGAGATGATAAATGATATATTTTATTAAACACTACAGATACGCTGCCTTGGGGCCATTGTAGAATTCAAATAATAGAAGAACAAGGAGCTGGAGAGTGTGTAGAAAATCATAGCTGATCAGCAGCCAAAGAAAAAGCAGCCAATGTAGAGGGAGAGATTTCTCCAGTAGTGGAAGAGTCCCTATATCATCGGCAGCATCAACCAGCAGAGCTCAGTCAGAGCTGTAGTGAGCAGATAAAAGTATCAACTGCTTCATCATCCAACGCTAGCAGCTTAGGTCAACAACAAGCTCTTAAAAAAACAGGTTTGGAGTTGAAAGATTTCTACAGAGATAAGGAGATCTGTTTGGAACAGCAAAGCTCAGGAATAAAGGTTTGTAACGTGTCTTCTTATTCATATATTTTTTTTTTACTATTTATAAAACTCATATAATTTTCTTATGTTTTAGATGGCTGATTTAGCAGCACTTAATTGGCTGGCCTGTGGAAGATTCCTCCCAACAAAGAAGATCAACGAAATGGTCAAGGGGCAAAGTCATCTAGTGTCGAAGCTGAGAACAGCTAACACTAAATTCGGCACGAAAGCTATCGCTGAACTAGACGATTACTTCCAAATTTTTTTAACCTAATCAAGTATCTGAGTATCTTGTGAGTAACGAACTATTATTTAATAGTTTGTTGGAATCTATTGATAGAAAGAAGCTGTCAGTTTGCTATAATCGTGACAGTGTTGAATTTTTTAACCAATAAATGTTTAATTATACAAATACAAGAAAAAGGAAGTTATTTTTGTGAAACTAGTTAAACGTGAGAAAAAATAAATAATACAATTCATTACATGTTTAGAGTTATTATTAATCTCAATGAATCTTATGTAAGATATAACATTACCATGCATGGTAAAAAAAAATTTCATTTGCACACATAATTGATAACATTTAAAGACCACAACAAGTTTTATACAAATTTTTGTACAACTTCTAAATTTTAATAATTTTTTAAAGTACATATCACTTTTATTCTTTGTTATTATCAATCCAACTGTAATGGGTATTGTCAAAGCCCAACCACTTGACGAATATTTGATTTCCTCGTTGACAAAGAATTTTTTCAACAAGATTAGTATCAGGATACTTGGTTTTCTGCAGTTTCTGCTCGTAAAAGCCTCCAGAAATTGGCTGATTTTGGTAATCTTTCAAGTGATAAGTTGGTGGATTGGTTAGAGCTACTCGTGCTATAGCAAATACCTTAGTCGACTAGTTAGGTGTGTATCCTTTTTTAAATACTTGCTTAGCATAACTTATTCGAAATTGATCTCCCACTTTAAATTTTAGTTGTTTTCTCATCCCCATTGTGCTTGATAAAATTTTTTTCAAAATTTCATTTTCAGTAGCAGCTGACACATCCTTTGGTTTCATAGCTATTGTCCGATGTTTCCGATTATAATAGGCCGTCAGTAACTTAGGGAAGATATCAATCCACTTATATCTGCCACGAAAGCTTTATTTTTTTACACATATCATGTTTTAGTGTACGATTAAATAGCTCATATATAGATGCTTTAAGGTTACTATAAGTCGAGTACAAGTTAATTTTGTTCTTTTGCATGAGACTTTGAAAATTCACATTGTAAGACTCTTTGCCATGATTTGTTTGCAAATTAGATGGAACTCTTCTCTCTGTTAATATCGATTTCATAGCTGCAGTCTTATCTTTACCGGTTTTATTCTTTATGGGCACAGCCCATGCATACTTAGAGAATACATCCATTACTGTAAGCAAATACCTATAACCTTTATTTTCATGAGAATAAGGTAACATCTCCACAAGATCAGCTTGCCATGTTTCATCCAAGCCTCGAATATCAAACTTTCGGCGAAGGTAGTTGCGTCTCGCAGGTTTATGAAGCTCTTTTACTACTGCTTCAATCTTTCTTAACTGTCTTCTGGAGTTCTACTAGATATGTGTGCTTCAATCTTTTTAAGTGTATCTATTTTACGCTGCAAATTTAGTATTGTTTCTGAGTATCCATCACTTAAATTGCTCAATAGTAAATTTATTTTCTCTTGTTCATCCAAAATGAAACTTTTATCTTTCTGTAAAGTAGTGAGATTTACAGCATCGTGAGGTTAAATAGCTGGTGCAACATTGCACAACCTTTCATTTTCCAAGTTTAATTAACCATCTGTGGTGAGATTATATCCAATTCCTCGAGGACCTCGACTACCACCTTTCGACTTAGCTGATCCACTTCCGAACGCGTCGATTCTCATTTTCACACTGAAGTAGAATTGATAACGATGCTAAATATATGATATTAGCTTCACGAAGCTCCTCAACGATTGAATTCATTTCATTTGTGTGACTAGGATTACCGGCTGATTGTTCCGCCACTAGTAATCTTAGCCGATTGACCAGCTCGTTAGGATCGTTCCTGTCAACGTAGTCCATTTGCATGTTTAGCCTAGCAATTTTAAATGAAGGTATGGACCCGCCTTTCTTCTTAATTTGAGTAAGATTAAATAATGGGACAATAACGTTATTGAATTTATTACTATTGTATAGACGAATCGTCTCATTTTTGTCAAATTTTCTTTTATGCGCACTTGACGTTTCCAAGATTTGTTTGTATTTAACATAATTATCTGGTGTCATGTGCTTTTTATCAAGATGCTTTTTTATAAGTAACTCCATTAATTTATCAGTCACTGAATATCTTAGATCCTTTATTTCAATTTAATTATTTTTGAAATACATAGACGAGTCACCAAGTATATGTTGTCAGTTTTTTTTCTTTCTCATCCCATAAATTTGACCCAGTGCTGACTCTTTTCTATCAAGTATTTGTAAGTATGGATTCATAGGTTTATTTTTATCGATGTCATGCGCTGAATCATCATCATCGTCACTTTTTTCAACAACGTTATCATAGTCTTTGATAGTACCTTTCGACGAAAAAGTATCGTCTTCATCATCACTGTTACTATTAGCTGATTGGAACATTGATGCGTCGGTATTATTAATTTTTGACTTAAAAGGCTTGAAGCGTTTTTTAAGTAAATATTCAAAACTAAGTGGCACGTTTTTGACTTTCTTTGCGTCATTGATAATTTTAAGAAGTGAAATAGTAATAGGTTTAAAAGTCTCTCCAATCTGCTTTTCAAAATTTTTTCTTCCTGACTTTAGCAATCGATGCTTACGTCGAACATATTATATAGCTTTTTCAACTTGCCGAAAAACGTCTTTTTCCTCATGAAAAGTGTCCATGTTGATCGCTTAATGGTTAACAAGAGACTAATACGCACTTACTAAGCATGAGTAATATTTATAGCAAAAGAATCAAATTCTCTCCTATATCTACCATTTTCAACATCTCTTTCCTTGTCCATTACGACAAATCCATGTTTTCCAACTCTCCAACAGTTTACACATAATTTTTTGAATTCATTGTAAGTCATATCAGTATTAACATGATCATTATAGATGTGCTTCAAATTCATATCATCTTGTCAAAATATTACTAAAAGGTTTAAATTATCTCTGACTAAGTGCTTTGGAACTTGAGCATAAGATTGGCATAGATAGAAGCAGTCAACGCATTTGTGACGTCCCATGCAGAAAAAGTCTTTCACATTATCTTGTTTTTCACAGGCAATGTCGTTGAATATCATTATGGAGTTGGGTAGTGTCTAATCCAGAGATATGACCGATTCATGATCACTATATGAAAAATTCTTTACACCATCTATAGGCTCCAACAGTTGTTTGAGAAACTTATACTTTGGCTGATTCAGCGTTTTTGAGTATAGATAAACATTCTCAAATCTCAATTCGTTGGGGTAAGTAATTAAAGCCAGCAAGCTGTTTGTTTTTTCACAGTTTGACGGACCACAAAGAACAGCTCTTATCGTATCGGGTAGCAAATCACCATGGCGTTGGATTTTCTTATTTTGCTTAACGATTCCGTCGAAACTCAAGACAGGAAGTTTTATATTCTGATCTACGAAGCTCATGTTTACTGTAAGCTGACTCAACTGAGACTTAAACACGATATTGTAAATGGTTTGCCTATATATTTCGAAACTCATCTATCATCGAATTTCCTTATCTTGCTTATCAGTTTGTTGAAATTTATGATAGGAAGTTAAATATTTTGTTCCTCGGAGCTCGTGGTTACTGCATACTGAAATATGAATCTATATATAGTGCTCTACATATATTTTCGAGCTCATTTATCGTTAAGCACTTGGAAAGTAATGATCATTCATCATAGCAAAGGCTATAGAATTATAAACACACTCATCAATAAACTGCCTATAGAGCTGCACGTACCAGGATATCAATATTGTGGACTAGGCACAAAACTAGCCAAGAGATTAGCTCGCGGAGATCTGGGTATCAATCAATTAGATCAGGCGAGCAAGCAACACGATATAGCCTATTCTTAGAATCGAAAAAATGTTACAGCAAGAGACACTGCTGACGAAATTCTCGCTGAAAAGGCGTGGCAAAGACTCAAAGCCACAGACGCTAGTTTAAAGGAAAAAGCTGCTGCTTTTACTATTATCAATGCCATGAAATTGAAATCCAATTTCGGCATGGGAGCATTTCCTAGTAAAAATTCTAGTAAAGTGAGTAAGAACAAAATGAAGCCGAAGAAAACTACTTTGAAAAGCTTGATTCGAAGTGCTTCAAAGTCCACGATTCCTAATCGTAGTGATCGAAAAGATATAAATTTGGCGTTAAAGGAAGCTCAGGATACTGTAAAAAAAGCTAGTGACAGGAAAAATATTGTAATTCCTCGAGAATTTCCTATTCCGCAGAAAACTGGAGGATTCCTACCATACCTTATTTTTGCATTTGCTGGCCTAAGTGCTATAGGCACTGTTACTAATGATGTAACTGGAGTTGACAAGGCTATTAATGATGCTAAAGTTGCTTCAAAACAGCAAGAAAAGAGTGAAAGGCATAATAAAGAAATGGAAGCACTCTTACTTGGACAGGGGATGTTTTTAAAACCACATAAAAACGGCTCAGGTCTACATTTAAGGCTTGAAAAAGGCTTAAAAGATGAAAAAAAAAAAATTTCTACGTAAAACTGCCTTACCGACCTCTCACAGACTATGACCTCATTAAGTATGCAAAAATTTTGAAAATACCGCATTTCCGTGGAGTTTTCATGAGAAATAATTTGCCAGCCGATGGCCCACGTTTTTCCGAATCAGCAATAGTCAATCTTGATGATAAGGATGGTCCTGGTACTCACTGGGTTGCCTATAGAAAGCGAGACAATAACGTGACGTATTTCGACAGTTTTGGGGACCTACAGCCACCAATTGATCTACTGCTATATCTTGGTGTTAGATGTGTCAAATATAATTATGAAAGGTTCTAAGATTTTGGTACATACAACTGCGGCCATCTTTGCTTAAGCTTTCTTTGTAAAAAACTCCATTATCAGCCAATATAAATGAATCCCAATACTCAAGTAACATTAGTCATTGCCAAACTGTCAATCATTGACAGTAAGTTTATCAGGAACATCATCTATTCTTGAAGCACAATATTTTCCACCTATCGAGTTGTCACCAGCACATAACTACGTTATTGGTCTAGTAGAACTCCTAACTTTCAATTCAATTCCATATATCGACGAAGGTAATAATAAATTTTACGTAGGCGATTAAGTGGTTGTTTTCCCAACTGGCAGCTACGAAATTCAAGATATTGAGTCATTTCTGATCGACGTGTTACAACCCAACGATATAGCTATTAGCATCAAATCAAATAATAATACTCTTCGCAGTGTGATAACGTGTAGTCTTACTATTGACTTTAGGCCAAAAGATTCTATAGGCCGTCTTTTAGGCTTTACTGAACGAATTCTTAGAGATGCCTGTACTCACATCTGAGATTTACCTGTTGCTATTCTCAAGGTTAACAAATTAAGAGTTGAGTGTAATATCACTAGTGGAGCCTATATAAACGGAGAAAAAGTTCATACTATCCACGAGTTGTTCCCTGCTGTATTACCGGGATGCAAGATTGTCGAAGTTCCATCGCAAATTATTTATTTACCCGTGGCTGTTAAAATTATAGATCATCTTTAAGTACGCATTGTTAATCAGGAAGGTAACTTGATTAATTTTCGTGGAGAAGTTATAAATACAAGACTACACTTGAAACAACCTTAACTGAAATGGGCACAGTGTACAACAATAGTAAAATTGGACGAGGCTATGAAAACAAATTAACGAGGGTGAGGACGAATAGTCATCCACGAGACAACAAAATTGGACGAAGCTATAAGAATAGACCAAAATTGATAACACAAATCAGTCGTCGACGAACGCTCAAAGTGTTAACACGTCACAACGTGCAATTCTTAAAAAACCTAGGCCTAAAAGTAAGAGCTCTTGGTGGCAAATAACTTGTGCTTTTTTTTTGCTGCCTGCAAACGAGAAAAAGTTGTGATGAAAGAGATTTGTGGGATTCAGTCAGGTGTCATGATTGATGAGTCGGTTGCACACTACGAAATTTATGCACATTGACGCCACATTGCATCAGCATTTAATAGCAGTGATGAAATTTGCATCTTAATTCAACATCAAGATTGATGTCTTTTACCCTCTCAAAGTTCCCTACGTATTTCTGGACGTATAACAACTGGAGATGATAAACTTCTTGAGAAAACAAATTCAGATAATAACGCCATCTGCCATCTGTTTGAAGAAATACGATATAAACCTAATTTTTATAGAAATTAATAACTGTAAGAATGTTGATACTTTCGATGGAATCAATGCTAATAATACTGATACTGTTAGAGACTCTTAAAACAAACACTAATGTTTGTGTCAAAAACGATGACTGTGTGTAGGCAAAAAAAAAAAAGAGTAAAGTAAGCATAAAATTAGAGATCGAAAAATTAAAGTACATCTTGCCATGTGGTAGTACAAAGAAATAAGCGCCATCTTATAAGCTGATGAGAATTTGCGTATTGCTTCAGTTATCCTGTGACGATTGATCAGGCAACATCGACAACATCGGTCCTATCTTTAGCAAACCAAAATATGAGAGCCTCAGTAAGAAGGAGGAGGAGGAGGAAGATGAAAATAGCTATAAACCTCTTTTAGAAAAGCACGTTGAGGCATCTCAACCAAAAGTGAAGGAAAATTATTATTCCAAAAATATTTGCTCTTATCCAAATAAAGATTGATATGATATATTGAAAAAAAGAATCAATAACCATAAAATTCTTATGTATTTCTTTAGAGCTACCAAAATATAGGTATGTGTATTAAATTCAAAGTTTTGTTATTATTGAAACCCATTTACATACAATCCTAAAAATCTCAAACTTAAATTCAAAAGCTGGCTAAATTTCTTGGCAAGGTACTGCGTTCTCTGGCAACACGCATCACTCGATACGCCCGCTCTTGAAAAGAAAATATGATGCTGGTACATTATACGCCTAAATAAGAAGCGAAGAGTTATCGGCCACGGCTTACACATACGTGTATCCTAGCATGACTCATTGCACCCACTCTCGCTAAGAAAAAAATATTACACTGGTACATTATACGCCTTAACAAAAAGCGAAAAGTCATTGGCCACGGCTAACACATCCTTATAGATAAGAAATAATAGTTCCATTACTTGGCAAGGTACTGCATCGAGTAAGCCAACGTTGGTCGTAGCTAAACGGGATACGCGATCTGCTACATCCACTGATAAGAAATACACGTTCATGCTTGATCATCTTCCTCTCGCGCTGTCCATTGGGCTTGTCACCTACACCTTTCGGACCCATCCTGATGACGTCGGAGCTTAATTCGCGGTCGGAAAGGAGGGAAGCTGTCATTACCATCTGACGTTACAGCATCCGGAAGAGGCTCCCTTCCCCTGACGTTACCATCCGAGTAGTCCGCACCACCCACCGCCCCTACTACCTATACCACCCATGCCCCTCCTTCCACCGCCCGATCAGCCTCTCTCCCACCACCATCTCTCCTCTACCGCCCGATTAGCCTCTCCCCCCACTACCACCTCTCCTCCACCGCCTCTTCTCCACCCACAGCTATAGCTAGAGCCTTTCCCCCCACCACTACCTCAGGGGGGGGGAGCTGGGGGGTGCTAAAACCGTCATGGTTTACCTACTTGTATGCAGTTAATCTTAAAACATGCCACGAAAAAAAAAGGTACTTTCAATACCGGAAAGATAATTTTAATTAACTGCCTAAAAATAAACAACCTATCAAACGTTATTTCGATGACGTTGATAGATCATTTATTTCTGATCATAAGATGGTGAGCCATCTTTAATTGTCTGATAAAAATATATAATCGTTTACTTAAAAATCTGTAAAAACATAGTGAAACTCACTTTGTTTTTGTAACGAAACTTTTTCAGTGGTTTTGGTACACACGATTAAGAACATGTCAATCGTACATTTTCATTTGTAAATGAGATGGTACACGAGAATAAAGCTGCAAAGATGTGGCATATCGATGTGAATATCTTACAGTCAGACGTTTCTTTGCCTGTCTTATACTGTAGTTATCAATCTTTCTTCCAGCTATCGACTTTGAACGCAGTTCGAGAGTGCAGTGTTCGTTTAAAGTGGAATTCTCTCCATAAGTAAGACAATCATGCTGATATTGACGACGATGATAATGACGATGATAATGATTATAATTATGATCATAGAGGTAACAGCAGTTATCACAGCCAACAAGTGCATCATAATAAGAATATCAACTATTTTCGTTTAGGTATGATATGCATAAAGAAACGAATGATACTTACTCAGAAGACGATATACCACTACCATGGCTAGAGCATCTTGTAAGTACTACTAGAACTACTCTAAGTAGAGTGCTGTCTCGACAATTTTTTTTCCTAATTTTAAAATACCAATTTGAATGGTCATGATATTTAAAAAAGTACATCTGTATACAAAAACAAGCTACTGTTGTACCTGTTACATTTTTTTTATGATAATGGAACCCAGAGTGAAGCATGTTTAAAAATAATTTTAAAAGTGTTAAGCCCAAAAATGTAAGAATATTATGCACATGCACAAAAATTTATCATTATCTAATTTTTCATTATAGTTAATTTGATACTTCATTTATAATACACACAATCGAAAATAATTATAAAAACGTTTATTAGGACTCTAAAGTATCATTGTTATTTGAATCAAGTGACGATCAAGTAAGCGACAGCTCAAAGAACAATGATGGTAAAAAGGAGCAGCAGCAGAATTTCTTACAAGAATTCTTATGTAAGGAGAGTAATAATTGTTTCGTGAAAGCATCTTTTACTGTAAACAGATGTGAGATGCTACTCTGTATACCGAAGTATTTAATAACGCATTTACTGTCAGTAAGTGCCACAAGAGATTTAACTAAAATGTTTAATAGTTTTCTAGATGGCCGAATCATTTCGGATACAATACATTGTTTTCATAAACTATGTAATAATTTTAATAGTATTGGATTCATTGTAAGATTTACCTCAGAGAATTTGATAAAAAAGAAGTCTCTGGCAAATGTTTCACATGCAATGGAAATGTTCAACTAAAGGGATCCAATACAGATTTTTTTATTACGGTTGACACCAGCGATCAAATAAAACACTTACTAAAAATACATAAAGAACATTATCATAATGTGGTACACAACCGGAAAAACAATAATACTCAAATGAATGACATTCATGATGGCAAGGAGTATATTAAATTTATCAATAAGCTCACGTTACAAGCTGATAAGTTGCATGGTACATGCATATTTATCAGTGATGGCTAACCATTCTTAATGAATTGCCTGAACGTATACGAACTTCAAATCCAATAACGTGGGCTTTATGGTTTGGTCAAAATAAGCCAATCATGGACGTATATTTTCGAACGTTTATGAACCAAACAAACAAGGTAAAACTGTATGCATTACTTTCATGTGTTGAATCAGTCGCCAGAGCTCCAATGCAGGGGACGCATCGATATAACGGAAGGTATGGATGTTCCTGGGGCCTTTATCCAGGTCAACTAATTATGTTTAAAAGTCAAAAAGTGATTGAGTATCCGTTACTAAATTATATTCCTGACTAGAGAAATGAATTGACAACATATATCAGATGGTTGAAGCTGAAGAAACTGGTACTCTCGTGCAGAATGTCAAGTGTAACTCTCCCTTAGTTAGATTAAATGGTTTCAATATTGTTAAAGGTTTCTGTCCAGACTATCTTCATAACTTATGTCTCGGAGTTTGCCAACAGTTTGCTGACTATTGATTTTTAGCAACTTGCCAACCATTTTTAATTAAAAAAGATCATATCTAAGTACTAGGTAATGCTTTGAACTTTTTGCAAGTGCCAACTCAAATAGCTCGCGTTACTCGTCATATGTCAGACCGTAAGTATTGGAAGGGTAGGGAATGAAAGAACTGACTACTTTATCATAGTTTAGTGGTCTTACAACTTATACCAAATTTTGAAATGTACAGTAAGCACTGGGAACTTCTTGTGGAGGCCTCTCATATTTTTTTGAAACACAGTATTAGTCGGAAAATCTTATTTTTGCTAGTCATATTATGAAATACTTTGTTTGTAATACAGAATTATTATACGGTAAAAAAACGATGAGTAGTAATTTGCATCAAATGCTACATCTACCTCAAAGTATAGCTAACTGGGGACCATTAGTTTATCATAACAGGTACGTCTTTGAAAATTGTAACAGACAAATACTTAAACTTATAAAAGCTGCAAGGGTAGTGCTGTTGCAGATCTGCCGCCTTATAAACTACTAGTATAGGAGTCAAATTTTAGAAACCCATGTTTAAAAAAGATTTATTCTCCAGCGATAGATTTCGTTGAGACTATTAGTATGCAGAATACAGAAAAATCGATTAAAATTTTAGCAAATAGATATTTTAGTACACTGCATAGAACCACAACTTTTCTCTAGACTTATTAAAGATTCGGTATTATTTACATTATGTAAGAGACGAACTGTACGATCTAACAATTCATTTGCGACTTAAAAAAGTGGTAAGTTTATTTTTATTGTGGCATTTGGTGTAGATGAAAATGAAAATAAAGAGTACACTTTTTCAGAAAGATTCTTGTACAAGACGGATTTGAAACATGCACATCTATCGAAAAAATTGTTTCTATTGAAAACATCATTTACTTTGTTAAAACATCATGTTTGAAAAATATTTATGTTTGTCTTAGGGTTAACTAAGCACATTGGATTTTCAAGGTTCCAAACATGATTCATTACTCATAAGATTCAATTTATGTACCTAATGTAAAAAAATCCTGTATTCTTTTATCAATGCCAATAATTGTATAAATTACAATTTTTGTAAGAATCATATTAATAAAGGTGCTTTATATACAAGTACACGAAAAATGTTTAAAGATTAAATCTTCGGAATACTGATTTTAGCACATGCTATTGTAGTAATGCATAGTGATTCATTGATTTCCTTTGTACACATGCGTAAATAGTCGTTATAATATAATAAATAATTGTTATAAGTGAATTATAAGTATATTTTAACTGCAGCAAGTAGAAACAAAGCCAATTAAATACAGTAACGTGGCAGAAGCATTACAGAATCATAAGAATTTAATCCTTACTTGATACAGAATATTTATGAGTTCAAAACTAAATGTTCATCCACCGCTGAGTCAACATCAAATCAACACTGAATCAACGCTAAACTAATATTAAATCAACGCTGCATCAATAATGTAATTTTGCACTGATCAGTGTTCATTGTTTGATGGATTCAACATTAATTCCGCATCGATTCAACATTGATTCGGCATTAATTTTAATTTTAAATCAGTGCTGATTCAGCATTGATTCATGGTTGAAATTTTCGGTAGGGTGACTAAAAGATAATGAGCTTGTAAGTTAAATAATGATGTGATATTCACTCAAATATAACAATACATTATAAATGTAGTACATCTATGGATGCAGAATGCATCAAAATTATGTTGGTCTTAAGAAGAAAGAGAAATATACTATATAGAAAAATTATGAAAAAATAGATTCATTAGAAGGCTAAGAACAATTTACTTTTAGTTGATTTAGCCATTCATAAACAAACAATATATTTATATATGTATGTATGTATGTAGTAAGATACCCGAAAAATAATATTGGTAAGATCTATTAACATCATTTTAATTAATATTTGCAACAACTATTTTAATATCACAGTATCTATTTCAGACAGAAGTATATATTCGAATTCAATAAAAGTGTTTTTTTATTTTGTTTTGAACACACCTCTCTGAAGAATGAACCGAAATACATAAATAGCTGGTACGACCTATGAATAAAATTTAAAAAATAAAGATTTATAATGAATTTATTTTGGTTTTGTTTATCAAACATATGAATAAAAAGCATTTCTACTATCATCCATGTCCTAAATCAACGTATGCTTCGGCATCAGCAGAATAATCTTAATATCATTTGAACTAGCGTTCCCTGTATCCAAGTAGGGTGGACTGTCGGCTTAACTTTGCTGCGAACAGAGCCCTAAACTCTTGATGCTTCTGCTTCTCAAGACAGATAAGTAGTTAACCTAACGTAAGTGAGCAGTAGCACGAAGAGTTTGTTAGAGTAGTTCTCTCAATTTTTGATTGGGTTGCTCTATCATACATGTCGCAGTTACTAAACATATGATGTTTTACGGCTTAAGTCAATAATTTCTTGTGAGATAAGGGGAGATATAATTTTTCTAAAGCCTTATTCTAACTGCAAAATAAGAATCTTAAAAGTTACATTGAGTCATTAGTTTCATGCAGATGATAGACGACGCCAGAGTCTGAAAATTTAAAAACTTTCTAACCAATCTCCAAGTGCTGAATCGAATTCTTGTTAAGCATTTAAGTTACTTGCATGGAGATAGTTTTGGGATGAAAAGTATTAAAATTCGATATTTAAAAAAAAAAAATAATTTGACAAGTCACTTGGAAGCTCAGAAAAAGAGTTATATTCTGGATATGAGGAGAAGTTACAAAAATTTTCTATGTACAGGCATTTTCTATACATGGTCTAACATCTGCAAACAACAAATGGTACTCCTTATGTTTGAACTACAAGTCTTTCTTAAAGAGTGCTGGTCTTTTGGAGGGGGGACAATTTTTTTTAAACAAGAACTACTACAAGATAAAACTTTTTTTCAACCAAAACAGTATTTCTTAAAATGTAAGGTGTATTATTTGTTAAACATAATAGTAGACCAGACCTGAGTCTGATACTTAATGATTCTTGTAACTAGTCATGAGCTTCAGACTCCAACTCTTTTTTTAAGTATTTAAGTGACTTATTAAATGATATTTAAAAAAAAAAGTTGTATTCTTATTCTTTTCATTTGAATAATATCTTGATAAAAGCGACTTGGAAGCTCAAATATTATATTTCTAACAGTTAAAATCTGACTTTGAAACATTTACATTCTCCTTGATCTAACAAGGAATAACAAAGTCAAGTCTGAAAACAGCATATGTTAAATGTCTGTTTTAATTATGAAAGCGCAGTCCAATCAAAAATTAAGAGAACTCATTCCCCAAGCTCTTGGCACTGCCACTCACCCACGTTAGGTTAACTAAGTACTCAACCATCAAAACAATTTGTAAAATCATCAGAATCGTCTTGTATTCTAAGTTCTCGTTGCAATCTGGAACACTTTTAATGGCCTTGACGAACTCTTAGGGCAAAAACTCGAGTTTGTTCTTAACAGTAAACGAACACTTCCTGGCTTGAGAGTGTCGTATAACTCTGCTTTTTAGATTTGAACGGATATTTTGGTCAGGGTAAAACTACATCTAGCAGTGCTATTCCAAGTTGCAATGCTTATTTCCAATAACATGAGCTTTGTCTAAAATACCTCTGCTCTGCTCTGAAAAGGTAGCCAATCTTACTTTTTCGAACGCATCATACTCATTGACATACATTCCTTAGAACAATATAGAATAACTCTTTGTACTTACTTTTGTATTCTCCACTTTTTGTAACTAATGCCTGATATGTAATTATTTTCAACCAATCTACCTGTTGCATTCGTGAACGACTAATGCCAACAAAGAATTGTTATCTTTTTTCACATGTATTAATGAAGGAAGCTGCACGTACATAAGAAAAAGTAATTTCATATAAATTCCGACCATACTATTTGCCATCAATACAAGAAATGTTATCTAATTTTTTTACACTATGTATATTCTTACATATTATTTTTTACTTGTCTGGCGCTTGGAAAGTGAATTTTCCCGTCCTCAGCGTGAACGGCAATATTGTCTTCCTGGACACTAAGACATGTAAAATCTCCAACGCACTACACTCAGAGGTTAAAAAATGCTCTAGATTTTATATTAACGTCCATTTACGTAAAATTTATGACATTCTTAAGCTTGCTCAGTAGGTGCGTAATATACTGTACACTAGTGACATCACCACAATATTTTTTATCGTACTAAGAATTTAACCCTTTTGCTTTTGATTTTATTTGCATCTTCATTCTTAATAATTTTGAGCTTTCTGATCATCCGAAGGGCCTAACATTTAAGATTAGTAAAGAAAATACTGTCTTCAATTAGCATTTGTTGTTTGTTTAATATCGCAGTAAACTGATTAAATTTAGGTCCAAAAAATTAATACACATTTTCTATCTATACAGCTAAGTTCTGGCTTTTAATATTTGCTGTACTCATGGTGATTGAAGATGAAGAATTTCTTAATTCTACCAAGGTAACACACAAGTCTCTCTAACATACTGTCAAGCAGCCCTTAGACAAAGAAATCGCTTACACTTATTATTAAACACTGTACATAATAAACTTTATTAATTAAACACAATTTAAACTTATCTGTGCTTTGGCCAAGCTAAGCCATAATGTTAATATCGGCTGAGTAGTTAAGCTATGGGCCCATTTAAAAATTAAGAAAAAATATCAACAAAAATATCAAGATATTTTTTCGAAACAAAATCGGCTTTCAATGATTGCGGTTGATTTTTCACGATTTGATAACATAATGTTATGAATAACATGATATCTTTTGGCTAGGTACTGCATGTTTTTAAGAAAAAAAATTAATGAACAAAAAATATGGTGCAAAAGTTCTGATATAATACAAATTGTTTGCTAAATGATACTTTGACCAATCAACACAGCAATTGTAATATTATACGGTTATGGCAACCTCAATAATATAGTCTACTATTTGAGTACGTGGATTTTTTCCACAGTAAAATTCATGCACAATAATTGTTTTAGGTAAAAATCATGATATCTTATTATCAGTGAAAGAAACTGCCTTTTTCTCAGAATCATGAGCCACTTACAAGAACTTTGCAACAATCTTAGAAACTACACAGAGACGTGGATGGCAGCTTACGAAATTTTCAATTCCACCAACAGACGAATAATGTCCATTGAATGATCCTGTCAACAAGCTAATACTGTAATCTATCCTGAAATAAAAAAAATCGCATAAAAATGTACAAGACGGCGTTTACAATTATTGATAATAACAGTGAATTGTAGATTTACAAAAACTTAGTCATACATTTACCCATCTGTGTTTTTTTTTAGGCCTTAGTATTAGATTATAGCGGTGGTATACTCACTTTATTAGTTTAAATATTGTAAGCACTTACTGCTTGACATTTGGTAGCTATTATTAATGAAAATGACAGACCAGTCTCAAGTAGTAAATCGATATCAAACTAATACAATATCAAAATTTAAATATAACTTACCTCTCTGTTCAAAAGTACTTCAAAATTTACTGTATGAATACAGACTTGCATATTGTTTATGTAAGATGATTTTTTACGTATGGATTCGAAATATTACAAATGAATAATTGGTACAGCTGAGATCTCAGGTAAGTTTTTGGCGTGAGATCTCACCTGATGATGGTAGACATAAAATTTAATCCCACTCATACGTTATGAGATACAAGTTATGTGACCATAAGGCTGGTACATTACTTGGATCGGAGGTTTTTTTCTGCTCAATCTTATTCCAAAGGAGTTTATCATGGTAATAAGTAAAAAAATATAGAGCTAGCAGGTAAGCCAACTTAACACAGAAAGCGCTAGGGAGAAGAGCTTTTAACTAACGTAATAAAAACATTTCATGTCAGAAAATATATCTGTATATGCAGATGCAGTGCCATGTTTGAAAGGAATGTATAGAAATACTTTGTATTGCAAGTAGGAGATTCTAATCTCTAGTGCCTTATGAGCTAAGCTTGCCAACTTACATAGTTAAAATGGTTTTTTCAACCTTAGGAATACATTAATTGATAGAAATATTATTAAAGTGAACAGAGAAGGTGCTAAGAAATATTTTTTAGCATAAAAAAGGCTTGAACAAAAGAAAAATTTTAAAAATAGTCTCATGTGTCGCTCATAAAAATAAAAAATAATAGCTTTTAATGATAATTGTTGCAGAATAACTTTTTGCGTACATCATTAAAAACCGCAGAAAATTTCGATTTATGTATAACGTACAGATGCAAGGCTTAATTTGGAAGGTTTGAAGTCCCTTATCAGTTGTTTTTTGTTTGCAAAATTACATAAATTTTTGAGATAAGTAAGAAAATGTAAGAACAGGGATTTTCGCTTGTACTGTTTTACTTTTTTTTTTTACAGAGGAAACTCGCATACAAGCACTGCAAAGATATGCGATAGGGTTGGACTTAGAAAAGATACATCGGACTACCCCTTCAGATACCTTCAGAGATGATCACAGTCACATCTAAGAAAACATACTCAAACCTTTCTCTTGTTTCCTAATTTAAGTCAACCCTACTTATGAAAATCGCGCGTTTTATCGTCCGATCGATTACGCAACTTTTCACGTAAAATCAAGCAAAATATCACTCAACACTTTGTGCTGATTCTCACTTTACTGATTACATGATTTTTCAAAAAATTGCGTGATTACTCATGCGATAAACAATGTCATGAGTTGCATGAGATTTTACTGGATATGTCACGTGATTAATAGCAAAATTTTTGTAAATACAGCACTTATGAAACAAATAATTTACAAAACTCACAGGCCTCCTCACAGGCTTCTGGTCTCTCACGCTTGAGATTATGAATACCTCATTGTTTATACGGCTATGGGTATATTCAATACAAATTTTTTGCCTTTTAAATAATATTATTTTTCTTGTGTCTTCCAGTTTTCTATACTTTATTGCACTATTTTTGTTCTGGTAACTGTGTTTACCCTTTGTCTAGTTATTTTATGTATCCAAAATAATCAAATTAGAGTTTTTTGTTATCAATTGGTATAGTTATTACGATTTACATGCCATAATACCTTCATCATTTTTTTTCTCTCTTTTTATATACTTTTTTTTACACACTTTGTTGTCATTCATTACTTTTGTGAAGGTAGTTGTACTCATTGATTTTTTAAACCCATTTATTTACTTTAAAATGGTAAAGTAGTTATCTAGATTATTTTGTCTTCAGTTATATTTGCTATATCCGTATTTTTTCTCAGTATACTTCAGTGAGTTAACGGTTTAGAGCTACAATACTTGTTCTTACAAGAACAGTCAGTCATTCTGCTTCCTTCTTTTATATTCTTCAGTATCCTTCTCTTTCTTTTACATTACCCTTGCTATCACTCTCATTTTTATTATTATGAGTTTTTTTTTTTATTTCACTTTTCTCATCATCGTACACTTTTTTTTCTCCCCCTGGTTCTTATTTTTCGTCATCATTATCGTACATTTTTTCTTTATATTCTGCTTGACTTATGTCTTCTTTATTTTCTTCGTTTATATCGTCCTCGTCAGCTTTGTAATGTTTTTTTTTTTCATTTTAGACATTAATCATGTTTTTTACTCTATCATTATTTTCTGTTCCCACTTTTTGATTCTCTTTTCCTCTGTTTACTGAGAGAGAAGACGAGAGCTTTTTTGAAATAATTTTGACAAAATGCTATTTTTTTGACAACATCCAAGAAATAATTATGTAACCTATAAACCCATAAATAAAATATTATATTACCCATAAACGAAGTTAGAGCTGATGCTGTAGCATAAATACCGCAACTGTAAGACTGTAGGAAATTTATTTTATTCTTAAATATTGTATCTTTGTCACGAATCCAAGGAGAGTAAGTTTTTAAGTGTGCAATTTTTTTGGGGTGTAGTTTGTACTTCGTTGGCTCAGGTAAGATATCGTACACAGGAATGATTTTTTCATTAGAGTACTAATTTCTTCAATGGTTAGTTACTGACTCACTAAGAATTTGAATTGCCTTTTCATAAGCGGTTTCAAGTAGTTTACTATCGCTTATGTACATATACAATATACTTGGCTTACATACAGATAAATCTGTGGACTGAAAGATTTGAATAAAAGCATCTAGTGAGTCATGATTAAACCAATTTTTTCCGATAAGACATTTAGTCTTACATAAATGATGTTGATTTCTTTTCTATCAAAATACTTTCTAAACTTTTTTTTTCTTTGTTTCAAAAGTTGATTTACATGGAAAATAAGACAAACGTTATATTGTCGTCCTGATTTCTTAGGAAATTTTTTTTTTTTTTTAATTGCTAATGTCTTCTTCATTGCTTTTCCAGTGAAACTTGGATTTCTTATCAGTATTTGTCTTGTGAATCTGCTATTAATGATTTCTGATAAAAGATAGTAAATTTCACTCATTTCTTATATTTTGTCTTTCAAAAATTAATGATCCACGTTGACTTAGACAGTTGTGGTACTTTTAAGAGTATATATCATGAAAAGACAATATTTTTTTTGGAATGAGAAGCTGTCCCTAAATTTAATAATAATATGCGAGCAATGACTTAACTTTTTTGATACTATTTTTTTCTTAGATATTTTAAACATTCTTAAAACTTCTAATTGCTTCCTCAGCTGTCATATCAGAAGCAACATAAGAGCATTTGGTCTTTATGAGTCTATCATCTCCAGCAAGACCATTTGGACAACAAGCTTACATATAAAATTTTTTATCAATGAATAACCAGCAATCTTTTACATCACAACTAACTTTTTGCAATTTTTTTTCGCCAATTCTTTTTGTTCAATGCTATATTTCTAACTGGGAATGCCTTCGCTAACGGGGTGATACAAAGTTTATTTGACTCTTGTACGCAGTAGTACAAGGTTTCTAACTGCAATCCAATTCAAAATTTAAGGCTGGCAATAAATTTTTTCTTAAAGCTTTTCATAATAGGCTTTTGTTTTGTTCAATGGTATCTCGTTTAATTTTATCTCGATGTTCCACTTACTAGTCCAAAAATTATTTCTTTAACTGATCAACAATTTGAATCAGCTTATTTACATCAGTAAGTTCATCATCTTCAAACTTTTTACTATTGG
Organism: Copidosoma floridanum; assembly: GCF_000648655.2. The sequence continues at coordinate 102,291 of NW_019379639.1, forward strand.
GCCTATTGGCATAACTTTCTTTTTTGTCAAACTTTGCTATTCTCAATCGTGTTTGTTTAACTTTCCATAACCATCGATTAGTTACTTTTATAGGTATTATTAGTACTGTTTTATCGATACTATCATACAGTCTCATTAAAGATTCTCTCTCATTACAGTGCATCACAGCTATAGAAATCCTTGTATTGTATGGGTTAGTTAAACTGTAATTTACTTTTTTCCATTTGATATGTTACGTATAATAGAATTGACTGCTTCTGCTTTATCATTAGTAACTTTGTGTAAGAATTTTAACAAAATTGCCTCATGTACTGGATGCTTCGTCAATTTTTTGAAAGAGGCCAACCCTTACTAGATCTGATACGTAGTTTCTTGACTCTATATTACACGTCATGTCTTTCCCACTGCCATTTTTGTGCTAACTGAAAACATAATATGAAGTACTTTATATATCTTTGTATCATTCTTTGATTTTACTTTTCCAACTTCTCACGTCATTTATTTTTTCCATAACCACATCTTCAAATGATTGCCGTCTGAAAAAACTATTAGATTTCACAGTAGTTCTGAGGGCAACGAGACCCTTTACTGTTTGCTTATCTCTTCCTTGCGTAAGTTTTGATACATCAGCAATCTTTTTACTTCAATTCTTAAGGAGATAATTTGTGAACAGTTTTCTTTTTGCTACAATGTTGTGGTCTTGATATAGATTACTATCATCTATTAATTTAGTAATATTACTATCAGCGTTGGTAATAATTGTTAGGTGTATTTAATTCCTGGCTACGTTGAAATCCTTCTAAAATAGTATCACTTCTTATAGCTGTCAAAGGTTTGTAAGTACTCTAATTTTTATAAGAAGTGTGGTTTGGATATTCATCATGATTCTTAAATCTAGCAGTAATAACTACAAGTAATACCATACTTATTTCTNTAGAAATGACACATTTTTTAATTAAAACACTGTAAGATGAGATGTTTATCTAGTAAAATTTTAAGATAAGGTGCTTTTTAAAATTATTTTAACATGAGACATTTTCCATATTTACGTTTTTTTATAGACTTACGAAATATGGTACATAACAAATAATTACATAACCCACAATTTTTTTGTTTTTGTTTTAATAGACTATACGAAATATTTATTACGTCATTTTCGTCGCTGAATTAAATATATTTGTTTGCTTATATAGTTAAGCCAATTTTTTTTTCTATCTACGGTTTATATTAGCTATAATAATTTGAGGTCTAAGATTTTTACAGATTTCTGGTCATAAATAAAATTAAAATTAAAATTCTAACTTTGAAGAAAGACTCTTATATGGTGACTCAAAATACAAAGGAAAAGTCTAGTCCACCACAAAATCTTTTTGTAATATTTACATAAACCATTTTTGACTTACATTTACATGTGATAGTTGCTTTGGTCATTGCTGTGCCCCATTTGTTTGTAGCTTTGCATACGTACTCACCGCTATCTCTTGCGTACGTATACGACAAATCCAATGAAATAAAACCAAAATCATTAATTTGATGTACTCTAGATCCAGTTGCAAATGGTCTTCCGTTATGGAACCAATCTATTCTCATTGTTGAATCTCCTACGGGTTCGACTCGACAATCAAAATGACTAGATTCACCTTCATTAACTTCTATATTTTTCAATTCAACTGTAAATCTAGGTGGATTTGGTTTTTCTTCTTCAGCAAGAATTTCCTCTCTCTTATAAAGCGATTCTTCAAGCTTCTGGATACTTTCTGTACCCGTTTTGAAATTACTAGGAAGCTGAGGTTCAAGAATAATTCCTTGTCTACCTCGTACTTGAAGTTTACATGACACGGTTGCTTCTCCATGTCTGTTGATAGCCTTACACGTGTAAAGCCCTGAATCTCGCTGATAACAATTAGCTACCTCAAGTATAACAAAACCAAAATCATGAATCGTTTTAACTCGAGATCCAGCTAAAAGTGGTTTACCATTATGGAACCATTCTACTCTCATGCTAGAGTCATTTACAGGTTGTAGCCTGCATTCAAAATGGGCCAAAGAATTTTCAGAAAGAGTTAAATCTGATGGAGTTGTTATGAATTCTGGTGGTTTTCCTGTGTCATCATCAGGAACGGGCTGACCGGATTCTACACCAAGTCCTTCGAGCTCAGCAATTTTGTTTATGGTACCTTCCATTCCTTTAGGTAATTGAGATTCTAAAATTATGCTGCGTTTACCAGTGCACTTCATTGTGCATGTTGTTACTGCTTCACCATAATCATTCGTGGCTCGACAACTGTATTCTCCAGAATCTTCGGGATATATAGGTGATATTTCAAGAATCACGAAACCAAAATCACAGAAAGTACGGAATCGAGTTCCAGTTCTCAATGATTTTCCATTCCAGAACCATTCGACCTGAATTATTATTTTGAATGGATAATTATAATTATATTAGTTGAATTTTAAAGTTTTTGTATTTAACTATTACATCACCTATAAACCCATAAATAAAATATTATATTACCCATAAACGAAGTTAGAGCTGATGCTGTAGCATAAATACCGCAACTGTAAGACTGTAGGAAATTTATTTTATTCTTAAATATTGTATCTTTGTCACGAATCCAAGGAGAGTAAGTTTTTAAGTGTGCAATTTTTTTGGGGTGTAGTTTGTACTTCGTTGGCTCAGGTAAGATATCGTACACAGGAATGATTTTTTCATTAGAGTACTAATTTCTTCAATGGTTAGTTACTGACTCACTAAGAATTTGAATTGCCTTTTCATAAGCGGTTTCAAGTAGTTTACTATCGCTTATGTACATATACAATATACTTGGCTTACATACAGATAAATCTGTGGACTGAAAGATTTGAATAAAAGCATCTAGTGAGTCATGATTAAACCAATTTTTTCCGATAAGACATTTAGTCTTACATAAATGATGTTGATTTCTTTTCTATCAAAATACTTTCTAAACTTTTTTTTTCTTTGTTTCAAAAGTTGATTTACATGGAAAATAAGACAAACGTTATATTGTCGTCCTGATTTCTTAGGAAATTTTTTTTTTTTTTTTAATTGCTAATGTCTTCTTCATTGCTTTTCCAGTGAAACTTGGATTTCTTATCAGTATTTGTCTTGTGAATCTGCTATTAATGATTTCTGATAAAAGATAGTAAATTTCACTCATTTCTTATATTTTGTCTTTCAAAAATTAATGATCCACGTTGACTTAGACAGTTGTGGTACTTTTAAGAGTATATATCATGAAAAGACAATATTTTTTTTGGAATGAGAAGCTGTCCCTAAATTTAATAATAATATGCGAGCAATGACTTAACTTTTTTGATACTATTTTTTTCTTAGATATTTTAAACATTCTTAAAACTTCTAATTGCTTCCTCAGCTGTCATATCAGAAGCAACATAAGAGCATTTGGTCTTTATGAGTCTATCATCTCCAGCAAGACCATTTGGACAACAAGCTTACATATAAAATTTTTTATCAATGAATAACCAGCAATCTTTTACATCACAACTAACTTTTTGCAATTTTTTTTCGCCAATTCTTTTTGTTCAATGCTATATTTCTAACTGGGAATGCCTTCGCTAACGGGGTGATACAAAGTTTATTTGACTCTTGTACGCAGTAGTACAAGGTTTCTAACTGCAATCCAATTCAAAATTTAAGGCTGGCAATAAATTTTTTCTTAAAGCTTTTCATAATAGGCTTTTGTTTTGTTCAATGGTATCTCGTTTAATTTTATCTCGATGTTCCACTTACTAGTCCAAAAATTATTTCTTTAACTGATCAACAATTTGAATCAGCTTATTTACATCAGTAAGTTCATCATCTTCAAACTTTTTACTATTGGGCCTATTGGCATAACTTTCTTTTTTGTCAAACTTTGCTATTCTCAATCGTGTTTGTTTAACTTTCCATAACCATCGATTAGTTACTTTTATAGGTATTATTAGTACTGTTTTATCGATACTATCATACAGTCTCATTAAAGATTCTCTCTCATTACAGTGCATCACAGCTATAGAAATCCTTGTATTGTATGGGTTAGTTAAACTGTAATTTACTTTTTTCCATTTGATATGTTACGTATAATAGAATTGACTGCTTCTGCTTTATCATTAGTAACTTTGTGTAAGAATTTTAACAAAATTGCCTCATGTACTGGATGCTTCGTCAATTTTTTGAAAGAGGCCAACCCTTACTAGATCTGATACGTAGTTTCTTGACTCTATATTACACGTCATGTCTTTCCCACTGCCATTTTTGTGCTAACTGAAAACATAATATGAAGTACTTTATATATCTTTGTATCATTCTTTGATTTTACTTTTCCAACTTCTCACGTCATTTATTTTTTCCATAACCACATCTTCAAATGATTGCCGTCTGAAAAAACTATTAGATTTCACAGTAGTTCTGAGGGCAACGAGACCCTTTACTGTTTGCTTATCTCTTCCTTGCGTAAGTTTTGATACATCAGCAATCTTTTTACTTCAATTCTTAAGGAGATAATTTGTGAACAGTTTTCTTTTTGCTACAATGTTGTGGTCTTGATATAGATTACTATCATCTATTAATTTAGTAATATTACTATCAGCGTTGGTAATAATTGTTAGGTGTATTTAATTCCTGGCTACGTTGAAATCCTTCTAAAATAGTATCACTTCTTATAGCTGTCAAAGGTTTGTAAGTACTCTAATTTTTATAAGAAGTGTGGTTTGGATATTCATCATGATTCTTAAATCTAGCAGTAATAACTACAAGTAATACCATACTTATTTCTTGTTCCGTAAAATAAAATTTTTCATGTGTCATTATCAGTTATAATGTTAGCTCCTAACAAAAAATTGTAATTTGTGCCTTATGATTTCTTACCCCAACTTCCATCAGTATATACTCTAGTATGTGGAACTCTAGTTAAAGTAACGTGATCTCTGAAAAGTGCCAATATTTTTCGAGTTGCATCAATACTAGCTCGTGTAACATGTAACATGTTATTGTATACTACATCATGAAGTGCTTCGAAACTTTAGTTACACATACAATCGATGTTCATGTCTGCACATATTTATGTTAACTGTTTAGAACCAACTTCTATATGTACTGATGTGCTTACAGTGGCAGTATTAATATCCATGTACTAATCATCTTCAGGTTATGACTACATTACTGTCTCAAATTCACATAAATTAAAACGAAAAAAAAGTTTTGACTGCAACCCGACTTTCTTTGTTTTTTTTTTTTAACTCACTCCATTAACTAAAAAGATAGATTTGTGTACCACTGCTGTGATTGATGTACGATCGTTGCATTTTTTTCATGACATTATCAAAATCAACATGTAATCGATAATTCTTTTCTGTATTACCCATTCATATTTCAGTATCAGTACTCATTGAACAATTGCTCTTATGGATTATAGAAGTATCATCAAGGATGTCGTCAGTGTACATATTACGTACATCTTTATAAATACATCTACATTCGACTTAATTTGTGATACTTTTCTTATTTCCTAAAGTTTTACCGTGATCTATTTTAAGCATAAAGTTTTTTCTTGTCACAAATGTTTCTTGACAATTGTACAAAAGCACATGATCGTCGTGCTTACTGTCAATATTTTTAAATTCACCATCAAAATAAACAATACGGCCATAGTCAAGTGTCGTTTTTTATATTACTGTGATTAATTTTGGACGTTGTGGTTGTATCTGGGGAAATGACACAATGGCTATCAGACAATTACATTGATACATTACTGCCTTCGTCTTTTAAGCGTTACCTTTTTAAAAAATAAATAAATAGTTTGTAATCATAGACATTACGGTAATGTTTTTGGAATAATAATGACACAAAAGTTACTTATGTAACCATCCAACGTCCTGCGAATTTCTGTCAAGGTTTTTTATTTACAACAAGCATCTTTTTTAGAGAAAAAACAACTAAATATTTAATTTAATTCGTTGCAAGAGTCTCTTTTACAACTGGCTAATTCAACATTAGAACTCCTATTTTTACGTTTCATTCACGGTTCTCTTCCCTGTTTGTAACCATGGTGTATTCATTTTTCCCTTTCAACTTTTATTACAACAGCTGGCTTACTATAATTACAATCCATATCGATGACTCTGTTGCAATTGATAGAGCTTGTGTCGTTTCTATTATTACATTTTGTTTTTAAGAAGCACCTGTGCAACAAAAATAAAATGTCTTATAACGTAATTATGCAGGTAATGTTTAGCTAATTAATGTGGATAATTATTAGTCACGCATTAACGTTGAATCAGCTTAGATTTGAAAGATTCCTTGAACTAAGTGCTGTTAACACTTTTTTTTTATAAATAATTAAGTAGATTGGTACATAATTATCCTTATACTTAGTACCTTACTAAGCATACGTTGCTTCTACTTGTCAGCTAGGATTGCATGCAAGTCATTTAAATTACTAAATAAAGAAAAAACTTTTGAGAAAATATCCTTTAGTCTTTTACTTTTCGAGAGGCAAAACTCAGCCAAAATTTTTTAAGAAGGCATATCTAAGAAACATTTTTTTATGTTCTAGAGAATTTAAAAACCATTAATTAAAATGTTAACACCCGATTCAGTTCTCAGCACACTGATTTTTTTTCCATGTATGATGAAAGCAATCAATTTACGCTAAGATTTATGGATAAGATTCCTTTCTACTGAGCGAATTCTAGTGCATAAACAAAGTTCTTGGCAGTATTTGATATGGCTAATAAAGTAACTATAGAAATTTAATCAATTCTTGGTAAATCTTGCAAAACTTAATGGAAATTAGTATGTCTAAGTCTACGTCACAAACTTGTTAATCAACTTTTATGAAAATATTTATTGAAAAATACTATTTCTGCGTTTAATTCAAATAATTTTTATACATTCGTATTAAAGACTTAATTCAAACGACGGAATTTGAACCCACGAACCCTCGAAATTCTTAAACCAAGGAGGTGAGCACGCTTAACACTTAACTATCAAGGCTTTTCTATATATATATATCCAATTCAAAATTTAAGGCTGGCAATAAATTTTTTCTTAAAGCTTNAAAATTAGACATAATTTATACGCAAAATTTTCTAACCAGTTTTTATTCTATCAAAGTTATGAAATTAAAAAAAATTCTTAAGTTTTTTAGTTTATTTACTTAGAATCTATATCAATAATGAAGGAAGTTTTCATTAATGAAATACGGAGTTTGGCAAAAATTTATACTATTAATCCACATATTCCACATAAATGCTTTTCTATTAATTTACTAACGTCCACATTTAATAAGGCATTAAAGTTCCACCAATTAAAATATACAGCTATTGTGAAACGTTTTTTAAGTTATACTTTTACATCCGTATTATGTGGGAAAGTAAATCAACGATTTAAGAATTTTGACATTGAGAAAATACGTGACGAAAGAAAGTTTTTTATTTTATTCCCTGTTACTCCTAGTCCCTTGTACACCACCCTGTCTCACCATAATGTGGCAGTCCCTTGCATACATCCCCTCATCTTGCTCTCACATACGGTTCTACTTTCTCTCTCTCTCTCTCTCTCTCTCTTTCTCTTTCTTTCTATTGCCAACGACTAATGGTTGTTGCTAAGCGAAGCAACAACAGTCTTTTAAAGAAAATATTATTTTTGTGAAGTGTTAGTACACCGTGTTTATAGTTATTATCGGGAGCCCAACCCACTACAATCTCGCTCACTCTAATTAAATACACATCGCTAATATTAACGAACATAGATAATTTCACAAAAACTGCGATTTTTTCACGCCTTAGTAAGGATAATTTCTACTGAATGATTAAAATTTTTTCATTATTTTTTCCAAGTTATGTGAGGTCGAAACTAGTAAAAAACTTTTGGGTTCGACTCTACGATCATACATTAGCAAACCTATGTTAATTTAAATACTTTTTTTAAATTTTGAAACAACAAATTTTAACTGTACTTTTTCTTCAAGTGTAAAAATCTCCAAGTTAAAATCTTGCAACGAAATTTTGTTTGTCACATCGGTACTCCAGACCTCTTCGTACGCTATAGTCATCCAGTCTGTAGTATCAAATCCCTCCAAGATTAAGGGCGTTTTGCCCATGACTGCTCATTTTACTAAAAAAGATTTGTGTTTACACCGACACTTTACATCACCATCTTTGAATTTGGGACAGCAAAAAACAGTGCTCTCGTACACTCTAAAGTACAAAACAAAATAGTCATAATATCATATATGTGCGGAATTCGCTTTTTGCGTCCTCTCTCACTTCATTAGACGGACACTAGCGGCGCCGCCGAATCCATGCTCGAGCTCCAACAACTGTCTTTCTCGCTCTACGAGGAAAAGGGAAGGCAGAGGACAAGGCTCTCAACGCAACGACACCTGCCATCTGTATATTCATATCTCCTATATAATCCATGTGCCTCTCTCTTAGTTTTTTGTGCTTTTTCGAAGTAAATAAAGGAGTTGAATTAAACATTGGTCCTTCGAGCCAGATTCAGAGCAGCTTGGATAGCTGGCTATTCCCAGAAATGTAAGTAAAACCATGATTTCTGAGACTCTCTGCGTTACAAACGCATCGAGACATTGGGCCTCTGGTGCACGTGATGCATTTAGACAGAGTCACGCCATAAAAGATCGAGGTTAGGTAAACCTCCACGCGATGGGAGGGTGAGGGACACCCAGAAATCCGCCGCAACTGCCGTGCAGTCTGCGTCGTGGTCCTCGCACGTTACCGCGATAATACAGCTCGAGAAGCTGTCGCAAAGGTGAGAGATGACTAGATGTCCGCCGCAACTGCCGCGCAGTCTGCGTTGCGGGCCTTGCGCGTGATTGCGATCACGCAGCTTGAGAAGTTGTCATGAAGCAAACGTGTTGCAGATCACACGCTGCCTCACGTCCGAACTTTAGCTGATTGCCGGGCCCACGCCAGCCCTTCTTTCTCTCTTAGGTCTCAAACTCCTCACGGCGCGCACAAATGCTGAATGCATCGCGGGTGACAAGGCTCCCTTTAAAGCGGCAAGCGTTGAGCTCATTGTGCTTTAAATTCGCAGGGCACATCAAGGATGGTCTGATCTGCTTGCAACGCAGCATGCTCTCCTCGATGTTTTGGATCAGTTTACTCAATTAGCGAGGGGCATCGAATCCTGGTGTATGGGGCTCATCGACGCTAGGGCAGAGTTGCTTAATAGCTACTGAAACGACTTCCAACCTTATCATCGTGACTTGATTCCGGGCGCACCTGAGGACAAAGTTGCCTTCCTCAGAGTCCTGTACTCATCTGGAGAGGGAAACTACCTTAGCGCTAAGGCGTGCCTTTATGACGCGAAAAGTGGGCTGGCTCCTCTTCCTGGCCCAGGGGACCACCCCTTCTCTTTGGGCCTCACGCCAGCCCTTGTCTGCCAAGCATCAACATCCCGCTTTTTTCCGGTCGTCGCGAAGATTGGCAGTCATTTCGCGACCTGTTTCAAGCACTCATCCACCAAGACGCTCGTCTCACCGATGTCGAGAGACTTTATTATTTAAAGTCGCACGTACAAGGTGAGGCAAAGGCAGTGTTGGATACACTGCAGCTCGTTGGCTCCAACTATTCGACTGCCTGAAGGCTCCTCACTTCGCGGTTCGAGCGGTCCTCCTCGTGCAGGATCACATTACGGCACTAAAGATGCTCAATACTCTAAGAGAAGAGTCTGCTGCTGGTTTTCAGGGCCTGCTCGATACCTTGGAGAAGCACCACGATAAGCTAAAAGCGCTGAAGCAGCCCGTGGAACAGTGGGATGTGTGGATGATCTCCTTTGCCTCCACTGCCATAGACCCATCGACTCCGAGGGCCTGGGAGGACGAGCTTGAGAAGCTGGATGCAGCTGCCTTGGTACCTGAAGAAGTAGCAACATTCGCCAACCTGTCCAGCTTTCTGCGGAAGCGTGGCCGCTTTCTAACCTCAGTAGAGGCCTTACGCAGCCTACGCTCAGCGAGCGATTCATTCAGCTCACGTTCAACGAGTGGCCGCCTTGCCGGGCCAGCACCGATCGGCCGCAATCACAGGACTCTCGCCACACAGGTGGCCGAAGCTGACTGCTCTGCTTGCCATGCTCCTCACTACATCGGCCATTGTAGTCGTTTTCTCCAGCTGGATAAGACAGCACGCCGGGCTCTTGTTGCTTAATCAAAGCTGTGCTTCAACTGCTTGAGGTCAGGCCACATAGCTCACTCCTGCCCATCCCAAGGTGTATGTCAGCACTGCAATGTGAGACATCATAGCTCGATTCACGACAGCAGCCGTAAACGAAAGGCCAACCCCGAGTCAACAAGCGCTCAGGCCCAGCGAGCACGACTCACCACAGATTCGAAGGAAAGTATCGACCCGGCGGTCGACTCGCAGCTGTGACTAGCCGTTCTTCCAACGATAATGGTCTAGCTGAAGGAGATCCGAGAGCGGACAATCACCGTCAGGGCGCTCGTCAACGCCTGCTCGAAAATCTCCGTCACATCCACTGGACTCGCTCGAAAGCTTGGTGCTCGTCTTGAGCCAACTGCCACTAACATGTTGGGCGTTGGCGGAGTTGGCGTCACGCGCTCGCCAATGATCGCACAGCTACAGGTGCAAACCTGAAACTCAGCATGGGCGTTGCAGCTATCTGCACACTGCCTACCTCAATTAGGACTCTTCACTCCTTCAGCACCGCTGCCCCAAGCGGTCATAGACTTGTGGCGAGACCTACTAGACCTCTCGGACCAAAACTTTAGGACACCGGGTGATGTGGACATACTTCTTGGTGCTGACGTGTACTCTCACCTGCTGTGGCCAGGACTCCTGCTCCAGGGAAATCTCATCGAGCAGCTCACTGTCGCGGGCTGGACTTTGACTGGTCGGGTGTCGTGTCACCCCATCTCCTCCCCGATCGCCACTTGCTTCACGACGCAAGATGCCGGCACCCCGCCCTGTCATGATCAGTTGGTAGCGCTGATGCAGCGGTTTTGGGACCTTGAAGACGTACCCCTAGTAGTCTGTCAGTCACCTGATGACGCCGAGTGTGAGACATTTTTCGCTCATCATCGCTGAGCGGCTGACGGACGCTACATCGTCCGCCTTCCACTGAAGCGCAGCGGGACCAAGCTGCTCGGAGAGAGTTTGTCCAGTGCCAGGGCGTCCCTCCGATCTTTACAGCGCAGACTGCAACGCAATCCCGAGATGGCTGCTGAGTACGTCCTCTTCATGGACGAGTATCTTCGCTGTGGGCACATGCGGCCGCTGACCGACACCGAGCTACGCGCTTCCTCCGGGCGAGTGCACTACATCCCGCATCACAGCATCTGGCAAGCTGGTGACTGACGGAAAAGACTGCGCATTGTCTTCAACGCACGAGTTGCTTTTTGCGTGGACATCCAGATGATGTTTTGACAAATACTTGTCGATGAACGTGACGTGGATCTCCAACGGATTCAATGGAGCATGGACGAGTCAAGCCCACCAAAGTATTTTCAGCTGCTTACCGTGACTAATGACGAGGCCAGTGCTTCTTATCTCTTTCTGCGCACGATTCTGCAGCTTTGCAAAGACGAAGGTCACGCGTGGCCCGAAGCCGCGCCAATTGTCAAGTGCGATCGCTATGTCGACAACGTCCTCACAGGTGCTGACGACGTGCAGACTGCGTGACTCCGTCGCGATCAGCCGATCGGCCTGCTGAGAGCTGGCAGATTCCCTCTCAAGAAATGGGTCGCGAATGAGCCAGAGCTACTGCGTGAGCTTCCCGTGGACTCCTGCCTCAGGCCATCTTGGTGACAGCTCAGAGTGGACGGCTTCGTTAGCAAGCTTGGTGTCAGCTGGGACCCCATCAGTGACTGTTTTCACCTTACTCCACCTGCCATACAGCCACAGCAGACGAAGCGCACCATGCTGGCAGCCCTTGCCAGACTCTTTGATCCCTGCAGGTGGATTGCGCCCGTAATCCTCGTCGCCACGCTGATCATCCAAGATCTCTGGCGTGCGCGACTGGACTGGGATGAGGCTGTGCCAACATCTATAACTCAGCGATGGCACGCATTTCTGAGCCAGCTGCAGAACGTCTCCGTACTGACCATTTCTCGCTGGAATGGTTATCACCCTTCGGCTACTCTACAGCTCTACGCATTCGCAGATGCCAGTCGTCGAGCGGTGGCAGCCGTCGTCTACTCGTATGTTGATGATCCCGTCAAGGGCATCTGAGTGCGCGTCTTGATATTCCGCACCAAATTAAACAATATTAAGAGCTTGCAGCCTAATGCTTCTCCAAAATTACTCCGCATGGTGGCCAAAGAGTACGCCGTGAGTTTTTAGTGCTGCCACGCCTGGAGCAATTCCCAAATCGTGCTCCACTGGATTTGGTCGTCGGAACCTACCAAAAATTCGTTAGTTGACAACTACGTGGCCCACACTCAAGAAATTTTGCCCTCGCAAGTCTGGAGGCATGTTCCCATGAACTCGAATTCAGCAGACGTGGCATCTCGAGGCACTGACTTGGCAACAGTCCAACAAATGCACCAGTGGTGGGAAGGCCCTCATTGGCTCGCAGAACCCACAGATTCATGGCCAGTCGAAGTTACAAGCCTCTCGAGCCCTGCCGAACCCACCTCTGAGGAGATCGCCTACACCTGTGGCGCCACTCGACTTGTTGTTGCAAGTTTTGTTGACCTATTTTCGGATCTGGATCGACTTCTGCGTTTTGTTGCTCGGCTGCGTAGATGGATTCACCGCAAGATACGTCGTGATCCTGCTCTTCTGGTCCTTGCGCCCTTGACTGCCATCGAGCTGTGCGACGCCTATCTCGCCTGCGCCCGTCCCAGCCAGCGGCAGACTTTCGCTCTCAAGTTTAAGAGCTTGCAGAAGGAAGGCTGCGTAGCTGCAAAGAACCCGCTGCTGCTCCTGGATCCCATGGTAGTCAACGATGTCATTCAAGTTGGCAGTCGCCTCCAGTACTCCGCTCTCAGCTTCGACGAGCGATACCACCCGATTCTCGACGGACAATGCTCGCTCGCTCAGTTGGTCATCCGTTAGGCTCACGCCTGAGCGCTTCATGGAGGAGTCTAACTCACCAGCGCGTACGTCTCTCACAAAGCCTGGATCATCGGCGGGCGGCAACGACTCAAGAGCCTGTTGAACAAGTGTGTCGTGTGCGCTTGGTTACAGGCTTAGCCCGCCACGCAACACATGGCGCCTTTGCCAGCAGCTCGAATTACTCCCACTTATGCTTTCTTCCACACCGGCGTTGACTCTGCCGGCCCGTTCAATATTCTCAGTGCTAAGGGCTGAGGCATCCGCACGAGCAAGGGCTACGTCGCTGTGTTCATATACTTGACCACAAAAGCAGCTCATCTCGAGCTCGTTGGTGACCTCTCTACCAAGTCTTTCATCGGCGCACTGACCAGATTTTGCGCCAGACGTGGCCGGCCATCTGAAGTCTGGAGCGACAACGCCACCTGCTTTCGCGCCGCCAACCGAGAACTACCAGAAGCTCTCCAGGAGGTAAAGTTGCTGTGGGAGCGCATCGCTGGCTCGCTGGCACACCAAGAAATCACGTTGCACTTTATTCCTCCTCGAGCACCACACTTTGGCGGACTGTGGAAGGCCGGTGTCAAATCCATGAAACATCATCTTCGCCGTGCCATCGGGCCGCGGAACCTCACCTATCAGGAATTTTTCACGGTGCTCACCAGCATCGAGGCGGTCCTCAATAGCCGCCCTCTCACCCCGTTGACCGGCAGCCCCGACGACTTTGACATGCTCACTCCTAGACATTTTCTTCTCGGCGGCCCTTTAAACTTTGTCATTGATGCCAGCTCCACGTCTGACACGCTTGATCGCTTGGCCCACTGGAAACTTGTCCGCGGCATCCGAAGTCAATTCTGGGTCCGCTGGAGTCATGAGTATTTAAACACGCTCTAACAACGGCCCAAGTGGAGGGTCCCGCATTGAAACTTCAAGGTTGACGATGTCGTTGCCCTAATAGACGACACGCTCCTTCAATCCAGTGGTGCTTGGCCGATTGGCCGCATCATTTCCGTCTATGCCGGCCCCGACGGACTCGTACAAGCCGCCACCATTCGGACTGCCACCAGCGAGAACGTCCGCCCCGTCAGCAAGCTGTCTCTGCAACCCATCCAAACCGACACCACTAGCGAAGATGTGTTGCAGAGCCCAGTGGATGAATCTGGCCCAGGCACGGCGGGTGGGACCTAAAGTCGTTTACGAAACGAGGCGGGCGGGTTGTGCGGTACTCGCTTTTTGCGCCCTCTCTCACTTCATTAGACGGACACCAGTGGCGCCGCCAAATCCATGCTCGAGCTCCGACAACTGTCTTTCTAGCTCTACGAGGAAAAGGGAAGGCAGAGGACAAGGCTTTTAACGCAACAACACCTGCCATCTATATATTTATACCTCCTATATAATCCGTGTGCCACTCTCTTAGTTTTTTCTGCTTTTTCGGAGTAAATTTCATATTTAACATGTCAAATTCTAAATGTAGAAACTTATTGGGCCCTGACAAAGATAATAAATTATGAATTTCGACTGCTAAATAATTTTTTTCTTCATGGAACTAACTTCTTATCATATTTTAATAGAGAACATGCGCATTATCAAGTTGCATTGTCATTACATAACACGTTACTTTAATATTACAATGGTTAGCGTTATATGGGATCAAACACCGAAAAAAAAGAAGTTGTTTTATGCGTAAGAGTACCTACTTTTTTAATATTTCCGAGTAAAGTTATAGATTTTTTTTCATATACTTATGTTTGTAAGTAGGCTGAACTTGATTATTACTAGAATTATAAGAGAGTACATTACGCACCTAGTCAGCGAGGTTCAAAATGTTACAGGTTTTACGTGAATAACGTTAAATTGAACATATTTTTTAACCCATGAGCGTGGTGCGTAAACTTTTTTTCTGTGTACCCTCGTCGAAAGAGCTGATTATCTATTTTAGAGCAGGGCAGATATGAAAAGCTTTCTGTGGAAGTATGTAGAAGTAGTATATTATCTCACAAAGCCATAAAGTGGCTGATGTACCGCCGAGTGGAGTGTGTCACCCGAGGCGAAGCTGAGAGCGACATCACGTGGTCATACATCAGCCACCTTACGGCTGAGTGAGCTATACGATATTTGTCATCCCGTACAGGAAAATTTGTTTAATAGGTTGATTTTGTTAACGCAGGAATAAACAAATCACTCGGTGAACCGTATGTTCCTTATAAGCATTGGTCTTATACACCGAGGTCCTAATGAAGTGCGAAAGAACGAACGGTGGATAATCGAAAGTACCCAATGATCGGACCGACCGATTAACCACAAAAAAACTTACGCATGATTCAACAGCGAATGCTAAAAGAAAATATATTTTTTGGAAAGTTCTTCAAAGTGCAATAAAAAAAGTACTTTTATTGAACGACACTTTATTCTTGGCTTCCCAGTCGATGTATTAAATATGTGCTTTTTTGTATAGAGCGCGAGACTTTGAAGGTAACTTTAAACTTAAAATAAAGTTTGTAAAAAAAGCACGTAGTAGCAGTTTTGATTACACGTACACAAGAGACGAGAAGCTGATCATACGGTAAATGATAAGTAAGAGAAGATAAAGAATCGGGTAACATTACTTAGCAGAAGGCACTGAAAACTAAAACACATTACTTGGCTACCACATATCCATAGATACAAATATTCGTTATAGATATCATATGTACAAACAGATAATCAGTGTGCATTTAAGAGCATGGACCACGTAGAAGCGCCTCACTCAACGGACGTACAGAAATCCAGTGGTCGCACATTTGTCACTTTACGTCTTACTGTGCAGACGTAAAAAACAATTTTCACTGTTGGGGATGACGAAAAGCTTTTTTTTCTTATACCTCTACTGAAAGAACAACTTTGTTTCCTGTTTCAAGTCACAAAGCCTAAACACATGAAGTCAGCAAGTACCGGCCCCAAAGCAAGTAAGACAAAGAAGTTTAACTCAAACCTTGTGCAAGATGCATTTCTTTGAGCAGCGTTTTAGTTACTAGCCCGTTCCTCCTGATCAAGTGTAGTACATCCTTAAACAGATAGGTTGCTAAACATTTTTTTTTAAAAGTGACTGACTGTTTTTTTCCTCACCACTTAATATGATTAATTTGTATCTAAATTAAATAGAAATAAATTAATTAAAAACGAATTAATTAAAGCGAAAGTGATAACAATTATAAAACTAATATAACTCAAGTGGCTCTAAATAAAAAGAGAAAAAACCACCGTACGACGGATTGACAGCAACAAAGTATAATACAACCAAAGATAATAAAACTAGGTATTCGATCTTTCATCATTCTAATGCACACACACACACACAAACACACACACGCATATATATATCAAAAATCACATTACAATAAGGACAATAAACAACCGAAAAGTTAAACATACTGTAGGTCCCACGACCCGGCAAAGAGCATGAGACTTTAGTCCACAATCATCTATCTTTCACTGGATGATAAAGTTTAATAATTACGATTTATTTTTCAACAAAATTTGGTAGCAGAGCGTGATAAATAGTGTCTAGTTATTTGTCCGCTTACTACAAGTTCTCATAGTGCTATTTTTTAAGAAATAATAATTGCTATTCAAAGTAGCTTGTTTATAAATGATGCGTAACACCCCATAAAGTGCAGTGTGCGCGGACGCGTATATGCTGTGCTTGTGCAAAGAGCTCGGTGTATTCAATGCATGGTTATAATTTAAAAAACAGGAGTAAATAAAGGAATAGTTATAAATAACAATACATTCATAAATTAACAGTAAAATAAACAAGAAAAAGTTAATGTCATAAAATAAAATAGAAAACAAAAAAGGAAAAAAAAAAATATTGTGGTTTAAATAACAGTACAAAAAAAAAAGGGGATCTCTTATACTACACACTTACGAGACAAAAATAATACACTATCCCTATCCTGAACCTGTTAACTAGAGTGGTTCATACCTTAAGTCCTGCTTGAGTAGCGGACATTCTGTACCCAAGATCTGCTAACCAGAGCGGTGTTTTTATTCTTATCCTGAATCTGTTAAACAGAGCAGTTTATTCCATTACCTGCTGAGATATCGAACACTCTATACCCATTTATCTGCTACTTGAAGCGATCTATCAAAATAAAAAAGACGTCTAAACAACCATATTTGCACTTAATATTGTTGGTTGTAAAAGAGGAATTCTTAAAAATGAAGAAAGGATTTAATATAAGCTAATAGTTTTACCTATATACACACAATTGTTCAAAATATAATATTGAATAAGACACCCACCAAATAATTTTTTTAATAATAAGAAAAGTAAACGAAGTGGTAAGAATATAGTTTGGGCAGGAACTTATGAGAGAGAAAAATATTTTAGAAAAAAGGTTTGAATTGATTAATGATCAAATACAAAATTACCATAACTAATACGAATTAAGAACTAAATTATTGGAAAGTATAACTAATAATTCGAAAGCAGAAATCAATAAACTATTCAACAATTTGACCATCTTTTCGAAAAGGGAATTCTCACAATTGTAAGAAGGAGAATAATAAAAAATCTTGAAATTTACTAACAATGTAGTGATAATTCAAGATTTCTTATAATTTCCCCTTACCATATTTATGATTCATAGGCACATAAATTGTGCGTTACACATACAGAACACTCATATGGTTGTATTTATATTATCCTGTATTAATTCACAGTGAATATATTTTAGTAATTCATAACCATAGTAAATGAAATTAATAAATAACACGACCAAACACCTTATACAAGCAAGCACATCAGTACTGTATTAGTACATACAGTATAATTGGCATTAAGGCGTCAGCCCCTGAATTGTCACATACTAGCATAAATGCGTAGAAATACAAACACAAATCAAGACACTGTTAACAATACGTATACTAGTGTCAGCAGTCAAGGGTGACTAGAGTCATAGCATATTTGAGCGTGCTAGAAGGGGAATACTTTCATTTAACGTAGAGAAAGAGTCTTTTAATCACGCCCTTCATAACAGTGGCGTAGAAATTAGAGTATATATCTGCACAGACCATATAAAAAATCCCAGCACCATATACTCCCTTGCTTGATGCAGATGATATCGCACAAGTGCGCTTAACTTCACTCTTTCACTTTATTTTCGGGGCATACACATAGTACACTTATTTTTTCGTCGGCAGACGTATACCTACAAAAATCAAAGCAAACTTATTTTACAGGCATGCTCTAAGAAAAGCTCGTAATAAAGCAAATACATACACACACATATATATACATATATGTGTATATATATGTATATATATATATATANATATATATTTTACTATTATTTTAGTACTTATGTCTTCTGCAATTAATGTCAAGGGTTTATTAGAATATTTTACAAATACAAATAAACAAAACAAAAAAATAGTATAATTTTTTTTTTTACTATACACCCTTACAGAATAAGGAAGAAAAATAAATAAAAAGAAAGAAGAAGAAAACGCACGTTAAGCAAGCTATACAACTAAGAAAATGGTCAATAAAAATGATAACGCCAATGTGACAATAGCTGAAGCGTTGATGGAGTCTCTCAATGCTAACTTTCCATTTCAGCATACGAAGTGATCTATCTCTTTATTCGATGGGAAAAATATTCCACTAAAGAACTATAAATAAAATGTTCGAAACAGAGACAGCTTGGTCAGAGATAATCAAAAAAATTTATATAAAAAAGCAGTATTGCAAAATCGACGAGGTGTCACATGCATAAGCTAAGATTTTGAAAACCTCGAAGCATTTATAACCCATTTAAAAAAAAGATATGAGACAGGAAAAACCGTTGCTTATTATCAAACTGAGCTGCAGAAAGTGCGCCAACGACAAGGTCAATGGGTTGGTGAATATTATGATTACGTAAGCCTGAGTGTGGGTGTAATCCCGCTTACAGAATACCAAGGACTACCTCGCAGTAATTTTTGAAATAGTTTAAATAACTTATATTAACAGCAGAATTGGTATCCTGATTAGGCATTCTCATTACATTAAATAGCACAACTTAATGAAAAACAGATCGACAATCAAAATAATTACGCTAATAAGCAATGTAATAAATATCAAAATAATGATAGACAATATAAACAATGTAGTAATGGCCAAAATACTGTGAAAATTATCAGAATCAGAAAAAAAATCGGAATTTTTAAAATCAGTCAAGAAACTCTAACTTTTATTAGAATAATTTTGTATGATGTAGTAATAAATATCCTAATGACTATAACACTCAAAGAAATGATAATTTTAACCTTAGAAATAATTAAGAATACCAAAGCAGAAGTCAAAATTATAATAGATATCCCCAAAATAATACTTCTAATGATAATAACCAACGAAGTTTCAATCTTAATTATAAGAAGCAGAATTTTCAAAATCAGTACTAACCAGGAGATAACCGTTTGCCACATCATTTAAACTCTCAGGCAGCTCACCACAGTCATCGTTTGAAGGTGAGCCCCCAAAGACAGAATTCAACACCTACTTCAAATGTTTTAGCGCAAGTTATAAATATAGCAACAGAATCAAAGCCGTCTACATCGGTACGTGCCAGGGACTTGGTGTAGACGACGAGCCTACAAGCGTAAGGTTGTCAATCTCAGAAAGAAGAATTCGCCTTATCACACTCATGCTTGATAATGGTGCTGCCACAAACCTGATTAAATAAGATTAGTTACACCCATATTTACGTACAGAGACTAGTAAAACTATTAATCTTACCAGAATTACACCCCACCCAGTATTAACAAAAGAAATAACGTTTATGACTGTAGAAGGAAAAACTACAATTTTTCATGTGATCCGCAACGATTTTCCAAACAAAGATGGCGGTTTATTAGGTCAAAACTATTGTAAAAAACGACAAGCCATTCTATCGTCTTATCTTCATGCTATATAGTATTAAATAATGACGTTATGAGCCCCATTTATTTTTTAAAAACTCTTGAAGAAATGAAGTAATTGAAAAGGGATGAAAAAATACAAAAAGCAATTAAACTTAAGAAACAAGCACAGGAAAATCAAGTTTTAGCTACCACTCTTAATACGAACAAAGAGACAGAGCACCTTCGGGATAAAATTGAGCAACAAAAATTTTAAGAGAAATACATCGTAGAGCTACCCAAAAGGTAAAATATACCTAAATATCAAAAATTTAGAGACATAAAAGCTAACTTTTTTTTTTCAAGACTAATTTGACACATTGATTTTATCAGAAAGGGGTGGCAACTTTATTAATCTTGCTGATTACAAAATTGATAAAAGTGAGATGTGCAGTGAAAATGATGAATTAAACGATTAAGATAAGCTCCAACCCCATGCCATAAGACAGATCAAAAATACTCCTTGTGTAGAACAACATTGCCCTAAGGAGGAACAAAGATATAACAACAAATCAACTAAATATACGATCAAGGCTTGAACGAATAGTAAGAATTAATTTAATTCAAATGAACTTAACTGAAGGATACTTATCACAAGTCAACGTAGGACGTGATGACGTATAATTAGGAGAAGGAATAGTAAAAAATGAGAACGATTAGTCTAATATTTATTTAATTATGGCAATAAACACTTATAAAGATGATATTACGATAGAAAAAGATCCTCATACTAGTAGCGAATACGAGAGACCTGTTATCAAAATCTATAAAATAGATTAAGAGACTTAAAAGGAATTGTGCGTACTGGTCACATAAATCTGGAAAAACAAAACTGAATTTAATGATTTATTTCCAAATTTCTAGAAATCCTTTTGTTACTGGGAGACACTTTACCCTGTACAAATTTCGTTACTCATGAAATTCCAACGGAAAATAACATCCCTATTAATACTAAGCAATATCGTCTCCCAACGGTACATAAAACAGTTTTATAAGAACATATAGCAAAAAAACTTAACGATGAAGTAATTAAGCCCTCGTCATCGCCGTATAATTAATGCCTCTGGATCGTTCCTAAGAAACCTTATAGCCATGGAAACCCAAGATAAAGGATAGTGATTGATTTGCGAAAACTTAAAAGAAAACCATTAGTGATGCATATCCATTGCCCAACTCGCAGATATTATGGATCAGTTAGGAGGATCCTGGACATTACCAATACAGACAGATGCCCAAAGGTTTGAAAAATGCACCGCCCATGTTCCAACGACTTATGGATCTCATAGTAAGAGGCTTATTTGTTGAAATGTTAGTGTATACAGATGATATTATTCATGCAAAAGATCTAGTAGATCATGATTATAAAGTAAGATTACTTTTCAACCAGTTAAGATCAGTTAACATGGTATTACAGCCAGATAAACTTGAAGACAGACCTAAAAGTACGACCAATAATATTAATGAGGTTACTTTTTAAAAAAAACGTAAATGAAAAAAAAGTTAAGCCTAAGTCTTGAAGAATATTAAGATAAATATAACAACGATAATGAACCCGAGCAAGCTGATACGGTTTTTTTTAATTAGTAGCTAGATTTTCTGATAGAGATAAGCCAGATTCTGAAATTCAGAACATATTCATTAAAATGGACACATGTCATTCCAATAATTTTGATGATTTGGTATTAGATAAATAAATTGCAGATTTATTTAGACAAACAGTGGACTTTAAATCTCTATTTCATAAAGATGAAGTTTTAAGAAAATATATAACTAGTAAAAAATTATCAATTATTTCTCGTATTAAAGAAAATGTATCCTGAAGCTTTAGTACACCAAAGCACACGAGTACTTCTATTATTGAAAAATAAGATGGTTTTAAGCACCAGACTTGGAACAAATAACAGAAGCATTCCCAAATAACTAAAATGTAAACGACAAACAAGCAAACTGCAATGCAACCAAATTAATTAATGAAAGTAATGCACCTGATTTCATGCTACTATCGGACGCATACCCTTTCTCACCAAGCAATCGATACAAACAACAGGACGGAAAGGTGTATGTAAGTCTTAGTGATGGTAGCAGTAGTAATGAAAGTTATGAGAACAAAAATAGAGCCTCGCTCATAAACGAAGTTATTACCACCAGATATTATATTATGTACAGAAGGGATTATACAATACAATTTATTAGCAAAGATTATCAATCCAGTGGAATTTCCCAGTCAATCCAGCTGGTTTTATAGTTGATACCGGTGGATTATCCAGCCAGTCCAGCTGGAATTTTCAGTCAATCCAACTTAATTCTCCAGTCTATCTGGCTGGCATATTCAGTCAATCCTGGTAGATTTAACAGTTAATCTTTCTGGATTATTTGGTCGATCCACATAGATTTTCCAGTTAATCCATCTTAATTTTCTAGTTGTTCCATGGCAAATTTCCATTCCATCCAGCTGAATCACTATATTACCAATCAGGATCGATTAGAAAATTTAGCTGAATCGACTGGATAATCTAGATCTAGCTAAGATGACTGAAATTCTACCTGAATTAACTCGATACTTCACCTAGAAATGGCTGAATTTTTGCCTGGATATCCAGGTGGATTTTATTTAAAGGAACGCGATGTAGGCGATGTACGCAAAAAAAATTTTTTGACTCCACCTCTCTTAGCGTGAGAAAATCTGCAAAATAATTTAGTACATGTGAAAGCTTTTCGTTTACGCAAAAATGGCTTTTTATTACGTACGCGAGTGTTGCCGTCTGTCGTCATGCGATACTCCTAATTCGCATACGCTACATTCGGGCTGTGGCTGTAGTCTTCGCGTAGACAAAATCAAACACCTCTTTTCTTGCGTACGTGAGGCATCCTTTAAACCATGTATAAACGTAAGTGCATAAGACATAAAAGGTAAAGATGAAATACCAACAATACATTTTAAGAAGTAAAAACTCTCTAGATGCCTTGGGCATTTTACATTGGAGGGTAAGATCATAGCTAGTTAACGTAACCCTTAGTAGCTAGATAGATGGTCCAGTGGTTCCGTTAATTTATATGCACGATTAATTTAAAAATAAAAAAAACCAATATAAAATTCAGTAAATAATAAATAGCGAGTACGTATGTATGTATACATGTACAATGCAAAGCGTCGTATCGGCGACTCGTCATTGGTGTGCATAAGTGTAGCTTTATACATAGATATAATATTCTGATTTGTGTCATGTCTTGTACAGAATGTGCATGCTTATGAATTAAAAAAAAACTGTTTCTACTGTATAACTTACGAACACAAAAAGAAACGTTATTTCTCGGGAGAAAAGCAAGATAAGCTAAAAATAACAATTTCTGCAGGTATCCTAAAGATGACAACCTTGATGTTACGTAATTAGTGCAATATCTTTAATTATACAGTGTATAACATTGTAATTCAATTACAGCATGTTAAGGACATTCTTTTACACTTTGAGAATTAGCTTCAAAATTTTTTCCGACATAAGAACCTCAAAAAATTAAAAAACCTATATCTTATAAACAAAGCCAGATGAATAAGAAATAAAAGTTGTCTTATAAACAAAGCCAGATAGATAAAAAATAAAAATTGTTATAGATTTCTGGAGAAGAACAGAGTTATTGAGACTCACAAAAAAGAGGCTTTAGATGATATAAGGACGTCACCTAGGTATGTTTTAATTAGTGATATATCTTTGTAAGTTAAGTGCTCGATATTGTAAAAAAATTATAGCATATTTAGGACATCATAATAAATGTTCAGAATCAGGTCCAAAATCATTGCATGACAATATAACTTAAAAAAAATTTTTTTAAATAAAGTCTCTAAAAGAAAGGCCAAAAATAGAAATTTATACGAAGAAAGATAAATTAGTGAGACCCACAAAGAAAGTCATTTTAAATAACTCTGTCACATAATCTATAGGTAATCTGACTATTGCTCGATCTTTATTATTGAACGTGAACAAATATTAAATAATATTTTATAACTTGTACATTATAATTCGCCTTGGTAAATGCGTCGAAAGCGCCTCCCTCGCAGCCACTTATGTAACTTGCCTAACGTTTGTAAACAAAGCAGAATAACATAGGCAGGCATGGGCACACATTGTAAAATAATTTAATTGAATAAATATTTAAAACTCGCAGAACACTGAATTATTTTATTTCAAGTAGTAGTATTTATTTGTAATAGGTAGTTTTCTTATCCAGTGTCCAAAACGGAATTTTTTAAGAGGAGCAAATATTCTCCCTCTAGTCTTGGAGACAACCGTATGCATAGTACACCACTCCAGTCTTCTGATCTAGTGTACCTCAGAGTGAAATAAAAGCCTACAGTATCAACTCTCAATTAAAAAAAAAATAATTAAAAAAAACCCCATAATCGATGAATTATTACGTGCAAAGTCGAAAAACATGTTGAAAAACTTTAAGTATGGTTACTAAATTCTATCTGCCAGAAAAGAAAAAGCTATAATTTTTATTCGGGGTTGTACAGCTTTGGCAGCTTTCCTTTGCATCTTCATCTTGGCCCACTTATATGAATGTGCGACTACTCGGTTTACAGGTTACACGCTTCACACAGGGGACTAATTCACAAAATTTTTAATCGCTTCTTGCATCGCAAAGTCTCGTTTCAGCCATGTTAAAGTGTATCTTTACATGAAGTATACCAGATGACTACTCAGACTGCTGAAAGAATATTCACTTCTTTTCAAAACTGCGTTTCAGACAAGGATAAAAAAACTGCTTATTACAATTAAATGCTTCTCCTGCTTAAAATCACATGATTTAGTGTTCTGCGAATTTTAAATATTCATAAAATTAAATTATTTTACAATGTGTGCCTATGCCTGTCCATGTTATTCTGCTTTGTTTACATGCGTTAGGTAAGTTCCATGAGTGGCTGCGAGAAGGGCGTTGCCGATGCATTGACCAAGGCAAATACACAGTCACAATTTGGTCTAAAATCGTTGCATGACAACGTAACCTGTAAAAATAGAAAAATCCGTTATCCCAAAGGAAATGCTAGATAGTCCAAAAATAACCATTTTTTCGGGTTTCATAGGATATCAATAGAATTAGTTATTCAGTCTTTAAATAACTAACTTTAACTTTGAATTGAAATTCATCTAAAGAAGTGGTGCCGTGTTAAGTTATATTATTTAAGCAATCAGATGATGAAGTATAGCATTAAAAAAAGTCTACATTCTATTTGTAGCTTTTTTTTCTTTAATTTCCTAGTCTATTGCTGAACATTACATGTATTCTCTGGAAACAGACATCACTTGGTTCTAATCAACTTTATATTTCTCCTCGATTCTTGTAATGTTTTCGTTAAATACGTTTGCACATTCTTTCATTAATTTAAAGTACTATATCAAATTTAGTATCACACTGACCTCAATTTTCACTTTTGGCAGCGGTTCCAAGACCCACACGTATTGTTAAATAAAAAAATGTCTATAGTTATTTTATAAAATGATAAGGACTCTATTAAAACAAAAGGTAACTTTTGACAATAGTTAACAAGTAATACAATTTTAGTATCACATGCTACAATAACATAAAGATAACATAAAACGAATTACATTACATTTGTAATTTCTTACAACAATTGTTACTATAATTGTATTTGGTAATAAAAGATAATCAAGGCAAATAAAAAACAAATTCTTTGTTTGACTGTAGAAGTAAAAATTCAGTTTACAGGTACTGATTTCCTATATTCAAATTTATCACATGATAGTTTCTTAAGAAAACAAGAAAACGGTGATTTGTACGAACGTTATCATAAAAAAAACAGCATAAGTTAGAGCTTCGATGGCTTAGTGGTTGTCGATCTAGCCATCTAGCTTGAGAGACTCAAGAAACAGTGGGTTCAAATTCTGTTAAAAACTATTCAGATATTTTTTCTCTGGCTTTCTTGACAAGAGAAGTACCTAGGATGCCGAAGAAATTATTTATCTTAGTATTCAAATGATAAGTAGATTTTTTGAGACGATATCTTAGACCTACAAGGGTTTTCTTTCAAAGATATCCCTTTAGAAATTATTTTTTACCAAAGGTTAAAAGATAGGTCATGTTGTTGTTACCATATAAAAAATTATGTCTTAAGCCATTAAAAAGTACCCGAGCGTAAATAGTAATACTGTATAAATTTGCTGTACACTGCTTGACACTACCTAATTATCTTAAAAACTGTTAAATTTCGAAAAACTTTGCCACACACCGCCATTCTATACTGATTCTAATTGGTAGCAGAGTTTAGTACAGTTAGACAGGATTTGGCAACGTTGTTCATACTGTAGTAAACTTTGACAGGATCCAGAAAAAGTAATTATCAATAAAATAGTACATACATATATGTTTAAAATGTGATAAAATAGTAACATTTTTGATTTATAATAAATTTACTATGGATACATTCTGTAGATACATTCTATTGTACATCTAATTTTTTTTTTGTATATAAAGTACAACTTAGTTCAAACTCTTGTACTTCGTATGTATATTGATTAGAATTATCTTTGTTCTCAGAGTAATAAAGAAGCAAAATAATAATAATTAAATGTGCTCTATAATTATTTGATGATATTCTTTTTACATTTGTATTAAAGCAGGAACGCAAGTTTAGTAATAGTCTGAAAACCATCAGATACCAAAGAGTATGGATTTTTATGACCATGCATTATCCCAGACAATTTATTATTCATCACTTTTTTAACTTGGAGAATCTTATATTTGATGGTACTAAGCATAATTATTGGTCAATTAATTGTTACAAACAATTTTAGTAGAAAAAACTACTTTTTCCTAAATAATTTATAACATTTGAGATTCGTGGAAAAGTGTTTTGGACAAAAGTTGTGTATTTTTGGACTCCACACAAATTATTTTTTATGCGTTCTTGTTAGCAGTATGGATGCGTGGGTATGTGATCGGGCAATAAAATTTACAACACTGTCGTTTTTACTATAAAACACGGACACGTTTATTCTCACTATCTTCAATGTATGCTATCTTTAGTCTTTACAATCAAGGATACAATCGTTAGCTGACCTGAAATAAAGCAAGATCAAATCAAAAAGAAAAGACGAGAAGCAGAGAGTGCGTATCGACCGACTGACTGACCGCACGAGAGTAAGTATACTATAGGTATTAGACGCTGAAGTGCTGAGTCACGACGTCTCATCTTCTTGCTATCTCGCATGCGTTAGAATTCAGTTACGAGCGCCAAATATACATCTATCATTCCCTCCTATTCGTATCTGAATTTAACAAAACAATATAAAATAAAAAAAAGGAAGACATATTGGAATATTAACACTGAGTAATCATATTTAAATGGATAAGTAATCAGTTGAAGACGTGGAACACGTCAGCTTCTTGATCACTCATTGGAGTTGGTTGTGACGAACTAAAACATACACAGAGAGATACATTAATCGCCATGTCTACTGTCATTATCTATCTACTATCAATTTATTGATTTTACTATCTGAAGTTCAAGTTTAATTATCATGCAATTTACACTGATTAACATTCAAAATTTCTTTCGTTAGTCTTTCATACAGTTCAAACGGTAGGGGTTTTGTAAAAATGTCAGCTTGTTGTTCCTTGAATGGAATCCATTTACCGATTATTTTTCCTCTGGATACACATTTCTTAACGTAGTGAACCTTGATCTCGGTCATGTGTCTCAGTCTTTTGCCACCATCTATATTAGCACTTGATCCGACGGCTTTGTTGTCACACCAAAGGTCCGCAGGAAACAGAATGTATGACAGTATCAAGCTGATTGAGTGTTCTAATCCTATCAGCTCCTGCCTTGCATCACACATCGCCATGTATTCTGCCTTGCAGGCTGAGATTGCAACGTAACTCTGTTTTCTCGTCTTTCAAGCAACTGTATCGCAATACAATCTCATGAGGTATCCACCTGTCGTAATTGAGCCTTTACAGTCTGCCAAACTCGCATCTGAAAAGACTTCCAGCTTAATTTTTCGGCCTCTGTAGGTTAATCCCAGAGTTTTGGTGTGTTACAGATATCGAAGGACTTGTTTGACCATTCTCTAGTCATCAGTTGGGCAGATTTTGTGTCTACTTAATAGATTCACAGAGTGCGAGATGTCTGGTCTGACTGTGTAAGCCAGATATAGCAGGCTTCCAACTGCTTCTCTGTGAGGTACATTTTCTTCAGTTTCAGTTTTGTTCAGTTCTCCAGTTTCTTCCGATTCTTCTCTGTCTTTTCTTTGCCGATTCAGGACTTGGTTTGTCATAATTGGTGTTCTTTGTGGTTTTGAGTCGGTAAATCCAAACATTTCCAGAATTTTGTCAAAGTATGGTGTTTGTGTAAGTAAAATTGAATTATGTTTTCTATCTCTTTTTACTGTGATAACTAGGAATGTACCAACCTCGTGAAGATCTGATATCTCAAAGTCAGACTGCAGACCAATCTTAATTTCTTTTGGTTTACTTACCAATTTCTTGCTATCATGATATCATCTTTATATGGAATCAAGATAAAAAGGCTAACTTTTTCTTTCCATGCATAAAGGCAAGTTTCACTGGTGTGCGTTTGTGATACTAGTTTCAGTGCTGCCACACGAAAACACTCGTTCCATTTCTTCAAGCTGATCTTGAGTCTATAAAAGACTTTCTGTAGATTACATATTTTATTTTTTTTTAAGTTAATCTTCGTCAAACAAACCTTCAGGAAACTCTATATTTATTGCTTCCTTGATTGAACATTTATGAATGCTGTCTTGACATCCAGCAGACAAGTTTCTAGATTAAATTTACTATAAGTTGATATTACCGATCTCATAAGAGCCAACCCAGATAAAGGAGCATAAGTCTCTTGCACGTTGTACTTATTCCTATCTTTAAACCCACAAATCATAAACCTCACTTTAAAAGTTGTTGTTTCCATCTTCGTCTATCTTCTTCTTTAGGACTCGTCTGGAATCTATGATGTTTGGCTTGCTTCCTTTAACACTCATAGTTATCGATCTACAATTTTCCATACTTGATTTTATTCATCGATTCCAATTCTTCGTAGATTGCTTTGAAGTTTTCTCGAACAAGCTCTTTATTCTTCCTCGGTCGTCCTCATTTTATCTTGACTCCTTGTTCTCCCTCCGTTTCTCATAAGTCTTATGATTACTTCAGTTTTCTACTTGATCATTTCCCTAGACATTTCTAAATACAAGTCTTTCATAAAATCTTACACCCAGAACCTCATAAAATTTGCATCCTCTGGTCTTAAAAAAATGTAGCCGATAGTAGTGTAGCCAACCAGTACTACTCGTATACCTTGTAGACTGTATTTGGTTCAAGAGTTCCTTTGTTTCTTCATAAAGGTCACACGACTAAATATTGTTTGATTCACTTATATCCCTAGATTGGGGGTAAAATTTCCTAAGGTAGCTGTTATTTTATTGGACAGGTGTGGTGTGCGATTATATGTATATACTGCAGCACCTAAGGTTAGATCCAACATGTTTTTCCTAAACCTTGAGTCATATATGTTGGTTCACACTGTATCCTGCAAAGTGCGATTAATTCGATCTGAAGCGCCATTGTATTAAAGATTGTCTTGGCAGACCAGTTGAGACTCAGCTCCCAATCTCTGGAGAATTTCCACTGTTCGACCTCCTGCAAACTCTGTGCTTTGGTTAGTTCTGTAATAGCACATCTTTGCATTAAAGTCCAGTAGATTTCGTGTGCTGGTCGCAAATTTGTCCATACGATTTCTTGCTTCACTTTTCACTTTTACATGTGCCATCGTCAATATTAAGTAGTCGTCTGTGTATACTATCATGAATTTGAATCTTTTAGGATGAGTTGCTTCGATGCCCTCTCTCTTCTAGTGTTCAATGGCAATCTTTAAATTTTAGCAATATGGCACACCTTGCATAATGCAATGAAGTGATCGAACACAGACTTATTCAAATCTTCATTGTCCAAAAAACTTTCTTTGCAATCCTTAAGATATTCCAACGATAAATGCCCGAATCTTGCGTTTCAGAGCATGGCTCTGCTATTTCTTTAAAGTATTTTATACCTTTCTATGAGGGGACCTTAAGCCTCTGAAATCTCACCGATCATTAGTTCTTTACTATAATTAATTTTTCTATCTTTAATGGTTTTTTCAAACTTATTTTGTTGAGCAGTATCTAAACAATCGTTTTCAGATCCATTGTTTGGAATTATAGGTCAGCTCTTACTATATTTGGTACTGACTTCCTGAACCTTCTCAGCCGTTACCGCAGAGGCACATGCTATCATTAAGCAATCTATAATTTCTTTACGCTTCTTGCTTTTGCTTGTACTCTGACCATCTTGCACTAGTTCCACTATCCAATGAAAACTCTGTAGGCATCGGAAATTAACGTCTCGTTGGAGCGTGGGTCAAATATTTCTATTTTGAGGTTGTCTAATTAGATACATATGCATCTATTAACAAGCTGACAAAGCGACATCAAGTTTCCAGCGAAAATATTGGCGCATATTACTCTATCTAGGACCATTTCGTTTTTGTTATTACTACCCAAAACACACCTTTTTCCCTCCGCTCTCAAGTTCATGGAGGAATTTTTATTTGCGCATATTTCTTCTTTCATAAATTTTTGGTTCCCTTCATGCGCGTAGGGAGCAAAGTTTCGGGTCCAACAACAAACATACTACTCGATGCATTAGATCTAAGCAATTCCATATTTCTTTAACCTTCTTTATACTTGACTTAAATATTTATAAGACAAGCCATTCTTGCTTTTAAACAGTCCATTGGAATCTGCAATTTTCACAACTGGTACTCTATTGACAATCTTTCTATTTTAAAATTTTTGCTATTTTAAGTTGAGGTATCATTAAAGCTAACTTTCCATTTTTATATCATTTATTTGCTATCTTGATAAGGTATGAATCAAATTTATTTTTCTATCTCTCAAATCTTCATTGTTATTTTTAGATAAGGTATTAATCAAATTTATTTTTCTATCTCTCAAATCTTTATTCTTATCTTTAGATGACGTATCAATCAAATTTATTTTTCTATCTATCAAATTTCTATTCTTGTCTTTAGATCAGGCATCAAAGGAATTTATATTTCTATTTCTTAAATCTTTAATTTGCTATCTTGTTACAGGTTCCCTTTGTTTATGTCTATCTTAAATTTTGTTTGCACGTGACTTATTGTATTCAAATCTCCTATCTTCAATCTATCTAAAGAACCTTTAACTGGAATGTGCTGCTTGTGTTTAGGAATAATGTAAATTATACCTCCACGTTTTTCCATTAAGTTAAACTGATCTCCTGTATCGTAATCGTCACTTATATCTCCTATAAGAACTTAGATCAAGTTATACATATTACTTCTCAGTGACCATTTAAACCACATTTGTATCACCGGAAAACATGAGCAATCACGCACACATGAACTCAATGCATGCGCACTACCCATGGGACGAGATACATCAGATGACTTAAACATGCAAACGTAACATGTCTATAGTCATACACAGTAGCATTACAATTCCATCGCGATCGAGCACAATCGTATGCCTGTTATTACGATGTGCTGACGCGCATTACACCAAAATTAGAAGTTTTAAATTTCTGCATTTTGGTTTGAGTTGGAATTTACCTCTAGTCTGAGAGTAAAAATCCGCGGAGAGAATCGAGGCCGCACTGTACGGGGACTTGGAAAAGTAAACAAGTCTATCTAAGATGGCTGCTCTGTGCGCGCCATCAGCTACCATGCCTACTAATAGGAATACATACACCCGGTCTGACCGAACGCAAGTCTTGGCCGAAACGAAAGTCCCTCTCCCCGCTTTGAGGCGTTCCACTCAGTGGTAGCTATAGCTGTAGCAGCTAAATGAAAGTCCTCGTACCCCAATGCAAGCCTGCCTCACGCGAGGAAAAACACGTGCCGACTCTTAAGCTTTAAGAGTTACAGAGTACTAGCTTTATAAAACGCTTCACAAATCCTATCTACTGTTATATTTATCATATCTTTAACATATATTATGACCACTCTTATACAATTTCGGTTTCAAACCATTATAATAAAACACATTATCTTAACATAACGACCGATAAAGACATCATAAGTATCATTATCAGTTACTTACTTTCTTTCTTCTGTAAATTTTTCACAATCTTTCTCACCCCGCTAGCTGTCACCTCCCTGATCTGCTCGGTCTCACTAGTGGCTGATTTTAATCTCTACGCCACCTCGTCAATGGCCTGTAAGAAAAGGGGCGCAAGAAAACGCGGAGGGCAAAAAGAATGCGAGTAAACGTGAGATGGGCTCGATAACAGAGAAAAAAATGTTGGCTAGCAGAAGTCTTGAATACACAACCACACTACACTTTTTAAGGCCCATAACCTGTTAGCAGTATGGATGTGTGGGTATGTGATCGGGCAATGAAATGTACAACACTGTCGTTTTAATTATAAAACATGGACACGTTTATTCTCACTATCTTCAGCGTATGCTATCTTTAGTCTTTACAATCAAGGATACAATCGTAAGCTGAACTGAAATGAAGCAAGATCAAATCAAAAGGAAAATACGAGAAGCAGGGAGTGCGTATCAACCGACTGACTGACCGTGCGAGAGTGAGTATACTATAGGTATTAGACGCTGAAGTGCAGCGTCACGGCGTCTCGTCTTCTTGCTATTGCGCATGCGTTAGAATTCAGTTACGAGCTCCAAATATACATCTGACAGTTCTTTTACAAAAACTATATTACACAGATCTTGCAACTCCCGTAAACTTTTTTCAAAGAATCTGATATCTGGCTCTAGACAAAGCTACCCAAATGTCGTATGCTTATTTTATTTAAAAGTGTAATTGTCGTAAAGTTGGTCTACGCCTTTAAGAACTTCATGAACTATGACAAATAAAATAACAAATTGCTGTTTTGAACAAAAAACTTTTTTTTTTACTTAATGGACTAGTCATTAAGACAGCTTGAAAAAATTTTACAATTTCCTCTACTCATGATTTTAAAGAATTTTCTTCGTCTTTATATAATTGAGAACAGATACAATCTAAAATTTGTGTAGATTATGCAAGAAGTTTATACATTTTTGTTCTTTTCAAATAAATATATTAGAACGTATACAATTAACTATTCGCAAGATTCATCTTGTATATTTAATTTAGATATCTCATCTATGTAATAGAAAAGCATGATTGTTATGAATAAAATTATCAATCAAATATACATCATACTATAGTTTATAAACATTGTAGTAAGTAATGCATTATTTGTTTATGAATCTGCAAGTCATTAATATTATCTGTAGCTGTTTTTGGGGTTGTACTTTTGTACCGAATTTTTGAATACCATTGCAATTGACTTATTTGTTATAGCAGTTTAATTACTGTAATAAACTTTTTGATGCAAATCACGTAATGGATAAATTATAAAAATTTGGAAGCTGTCTTTCCTTGCGTGCACGGGAGCTAAGCTGTACTATGTATATAGAGTTTCTTATATTATTATTTTATACCTCTTCGTTTGTTATATAACATTGCTATAGATAGCGAATAAGCTACTATAATTTAGTTCTGCTTCAAATGGTATTTTAGGCTATCTTATGCTGTTTGTATTATTACATTAAGTAATAGCGTGGAAAAGTAATAAGTAGTTATTGCAGCACTTTATTTTGTCAAAACAAATTCCCATCAATGAAATGAAGGCCTGCTTTAACGATCCCAAAGTGTTACATGTAAAGATTTGTGAGGTAGGTAGGAGAAGTATGAAAAGTTGTACGGAGCAGAGGAGAAAACATGTAAAATCTAAAAGTCATGGAAGGAGAAATTCATTAAAAGAGAGAGAGGGAGAGAGAGAGAGAGAGAGAGAGATAGACATACAAAATATTTGAGACGTGGAGAAAAAAAAAACATCTACCCTTTCATGATCAAGATAAGAATTAAAAATCATTAGGATACATTTGCCTTATTTATAGCTGCTGCATATCCGAGTATACCATAATACAGCTAATAAATATCCAGCCGCTTATACTCTTATAAAATTGCCACCCAATGCTTTTACTGTTGGCTTTATTCTAATAATTCACACCCCTTAAATTTTGCACTTATTTTCACGAACATTTACTTTTCGCAAGTAGCCATAGAGACTTCCTTTAGTTTTGACGGCTTCCTACTTTCATTCAAAAAAGTATCACAAAATTTTTTATACAAAAGTTGCTTTTTTAGAAGCTTATTTTTCTCCTCAACAGAAAAACCTGTTCTCAGGATTTATCACATGAATGTCTCTACCATTACTTGACACATAATTTAAATATTTCACGTAATTAAAATAACCATTCACGATGAACTCTTTGCTTAGAGAAATATCACTAATCATACCTATAATACTTATCGCATTACTGTCTTTCAAATAAATCAATCATGTTATTTTTTTTTTTTTTTTTTGGTTGGTAATAAGTACTGTATATGAGTTATTAATTTGAAGTCAACAAAACATTTCTAATTGTTTTAAACAAAAAAAACAAAAAAAAGTTTTTTTTTACCAGTGTATAATTAGAGTCGGGCACCCACTGCCGATCGTAAGAGAGATACATACTTTCACCATCCCTGTCTTAGTCTTTCTTCTCATAATCATCGATGAAATACACTTTAAATTTATCACCTAAATTGTCGTCGTAGTCGTAGTTGTAGTTGTCCTCTTCCATGATTGTTACAATACACACTGATAGACAAAAAAATCCACCACGAGTACAGTTCTAATTTTTTTTAAAGATGAACACCTTAAGTCTGATTAAAAAACGATGCTTTATGTACACTTTAGTCACGATTAATAGCATCACAAAAACTGAATGTAGATATGGAAATTAAATTGTTAAACAAAGTCATATTTTCAAGATAAAGTGCTGTAAGAAATATCCTTTACTATTTCTTGTTACTTTTTAAATCATGAATTCCTTAGTTTAGTCATAACAATAAAAACATGGAATCTCATACCAGACTATTTATCAGCGTAAAATAAAAGATCAAGAAACGCTGCATAATT
Organism: Copidosoma floridanum; assembly: GCF_000648655.2. The sequence goes on from NW_019379639.1 coordinate 137,331, forward strand.
TTTTCTTTCGCACCAAACTACATCTAGTTTTTATTCGTAAGTAACCCGCTGTATTCTCCTCACGTTACATGTGAGTAAATTGGACAGTCATATAATTGAATTAAGTCACGTTCAGTGAAGATACTTTGACATCAAGATGGTCATTAAAGTATCTTTCTTCCTAATACCAACTGTTATTACAATGTGTCCATGTGTTTTACTTAGACTCTTTACTCTCTCGTGTTTTTGGTTTCCATTGCACGAGATCAGCCCTCACATACACTGCCCCTTCCTAAACTTGAATTAACTTTGTTCGTTCTCTGACCGTATTTTTGCTTAACATTTATAGAAATCGTTACAAAATGTGTACGTGTACTAAAATAGCCATAACTGTTATCGTGTTACCTCACCATATGAAAATCGGTTTTTTCTCGTGTCTTTTGTTTTTAAATTTAATGAAATGCAACCGTCCTGAATAAATTTTAAATTTTCAGTTTTGTTGATAAATTTTTTTTCCATTATTCCTGAAAACTAAGTATAAAATATGATAAGAAAAATGTTCGCATCTACCAAAATAATCACAACAGCCGTCGTATTATCTAACCATGTGGTAATTTTTTTAGCTCTTTTATGGTGCTGGAATATCACGTCAAAGTTTTTGACTAATTTGCTGTCACAACCTGTACTACAAAAGTAGAGAAAACATTTAACCTATCCTAGCTTCCTGAAAAAAATATCATATTAATAGCACAAGAAAGAGATCTTGCCCCAAGTATTATTTCAACATCAACAATTAAACCTAAAACAAAAGCTCATTTAATATGCACGATTACATGTTAGCCACGCGTTGCACTCGTTTGTGAACGATACATTCGTACTATGTGTGGTAGCACCTGGAAAACTAATTTTCAATCATTATCGATTAATCTTTCACACCAAACATTGTAGTTTCTTGTCTAATGTTGTCGAATAAAGACCGTTAGCGATGTATTTTAATGCAGCGTTTTTAATTACACAATTGTTCATGAAACTGTTGTCAAAGCTGTTTAAAAATTAGTCAATCGTAATTATTTATTAGCAAAAATATCGTGCGCTGTTACAGTAACAATACTTAAAAAATCATTGTTTTTTGTTCACTTTAAGTCATTAAGAATTTTGTTATTGCTAGTGATAAAGCAAATGTATGACGATACACTTGGAAACAAATAATTTTCCAATGCTGATACAACCATGGAATGTACACCGACCACTATTCGTGGTAAGCAGACTGTATTACCATATTTATTTACCAGGTATAGTTTTCACATTTTCACTTGCAGAGAAAAATCCAAAAGTATTGCCTAACGGCTTAAATTGACAAATAGAAGATGATAGTAGTGGTGATGATGAAAAACATTCAGGTACGGAAGAAGTCAGCGGAAAAAAAGATTGCGATGACGTAAAATACACTAATTGTAGTAGCATCAGTAGTAGAAGCAAAAGTAGTAGTAGCTACAGTAGCTCTTGCTAGTACACGAGATCTAGTGGCAGATTACGCTTTAGTTGTTTGGAGACAAATATGAATATGTACGCTACATAATTATTAGGATTTTATAAGATGTGATTACGGACCAACTCCAAAGACACCTATGAAAGAGCTTTTGCGATTAACAAAAAATAGTTGGTCTCGTGGAAATTCAGGAGTTTCAAAAATATTTGTGTACTTACAAGACAGCAATTGTCTTTTGTTTACTTCGAAATTCCATGCGTGGTTAAAGGCCCTTATACAATGGTACTCGTTTAGTTTTAGAGACTCGAAGTCAAATCGTTCATACGTTATGTTCAAAGTACTTTGAAAACACGAAGCACTACGAGCCTATACTACATTCGATTGGTGCCAGCGGTAGTTGAGGATATTGTAAGCCATGCAATAAGAGTTATAGGTGTATCGAAGATCACAGATACTTGAACAAATGCGACAAGTGCATGCGATCTTCTCTCTGCCATGTGATAAGCCCATCTAAAAAGTGTAATTCGTGCCACAGATTATTGTTAAAGTTGTCATGTTTCGAAAATAATTTTTAAAAAAATTCTTACTATAAATTTTTTACCGTTTTTAAAAAAAAAGACCTACCTATTATGCTGCCAAACTGTAAAAATTGAACAAAAAACATAAACATTAAAGCGATATTTTCTTTTTTTGCAATTTTAAAGAGCATTTACCCACAAATCTTGAGTGTTATACTTAACCGTTCAAATCAAACAGCTAAAATGTAGTTATTAAACTTTATTCTACTATTTTAAAATGCAACAGAAAACATCTATCATTGGTGATGAGAAAAAAAAATTCACGAAGTAAATCTGCGTGTCATTTAACAAATTTGTAAAGGTTGAAGCAATGTACAAGATATTTTGATCAGCTGTAATTATCGCGGCATTCAAGAATATATTCTTTGAACTAATCCAGTTAGACTGCTCATAGATCTTGCTTCGAATCACCAAAAATATTTTAACAAGGTCATTTTCATAGCTCACAATGCACAAGTATTCGATGCTCAATTTATTTTTAGGCATATAGTGGACAAGTCAGTAAACATGTAGTACGAATTGGTATCATAAACAGATCTATAATAATATTGATGGAATTTATGAAAATACGATTGTTGTCAGTCCTTATAACTTTTATATGCCTATAAGTGACTTACCTAACTTATATGCTCTGTCGAAAATTTAAAAAAGTGTTTTTTTATATTTTTTTAACAAAATCAAAGATCAATCGTACGTAGATCCTCTGCTGCTGCTCGAAGTATATTCACCAGACAGTATGCATATCAAAAGTCAAGATCAGTTTTTGAAATGGTACAATGAATAAGTAAAAGATGATTGTATATTCGACTTTGAAAATAAAATTATAAAAAATTGTGAATAAAATGTGAGAATTTTGAAATTACCTTGCTTAGCTTTCTGAAAAACGTTTGGAAAATTTGAGGTGGTCCTTTTTGGGGAATGCACAATCATCGCATGGACCAGCATGCGTGTATATAAAAAAAGATTCATGAAAAAAAAAGTTGGTACAAGACCTCAAAAAAGTTACAAAATAGCAAACAATCAATCTCAAATAGCTCTAAAATGACTTTGTTGGTTAGAAAAACACGTTTACCACCGATTTATTAAACCTGTTAGACACTGTCAAGAGAGATACTTACTAAAAGGTATTTTTAACGATGGATACTGTACTACTCCAGATGTTGTGCTTGATATTTACGAAATCCTTTTACAATTCCAAGGCTGCTTATGGCACAGCTGCTTATGGTGCTACCGAAAAAAGCGAAACACACAAAGAAGTTAAAGCAGTTGTTTACATAGGTTATAACGTTAAAAATGTTAATGAAATATATAAGTATCAGGTAACACAGTACAATCATAAAACTGACAAAGGAAAAGTATTCGCACATTACATTAACGAATTTTTCATACAAAAAACCCTACCTTTGGGGTACTCACCTACCTGTATATCTAATGAGCAAAAGAAGTCCCATATCGACAAAATTTATAAAACTATAAGAATAAATTTCGACAAAAATGTAATAAACCTCAATTCTGGCTGAAGATTTATCACAAAATCATAACTTAATTTTTCGTGGGGTACTCTTAGTCAACGTAAAAATTTGACAAATACTAAGGTGGTGAAAGTTTAAGAAAGATTAACGGAATAACATATAAGTACAGAAATCAATGTAAATAAAGATTTATCCGTCAACAATGTTACATTGTCATTGAACTAGAATTATAAGACTAAGGTGTCGACGTTATTACTATCAAATAACGTTTTGGTTGCTGTTATCGTGACAACACAAGCACTCTTAAAGCTTTTCGAGTATCTGCAGTTTCTAACAAAACGTGCTCTCTAACATAACACGGATTCCGTTTGTATATTTCTCGAGAAGAAGTAGACAATTTCCCCAGTAGCACAATGTTAGACAGTCTCACTCACGAATTGGCCAGTAAGGCAGTTGGCACATACATTTCTTTGTTTTTATCTGTGGGACCATACCCTTACGCATATAAGATTGAAAAATCTGACGGTAGTATAGAAAATGTTTGCAAAGTGAAAGGTATCAAACAAAATTATTGCAATAGTCAAAAGATAGATTTTCATACGATTCATGAGCTTGTCACAACAAATAATACGGAAACAACATTGTCAAATTTTTCCATTCATCAAACAATTTTTCACAATATAAATTGACAATAACAAGGCATGTTTAAAACATAGAAAATCAAACTCCACATTGACTCACTGTAGATACGATGATAATAATGCGCAAATCACCTGGTAGTGTCAGTATCGTCGAAATATTTATTGAAGAAAGTCATCATAACCAGTTAAGTGCTGTCTTTATCACGCAAAATATATTTCGTTGAGGTGAGGGTCAGTGCCATATATCGCCAAACTTGCACTCCATTGTCATCTTAAGATGTTGTCAAAAGATCGTTCTCAAATACAACTTATTTCAAGACAAGCGTGTTCGGAAAATTTGCAAAAGCTTTACTACGAAGTAGCGCAACCAACTGCATACTCTGGTGGTAATAAACTTGCAAGACCTTTAAAAGATAAAGATTTGCGATCGAACGTCATTAGTTTTACAAATGTATAAAGCAAAGTTTCTAAAACCGTTTTAATCGCTAACCGCAAAAACTACTGAACCGATTTTGCTGAAATTTTGCATGCCGTTTCTTGACACTTCCTAGATAGTTTAAGTACAGTTTTTATCTTGAAAATTTTAATTGCTACCGGCAGTTTATCGAGCTGCATCAAAAACGTAGATGATAGTCGTACAGCTGGGTATTCTGGTAACTGATGACACTCTTCTCTAAAGGGCAAGTGACCTCGGTCTACATTCATCCTGAATCTGTAGGATTGACAAGTGCCACCATTAAAAAATTTTAATAACCGATAACGTCTCTGGCGGAATACCAGGAGACGTATTTTGCCCGAGCACAACCTGCTCCAACACCTCAGAGTTATGTGGCCATTCCACCATCTTGCCTGGTGCCGTCAGAGAATTTTTGGCTACAAATGGGAGCCAGGGAAGAAAGCCCTGAGGAACATAAGTAGCTACAACAGCTTTCTTCTCAGCGGTCGTGTCCCCAACGGTATACCCACATTTTCTCGACTAACGATAAGCAGTTGGTTATCCGCGGAACGACGTGAAGATGAGATACTCTTTGATCAGTGGCGTATCTCCTTCAATTGCAGTCTCCATACATAGAGACTTCAAGGGTAAGAGGCAAGCCACCCGCAGCCAGCTCTGTATCTCCGGAAATAATAATAAAGAATAGCTGGAAGTTTCAACACTGGCCCTTTTTAGGGCCATTATAAGTATTAACGTTTCCTACTTAACCACCAATCTCATCGGTTCTTTGAAGGGCCACCTAAATTTAAACTACCTTGCCAACAAATACATTTTTACGACTTAAAAATGTATGTCGACTAAAAGACTATGTTAACTGAATACGGCCACTATTAAACCAAGTCAGTTATTCACTGGCAGTCGTCACAAGCATTGTTGTTCTTCGCAAGGCTAGGAACCGGGTGACCGACAACCCTATATAACCCTCTTGACTCTTGGCATTCAAGCAAGAATAACCAATCCTCTCCAAAGTCAGCGCTGGGCGAACCTCACAGCTATGAAGGGAAAGAAAAATTGAGCCAACGGGACAGTCTTCTACGGGCAAGCATTATGAACTTATCTCCCTATCTTAGATCACCAAATCAAGTGAGTCTGCAAAAAAAGTGCTTTAGACACCAACGTCCTTAACGTTATATCAGGAAACGTCAGAAAAGATCTCTATAACTAGCTTCAAAAATTCGGACTTTGTAATTTTTCTTCCGATCAGTCTGAGGCTTAAACAGCAGGCCAGAGAAGATCATCCTGAGATACCCAGGTAGTCACAATTACTGTTAACTTCAGTCAAGAAAGAGTTTACTTAAGAAGCTCACCGTTTTTTTTAGGGCCATGAAATGTCGAACTACCTTGCCAACAAATTTATTAGAACCTAACAAAGTTGACAGAAAGCAGCCTTTAGGGGTCACAAAAATTTTAAGCATGCCAAAATTTACAAGAGGGTGAATTAGAAGAAAAACTTTAATTGTATTAAATGAATACAACCTTAGGCGTCAAGGAACTGACGCAGAAAATTTATCAAGATTGGAACAGCAGCGTCAAAATAGACAAATAACGAATCGATTACGTGAGAGATCAGTTTTTCATTGTATCTTCACAGTTATCTCTTAAATCTTTTAGTTTTTGGAGTAAGTAGAAAATGTATTTGTATATTCGTGTCTATGAAGATTGTAGAGATTAGGTTCCAGGACTTTAATGCTCTGGTAATAAAGTTGTGAGATAAGAGAAAAAAAAATTTTTTAGTATTCATTTTTTGGGGGTTTTAAATCCAAACAGCTTTAAAAAATAAAATTTCCCATAAACAATACGGGAGAAAGTGCAAATTAACAGTCCCTTGTGTTCAACGATTCTTCAATGGCATAGAGAACGCACGGTACTTTTTAGCATAATAAAATTTTTTCATTTTTACCGCTTATTATCTGGCCAAATGAACTGTTCAAATTCTGAGCAAATATATTTTTAAAAAGAAGGTTTTGTTATAAAAAGTGTCAGGAATATATGTGAAATTTCTGACTGAAAACGTTTCACATTACAGGTCAACTACGGTGTTCCATTCAGTAAGTCTCGGGTGAATCCGAGACGGAGGGCTGCTAGTTGGCTATAAAGTAAAGATACCTATAATTTACGTAGACCCATGAAAAATTGCTTGACCAAAAGGAGCTATAACGTTTGTAATTTTGATGACATGTGGGAAACCAATTTAATGGACTTAAGAGACTTAAAAACCTATAATAATGGCTATGCTTTTGTTTTTGTTGTCATCGATGTTGTGAACGAATACTCTTGGGTGGTACCTTTCAAGGATAAAACATTGAAAATCGTCGCCATTGCAATTTCACAAATATTTTTGAAAAGTGGTGATCGTACAACAAAATGTCACGAAACGGATAAAGGAAAAAAATTTGTATATCGTAAAATGCAATACGCTTTACGATAAAAAAAATTGAATACATGTACGCAGTCCACAGACAAAGGCTGCAAAAGCTCAACGGTTTATAAGAACTATTAAAGAAAGAGTGTTACGATACTGTACACACACAAACAATCAATGTTTTATAGACATTTTTCTAAGTATAATAGAGGCATACAATCGCATGAAGCATTCGTTGACAAAGATGGTGCCAGCTTATGAGACTTAACACAATGTTTTCTAATTACGTGAAAATATAAAGCTATGTTATGACAGTCATATTTATAAAAATCTGAGGTACAACTTTGGAAATTTAGTTCGTATTAGCAAGATAAAAAGTGTCTTTGCCAAAGGTTAAGACAGAAGTTGAATTTGGAAGTTGTTTAGAATTGTAGCTATATTTTGAACACGACAGCCTCCAGTACAATTTCTTAGAGATTTGGCTGACGAAAATACAAACGGTTTCTTTCACAAGAAAGAGCTCTGTAGAGTGCGGAAAGAATGGAGCGAGAGCTTCTTTGAGGTTAACAAAATATTGAAAGGTCGAGGTAAAGAACGTTCGAAAAAGTATTTTGTTAGCCAAAAGGGGTATCCTGAAAAATTTGATTCCTGGACGGAGGGCAAATATTTAAAAGACATAGAAGGAAGAAATCACTATACATTGTGTGGCTTAGCAACAGTATCATGCAGTATTACCTTATTATACTACTACAAACCACGTGATAAGATTACCTCAGTCAATTAATTTGCAAGGTTGATGGAGTACTGGTATAACAGAAATATAATCATTATTGACGTTTTACTATGTGGTAAAAGATAGCGAAAGAAAAATTATCGTAAAATGTATGCCACAGCAACATAATCATGTATTCAGAGAACGTCCTGTAATTCATGTAGATTATTGCACATAAATACGTACGCAAATATCAGAGGGATAATACGAAAAATCAATAGTTTTGATACCATGCCACATCACGTGGTTTTTAGTTTGGAAAGAGGCTATTACGTAGTGGCTAAGTTAGTCTGTTCCGAATGAATACGCCGTAAACACATATATTGCTTACGTTTGTCTTAAAAATTATGTAAGATCTTGGGCTTTAATCAAATAATTAGTTTCTTAAAAATTAACAAAATTTAATCGGTTTATTCAGCAAATCTCGCCAATGCTTAACCGTCGATGCTCATGATTGACAGTAATATTTGTGAACCATACATTGCGGGAGACGTTCAATTTCGTTTGTTGTGAATGGTGTCGTTGGACCTTCAAGGTTATGCGTACGGCTTTGTCAAAAATAAAGTTTTCTCACCGCCCATGTAAACACCATTGTTGTTTAACTCATTTCACAACATTAAAATCGATATAAAAGACCTGATTGGGGCCCTCATACTCATGGGAGTCTTGAGACTCTGAGGGTAATACTTCACTTAAAGCGAATCAATTCAAAACTGTCTACCTCAACAAGGACTACTTTATAGCCTAAAGGGGTGGTGGTGAAAGTCTGACCACAACTCATAAAAACAGTCGTGGATGTATTGGATGCATGAACGTTGGGATCCCCTATCGATGAGAACATGGATGTCGTGTATTGCTTCTTGCCAAAGTATTCCGCCAAGTTTTACCACTCGTAAAACGAGGTGAAAAAGCTACTAGCGTGGGTATGAGCTTTATGTTTAACATCACCATTGGGATACACCTTTTAAAGATACATTTCGCACTTATGTGATAGAGTCTGGTCATACGCTGAAAAAAAAGCCAAGAAAAAATAAGACAATCTTATAAAAAGTTCGAGATAAAAAGTTAGGTGACTCGATGAGATTTTTTAGTTGCACTTGCTTCGTAGAACTGCGCAGTCAAGGTGTGGTTGGCGTAAGAGTTAAAAGAAAAGAATTTTTTGGATGCACAAGCAAGATATAGAGAAATAAAAGACAGCAGTAAAAAAAAAAGCAGAGAGCTGAAAAACATATTTTTAAAAGATAAATTAAAAAAAAAATTTTCTACGGAATTACTTGTGTGAGAACTTAAAGTTTGAGCTTTATTTGTTTAATGCTCCACTGACTTAAACAACTATCAAGGGATCCCACTTGATTTATTACACGCCGATATCATCGCTCATGGATGATTCACCAATCGAATTTGTATTACCAGGTAATGGTGACAGATACATAGATTTCGCACACACGATGCTTTATCTACGTGTCCAGTTGGCTATCAATGAAGAGAAAAAATAATATACTGACGTAGCATCTTAAATCACACAGGCAGGACCGATAAACAATTTTATGGATTCGTTTTTTGAACCAATATAATGTGTTTGTCTATCAGAAGTCTGTATCATCTTTTAATATCACGTACGTTTACAGAGCGTTTTTAAGAACTTAATTAAATTATAGACCTGCGGCAAAATCGTTTTAATCACAAAGTATTATGGTGCTATGATACGGCGATGAAGATGGACCATGGGTTGGATTTCAATGTGGAACATGTCAAGCGATGTACATTACTACGAGCAAAGAAGTTAATTGATCTGATTATTCATCTTTACTGCGATGTATGAAATCGAGAAAGATTACTCATTAATTCCGTCAAGGTCAGAATGCGATTAGTAAAATCTCACGATGCCTTTTGCCTCGTAGTACCTCAAACTTCTTATCTATATGAATCAAAGAAGCAAATTTTTTCATAAGACGCTTTCAAATGAGTCTATCTGTTTTGTCAGCCCACACCAAAAGCTCTGTCAAAGAGGACAGAAAAATATTCACTTCTGCTAGTCGAAGTGAGAGCTGTGACAAGGCCCAGTGGTATTTATGGTGGAACTTTGAATAATTTTTTTGGACTAGTTATCTAATCAGATAATCGTCGGTTTCGTCGAAAATCAAGGTTAGAATGGCAATCACGCTATAAATCTGGTTCATTTCACAGGCACAAAAAAAAAAGTTATTTGAATTTAAGACAAGACCCATATACTTGGGTATAGAAGGTTGTTTGGTGTGCTAAATTCAAATCTGAGGTCAGATTCATTCCATCACCTTCAGGTTCTCTCCTTGCTAGCAATAAGCCCTAGGTAATTGCGTTATTTACATTCCATGATCAGCTTTAGTAACTAGATGGTGCCACTGGCTACATATACTTACACTTACTGCTAGGACACGAAAACCGTCTGTCAATGCGCTCAACCATCTGTAAATTTCAATCAACCTTGTAGTCAGCATTTAATATTTTAAGGTTAAGAAGACGTAATGGTGCTGAAAAAAGTTCTCATCGTTGCTTCAAACAATGACTTTTTCGCACACTAGATAGTAATACCTCCTTGTCGCTGTTGAGGGTGAATTACCTTTGAAATCAATTTTTAGAATTTTGAATAATGTTGGAAGAAGAACAAGAAAAATTGACGTCAACGGTTGCAAAAGTGGTGCAATTCACGTAAAATAGCTCTTTGTCAAGTTCATCAAAGCCAAATCATCAAAAATATCGTTGTGCCTTGAATAACGCTTATAAATTGAAATTTCAACTCAGCAAACGTAATGAGCAGCCTACAAGTATTGCAAATCCTATTGCAAGTCGTAACACATACCATTGGTGTGTTTCCAGCGGATCGAGTCCCACAGATATGCATGAACGTGACATCACTCGTCATTCACACTGTTGGTCATACAAAACCAGGTATACCTTAGGTTTCCATATACGTTGATGCAAATTTCGATGGTTTATATTTCAATTGCTATGATATTAAACCTCCTGTAACGCAGCACATTATTTCGCAAGAATCATAAGTAAGTGCATTGGAATGTTGAATAGTTACAAAGCATATTTTTGAACGTACGTGATAAGTTTTTTTTAATGTTCTTGTTTTACATGTGCAACAACTTGGGTTTCAAAAATTTTTTGCCAAATTTTTTCGTTGATAAATAGAATGTTAAAATTGCCCAACGTTTCAATTTATTAACGTATATCAAAAAAGTTTGAGGAGTTCAGTGTCTGGCGGTAGCGGCTTTCTGATAAAATATTTACAAAAAAAGTGTAGCAATATGTCTTAGATATAAGTGTACTTACAAAAATCTTTGTAATTTGAAGTCTGCGCATTCCTGAAAGTCTAGTGAAAGATACAAATATGACACTATTATAAATTCTAAGAATAAGCGATTTAAGGGTTTTGCAATGCTACCTCTAAATATTTATAGTTCGTAAGAAATTTCATACTCAGCTTTTTTCCACGCGCGATACACGATCATTCTTGTTTCCATTTACGTTGTTCTGGGTGTGTTATCGATATAACTTTTCATGGACTCACGTGACTTACTACCTCCAACGTCTTTCACCCTGTCTCTTTTATGCTATGACTAGTATAAAAAAGTCTAATTAGTTGTTAGTCTCTGACTGATAGTCATACCGTCATACAATCAGACAGAAAAATAAAGTTTCACAAAATGAGGGTGAGGGAGTCGGTAGCAATTAATCTTTTAATTGTTAAGAACTATTAGCACTACACTACGTTAGTAGATATTTATTTAAAAAAAAATTAATTGAGCTTTTCGTCTACGAAACTTGTTTACTTGCCCATTTATTCATATATTGTTTATAATATAAGAAAGTTTTTTATATTTCAACAAGTTCTAACATGCCTTAAAACTAAATGAGTGATTTTGAACTAAGAACCATCTAAGTTTCTAATTGTGTGTGCTTGCTTTCTGGAAAATTAATCTTGTTATTCTTTATCACTCGAACATAATCTACAACGAGTGGTCTTGTCAACGCATTAATTTGTTAGTTGTTTTTAATAAATCAGGAGTAGAATTAGATTATTACTTATAACTAAAGAATAGCCAAGTTCTTTCTAGCCTGTGCTTGTTACCCAGAAAATAAAATTAGTATTTATGTATAACGAAAAAAAGATATAAGCTAATTGTCGGAGGCGTGGTGGTTGATTACCCAAGCTATGCTTAAAAACAAACTTTTGATTAGTTTATTAAGATTTAGCTCAAGAAAAAAAAAAACTTAATAGTAGATCCTAATAAAAAATACTTTAATGCAAAATTAAGGAAGACCAAGTCACCGTTTTATAAAATTGATTAACGAAAGCTAATAATTATTGTCTATTCTTTAAAAAAGTTTTGTATTTTGCCACGTTATGTCTATGTTATTTCGCGGTTCCTTTCAAATTAATATAGTAGTTCTCTTCGCTACACTGATTAAAAGTTTTTTAGTTACCAAAATTTTTTTTTTTGACGCTTCGTTACCAATAGTGTGTTATAGTAATTAATAATAAATTACCAAAGATGTTTACTTTGTTAGAAGCTTGATAACGAAAACATTAGTGGTCGTAAAATTAATCTACTAGCAACGGAAGCCAAGATAAAAAAAGAATCTTAACCAAAAATTGGCATCAAATCATAAATTTTCATAAAAATATTAAAAATTAATGTATGATTACGATAAAACTATTTTTACTGCCTTCTAAGCTCAAAACAGTACCTTCACTACTTGAATTTATGTTTTCTGGTAGAAAAATATCATACGATACTCGTTTAAAAAGGCTTTTTCACAAACCTCATTATGGCCCTCGCCTTTCGCTCGTGCCACAAAACTCTTGGTTCATAAATTTAAGCCTTTGCAAACTTTTACGTAATATACAAATCCTGCAATCCTGGGAAAATTTTGAAGGAAAGTGACAAATTTCTCTTTTACTAAAAAATATCAGATTAAATCGTATTTTTTGTTTTGGGGCAATAATCTTGATAGCCACTTTTACAACTGGTAAACCAGTGCAATAGTGTGGGATGGGAAAAGTGGGAAAATCAACATAGGTTATATGTCAAGTCAAGCTATCTATACACATATACTTATAGGGGCTGCTGTAAATGTATAGGTAGTACTGACAGCATGCAGCGTGGGGAGGAGAAGCTACTGGTCGAGCACAACGGAAGGAGGCTGAATAGAAGAGAGTGGGCATGTCTTTTAGTGCACGCGCATGAAGTGCGAGAGAGAGAGAGCTGCCTGCAGCAATGTGTACAGCTTTATTTACGTCTGTTGTACTATAGTGGAGTCGGAAAAAAGTATTGTTACTTTTTTTGGTCTAGCCCCTGTACGTCAGAAACTTATAACGAGAGAAAAAAAAGTTTATGTCACTAATGTCATCGATTTAAATTCTTTACTTTGCAAATATGGCCATAAAGAGAAAGCAGTTGAAGCAGCACCAGCAGCAGCAGCAGTAGTGGTAGGAAAATTTTTTTTTTTTTTTTTTTTTTTTGTGGAGGGACGGGAAATGCATTTAGACACACCACAGCGACAGTGGTAGTATGGGACACGGTGAATTTTTTTTATGAGACCGCCCATACCCACTAAAATCCCTTCCATGCCCCGTGCCTTTAGTTTTACTCCAGAAGCGTGTTAGCATTACTTGAAGGTGGAGCCACCAAGGAGACCATTGCGTCTCACAGAATAAACGAGCTAACCAGCTTACTTGCCATTATTTGCTAGAGGTACTGATCCTCTCGAATCCTTGAAAGGACTCGGGGTCCCTGAGGACCAGCACCCTGTCTGGCGCTCCATAGTAGGCTGCTTACTTGGCAAGCACTACTATACACTTAATGTTTTCCCTTGCAGATAGGTACACGTACTTGGAACTGCGAGGGTCCACATCAGCCCACCTTAATCCTCAAGGCCTTCTCGCCTTATTTGCGTTTTGCTAAAGCTTTTTTTCTAGCCTCTTCTAGCGCTTTCCGAAACAGCGGGCCGCTTTCACTGCAAGCTCCGTGCTTGTTGTTCTTCGTTGGACAAAGAAAACACCATGCTAGGCTTGAACACTCCTTCTTCCAGTCATTGCAGCTTCCACATCGAAAGCAAAGCTTGGACCTATTTTCTTCTCTACATCTGCCTGAGATATGTCCATATCCCAGGCCTTAGTAACATCTTGTAACTTTTATTCTTCGTTGGATTTGAAAGCTTACGAAGCCGACTCGTAACCTGCCTTTATTCTCTACTTGTCTAGCAGTTACTTCGTCTCCCGTTATCAATGTCAGCCTCTGTCTTTTAAGATCTTGTTTAAGAAGGGCTAGTTAAGGCTCCCAGTTATTAAGTCCGAAAGTCTTGATGAAAGCCTCTTTAACTTCGTCTTCCTTGACAATCGCGTCCAGGTCTCGGACCTCTAGTATCACTTTTTTTGTGATTGTTTTGACAGTTCCCTGTTCAGCTACCGATGTTTTAATTTGCTGTGAGAATGCAATCGCATTTTCAACACCTTCGGTTTTCATAAGTATGTCTCTTTTTTGTGTGCTAACAACACTTTTAAGGGTGGCATCGACCTTATCAGGGTCAAAGATTGTCTTCATTGACTTTAGCACATTAGCAAAGATCTGCCCTATGGCCATCTTTACTCATACTGTTGTCGCCGCGTCTACTATCCTTTTTTGGCCTTTTTTTGTCTTTTACGAAGACCTTTTCTTGTTGACCCCTATCTGTTTTTTTTTTTTTAATTATCTCTACACTGTTCACTATATTAAAGGGATTGGAAATCCCCCTATCACCCATTAAAAAATCTCTTGTCTATGAAGAACACATCGTTTCAAGTCTTCTAAGCTCTTTTAAAGTGTTCTTGTACAGTTATAATGCCATTCTTTAAAGTACTAGCAGTATTTCCATACTTCTGGCTTATAGCTCCAAGAATTTTTTTAAGGTCACTTGTTGAAAGTTAAACTTGCTCAATTTCTTCATTTCACTTTACTCTTAGCTCTGCACCATAGTTTTCCATCGACTCGAGCTCTTCCTAGGTCTGGTTGCTAAGAACTGGCACATTGCTGTCCTTGCTGACGTTACTGCCTATGCTGAAAAGGCTTTCTCTTTATCTTTCATCTGTAACAAAAGGCCATGGCATATTTAACAGTCCCAGTTAGCCATTAGACACTTCTTTATGCCCCCCCCCCCCCCAGAATCCGTGGGCCCAGCGGCGCGGCTACATAAAGCTAGATTAGTTATAAGAGGTGCAAGGGGGCACTTCTATCACCCAGAATTTAGAATCGGATTCATGGGAAAAACGAAGATAATTTAAGTGGAATTTTCTCATTAGAGGAGTCTTCTCAGTCAAATACAGTGGGTGGAAATGATAGAAATATTTTCAAGGTCATAGGGGTCCAAAAGTAGTTAATGGCTGAAATTCTACCTCTCAACCCCAAGAATAATTTGAAACAAATTATCGACAGAGTAAATAAAGTCATTACACAAACAAACACACTGAAAGAACAATCGATGCGACTTACACATACGTACGATGCACTGGAGACCCATATAGAACGTCTCACACAAACACAAAATCAAATATGTACTAAAAACGCACAACGTCAGGCAGAACTCATTAGACAATCAGAAATACTCGATAACTTTAGTAAACAATTCGATTAACTTGCACTAAACATGGGGAAAACAACACAAACATTTAAAAAACTTAATCAAACAGTCACGGAACAAACACAAACCATAGTAAATTTAGAGCAGGAAGATGATCGCATATACGACGCTATCGCCTAACACAAAAAAGACGTGGAATCGATCATCACCCAAAAATTAAATAATGTGCAAGGCAGAGGAGTTTCCCAATTCAAAGTAGATTTACCCAATTTTAGCGCAGCTGCAAGTGATTGACCAATCAAATTCCTTAAGGCCTTAAAATTTTACATTAAAATAACTTCCATAGAAACCGACACAATTAAATAAGTATTATCGCAAGCATTAAAAGGCCCGGCACTTGATTGGTTTGAGCACACCGAAGAAAGAATAAATTCCATGAATGATTTTGAAACTTTATTTTTAAATAAATATTGGAATGCAATGAAACAAGCTAAAGTTCGTCGAGCGCTCGAATGGAATGCATACGAAGCAACAAATAATATGAGCCGTAGCGAATATGTGTTAAATTTATACAGTTACGTCAAAATGTTATTAGCACCACCAACTGAAGCGGAAGCCGTTTAAAAATTTGCAAATCATTTTGACGAAGTTATACAACATTCTATAATTCTTCGGGGAACTAACAAAATTGACGATCTCATAAAACTTTTAGATTCTATAGATGCAATAGGCGCGTTAAATAGCTAGATTACGATTCGAGAAAATTCATACATAGATTCCGGGAGACAAATAAACTCAAGCCCTACGCGGAATTATAGCAACTTCCAAACCTCCACACCAAACCCACCAAATAGCAATTGGCGTGACCATGGTAACAATACAAGTAACAACACTATAAACCGAAATACAAACTCAGGCCAACAAACCAACAATAACAATAATATTTCAAATTGACCATACGTAGAAAGACCACAAAGTAACTCATATAATCGAGGAACTGATTAAGCTCAGATAAATTTAATTGAAGAAATCACTAATCAGGAAAACGAATAAACGTTGTATCTAAAACCCCAAAAGATTGTGAAGCAGATATCTTACGAGATACAACGGCAGGAGGAGGCATTATAAGGACCAATGAAATAAAACATTGTAGAACTAAACTAAAAAAACCACTGTATAAATATCCAAGGAGAATTCCCAGTAAAGGCACTTGAATATTTGAGACCAATGGTATTCCCAGTAGTATTTACATTTAATACCCAATTTGAAGAGAAAAGGAAGGATGATAATAAGTCGGATACCATTAAAAATGCACACACAAATCAAAGTAAAAATTTTTTTTTAAGTAAATCTGAAAATAAATACGGTGTTCGAAGATTTGAAACAGACATTACTAGAGGAATCGCAAAACGGGAATCTTTCAACCAGTAAAACTTTTGTATGCCCGGTAATAAATTTTGAAATTAAAAGGGTTAAGCTGGAGGCATTAATAGATACGGGAAGTAAATTACCAAGTACATCCGAATACATTCATGAGAAATATAACGACGCACGGAAAATTTTCCTGACTCTTCCGGTAATTAAATTTCCAACATGTAGATTTATTGGTAAGATTTTTCTTGAAGCTAAGAAACAATCCAAGGCTGAAGTAAAAATAAATACTAGTAAAATCGCACTTAGAGCCATCTTATGCGATGGGAATGAAAGAGGAATATACGTTGCAAGTAGATCAATACAGGGGGCAGAGAAAAATTATTCTACCACAGAGGACAAAGTATTAGCAATCGTTTTGATATTACAACAATTTTCTTCGTCTATATTGGATTATAGTTTTAAAACATCATCAATCAAGAGGAATAAAACCGTGGCAGCCATTTCGCTAAACCGACACATCAATAAAAAGGACTGAAAAAGTACCAAGGATTTCAATACATTAAAAATATTAGCAAGAAAACCAAACGATAATATACCTAAGCAATCAAAATTGACATCTAACATACGATCAAACGATGAAAAATGTCACATGACCAAACAAAACATAATAAATGGACAGGAATATGATCGGTATAAACTAGAAGGGACAATCTTGTATAAATTATGTAACCATAGAAAGAAAATTCTTTTGCAAACATGCCTCGCAAAGGAGCTCATTACCTCTGAAAAAAAAAAATTCCTGCTGGTTAGAAGATGAGACATCCAAAAGTAAATGATGTAAATAATAACTAACAAAACTTATTCCTTAAACCTAATTTGTTCAAAGAAAAATTTTTTTTCTTTTCACAAATTAGAGGGAGCAGATGCAAGGGGGCACTTCTGTCTTCTAGAATTAATAATACACGCCTTACATTTATATGTTTATTCTTCTATTTATTATATTTTCTTGTGATAAAAAATCCGTCTAATAGACAATTCAACAGTACACATTTTTTTATACATATATTTCATTTCTATTTGAAACACGAAAATTCAAATTTGAACGCCACGCGCGGGGAATGTGCGTCTAGTACGTTAAGAAAACGCTAGAGCGCGCTCACTTAAAAAAGGGAGAACCTGCTACTCAAAAGGAAAAAACGTTGGCATAAAAAGCACCAGCACGCAATGTAAAAAGTAGTTCTCTTCCAGCGAACCTGGGACGTTGTAATCCGTGGGCACCCAGACCTGGAACTCTCTCGTGCACTGGTACATTACCGCGTCGGGCACAAGGTGAGAGGAGGAGACTGAGTACGAAGGGCAAGAGCTAAAAAGTAAGTTTGTACACCACCTACAGGTAACACTTCCACTAACCGGTTTCTACTTGGACTTTCAGTGCTCGACCGCTTTAAGCATGGAGACGACGCATCCCCAAGTAGTTAAGGCAGTAGGGTTATCGACCACGTTCTTAGGCGAAGTTCCTGGGTCGACGACTTGAGCAGTGCTCACGACACCCAAGGGCCCTGAGAACGACCTAACCATACGTGACTTGGTAGGATAGGTAGTTACCTAACATTAACCTTCCGTGGTTGTAATAAAAATTCGTGCTAGTCTAACCTAACGTGTTTAAGCGGAGACATTAAGAAGGGAAAATTCAAACTGTCATTCATGTAAAATTTTCGATTAAACAAAGGCGGATAAATTTTAAGTAAATTCCCAACTATCAAGTATATTATATATTTCCTTTTTTTATTATTAACGTAAATAATTGCGATGACTCAAATATAATTAGTACATGTAAAAATTGAAGATACAATTTCCTTAGAATCATATGATTTAATAAACATAAGATAATTAAAAATAAATCGATTGTACTTATTTAGGCAAACCTTCCCCTCCACGTAAAAGTGCGAGTTCTATCTATGGTTTAAGATAAAAACTAGAAAATTAGCTGTTAAGATTTGAAATCGTTTATATAAACTTAGAATATTCTCTGTACCCCAAAAAGGGGCAGAAATAAATTAAAAAAGATATTAGATTTAAAAAATTTTGAATAAGTTAAAAAAGTTATTAAACTATTAAATTAATTAAATTATGGGGATTTTTAGAAGAATTCAATAAAGTAATGATAAATAAACAATTGCTGTATATTGTGCAGAAATTAATAAATTATTTAACAGATAGATTTTGAGACTTGATAATAATTCCTTTAAATATTTCATATAATCGGCAATCTAAGCAATTTCGCTCTTTTACACAGGGCAACGAACCCTCCCTCCGACATATAAACACTAACATTGCTTGTGTGTCGGTTCCTAATGTAAGAGTTTTCTCGGTACATATAATATTCTTAGCCGATTGTTACCACCACTAATTAATCGGGGTTATACTCAAAGAAAGGGAAGTCGTGGAGGTTTTCAACAAAATAAAAAAAATTGACAACATATATTCAACTGTAGCAAAAACACAAACTTTTATAATGTTATTGGCCTATTGTTTAGAAAATGATCTTAATATTAATTAAATGAATATGGAATCATCAGCTTTCTGAATAGAAATAAAAAATCTGAAGTGTATGTTAAACAACCTAAAGGTTATAATGATGGAACAGGCAGGGTATGCAGATTAAAAAAGGCATTATATGGTTTGAGAGAGAGCCCTAGAGCGTGGTATTAGTGTTTGGATGCATACTTAAAAAGTTTAAATTTTAAAAGAATCGAGAATGATTACTGTTTGTATAATGTACATAATAGATATAATGATATTTGTGTAATTATCTTAGTGTAGATGATTTATTGGTATTTAATAAAGGTCAAAATGAGATAACCGAAGCTAAAAAAGTATTAACAAACAAATTTTAGATGAAAGACATTGGTGATGTTAATACATTTCTTGGTATAAACGTTGACTTCAATTGTAAAAATGGTATAATGACATTAGATTAGAAAAGATATATAGAATCTTCAGCAGAAAAGTGTGATGTAATAAACACAAAATTATATTAAACTTCAATGAAGCAAAACTCAAAATGTGAGCCCACACGGTCAGCATTTGAATGAAAAATACAGAAATTTGATAAGAGCACTTCTATATATAAACTAAGGAACAAGACCAGTCATTACTTATAGCGTAAACTATTTATGTAGCTTTAAAAACTATTTAAATAAAACTGATTACAAATATGCAGTAAGAATTTTAAAATATTTGTACTTAACAAAAGACATTAAGATAAAGTGTAAAAAAAAATTGTAAGTGTATATCTTGACTTGTTCTGTAAAAGCAGTCTGGGCAGGTGATGCAGTTGATAGAAAATCATCTACTGGTAACGTTATTAAGCTGTTTATTAATGTAATGTATTGAAAATCTAATGAACATGGAAGTATAACAAAATCTTAGACAGTAGCTGAGTACGTAGCGTTATCTGAAACCGTAAGCAAAGTCTTATGGATGATAGAAATATTAAAAGATATAAAGAAGAGGAAGCAGTAAAGTTAAAAGCATCTGCTTAAGAATTTGATTGACCTACCTCTTGTGCTATAATGAAAGCCTCCAGTCGTTTGGACACTGGAGATAGCCAACACGGCGTCTTTAAGGGCCTTTATCCGATTAGCATTTTCAGTCATATAGTGGGTCGAGGGACAGTGTGGTGAATAGTGAAGTGCGATCCTGATTGGCTGCACCATGTTTTAGTCATTTGACTATGTATAGATATTGTTTACAATGTTTAAATATATCCATATATATACAGTGAATTGTCTGTACATAGCGTAATACATAGTCAGTAGTAGTATTGCTATATACAGTAAGATGACTCAAACATGGTGGTTATCCGCCACACTGTCCCTGGATCCACTGTATTCAGTCATAGTTGGCACCACCCTCTGGTTCAGCGCCTTCTGCCTTTCTTTCAGCCAGCCTATTCAGTGTCGCAGGTTCACCCTTTCTTCCGCAGCAGAACTCCTTTTAACTAGAAGTCAATTGTTATTAGTTATCTGTCTTGAGAAAATATAAACGACTTGTATTTAAGTGACAAGTCCATCCTTTTCCCTATAATACTTAAAAGCAATCTTTTTGTCTTTCGTAATTTTCGGCTTACTCAAAATATCTGGACTTGCTGATTTCTCTTTTAGAATTCTCTCGTTATATTTAGAGAAATGTATTTTATCGAAGTTGATATCGTCTGTGTTTCTATCAATTAGAAGTTAAGGCTTTTCAATTCCCTTGTTTTAAATAGTGCCTTCTTTGATTATACCGTCAAGATATCAAGCACGTCCAATTTTTTTGGAATTTTCAAACTTCCAGTATCTTTTGCAGACAGGAATATGATGCCATTAGATTTTCTTATTCTACGTTATAATTTATCTAACTCTAATGGTTCAAAATCATTGTTTGAGATGGTGGCAATCGACTGTCTCTTTTTGACGTATATTACTAAGCCGTTGTCTATTTTTACAGATGAATCCCTCACGAGATCATCTCCACAAACATCCGCAGCAAGCAGGAAAAGTTGTTTCAGGATATTTATTACATACAGGTTTCGAATACATATTATTGGAACAGTTATCTTATATCTGTTGTAGCACAAAAAAACTACAAAAAAATGCAGAGACTTAAACTGTATCGTTTTTTGAGCGATTAAATCAAATAAATCCTTAATTAACCCGTAACTGAATAGAAAAATTACATAGAGTTGCATTTATAAGGAAATGATCTACAAAAAATTTCTAATTTCTTTTAAGAAATGAGTTATTTTAATATTAGCCAATGAATCATACAAATAAATAAATGAGCAATTTTGGTAATTAAATAAGAAAAAAAGATGTTCAGTATGCTTACAAGCGCTTCTGTAGGTATATCTATGTAAGAAAAATAATTGACTGCAATACTGCATGTTTGCATTTCTCTCACTCCTTTTTACAGTCCCTCTTAAAATTATTAAACGTTATTCTTAAATGAAAAAATTTTGTAAGTCCCATATAAATGCTTATAGAGAAATAAAATTAAATAAAAGTTGATAACTGTTTCAATAAAATCTTGGTTTCATATGTCACTAAGGGAAAATATTAAAAATTTATAAAAATAATTATTTGCTTGCTTATTTAAAAAGTAAGACATCAATAATGATAAGGTAAACATTTATTTATAAACAGGAAAGTAGCTATTAAAAATATCTACTGTTGCATTTTGATGAGGCTTGGAAAAAACCATCATATCATATAAAGAAAATAGACTGTGGACGAAAGAATCGGATTTATTTTAAGGAGTATTAGGTGTGGGACATAACATTAAAATTTTAAAATTTTTTCTTTAGATAACTGCTTTGGTTGTAAGGTGTAGTACAGTGATATAAATAAACAGCCGTAGGTTGTGTGGTAACTGTTGTTTGCATTTTTTTAAATATAATAAATTGATTATTAAAATCACCAGTAAGTGCCTTAAGTTGTGTGACAATTGACGATTGCCTTGTTATTAAGTACTTTTTATGAATCAAGAAAGTGACCAGTAAGCACTCGAAGTTGTAAGGTACTTGTCACTTGTGTTATCATTGTATTTATTTTATTTATAATTAAAGTAACCAGTAGGTGATTTGAGTTATGTGTTGATTGTCACTTCCACTATTGTAGTATTAATTTTATTTATAAAGAAGCTGGCCTGTTACTGCCTTGCGTTGTTTTGTATACTTTAAATAATTGATAAAGTGAGCATAAAGAGCTTCAAGTTGTGTGGTAATTGCTGCTTGAGTCTTTATTTTGATCATTTTATGAATTAATGAGAGGACCAGTAGACGCCCAGGATTATGTGCTGATAAGTGTAGCGTTACTATTTTATTTATAATGTAAATAATCAAAGCAAGCAGAAAGTGCCCCTTGTAGTGTTATGTTTAGCGTTTGCATTTCTATTATCTTGATTTTATTTAAAAAAAAAAGTACCCAGAAAACGGCCTAGGTTGTAAAGTAACGGGCAGTTGCGTCATTTTATATATTTTAATAATTATGAAGCAAGTAGTAAGCACCCTGGGATGTGTGGTAACTGACGCTTGTGCCTTTATTTTAAATATTTTCCTATTGATAACGGCGACTAGTAAGCATCATAGGTTGTGTTGTCATTAACGTTTACGTTATTATTTTATTCAGTTAATTAATTAAAAACGGACAGTAAGTGCAAAAGATGTGTGGTAGTTGGTGCTTGTATTGTTATTAAACGTTTTTTATAAATGATAAAAGTGCCCTAGGTTTTGTGCCGTTAGGCACTTAAGTTATTTGATGTATTCTATTAAAACAGAAAGCAACTAGTAAGGACCCTGGATTGCATAGTAATTGTCACTTCCGTTATCATTTTATTCATTTCACTAAAAAATAAGCGACCTGTAAGCGTTTTAGGTTGTATGGTGATTGGTACTAGCGTTATAATTGTATTTAGTGACTCATAAGTAAAGCGATCGGTAATAAACTTGGTCAGTGTGATAATTATTAATTAGTGCTTGAGTTTTCGTTTTTTTTATGTTATTTATATGTTAAGCGACCAGTAAGTATTTTAGGTTGTGTAGTGATTGGTACTTACGTTATTTTTTATATATTCTGTTAATAAATAATAGGACCAGTAAGCACTTCGAAGTGTGTGGTGATTAGCGCTAGCATTATTGAACATACTTTTTCAATCAAAAAAGGGACTAGTGAGAGCTTCAGGATGTGTAATAATTGGCTTATGTATTTTTACTTAAGTGCCCTAGAATTTGTGTCAAGAAGCAAATGATTTATTATGTGACTGACTCTGTGCAAGTAGTTTTAAGTACGGTAAAGATTATTAGTAAGCAAACATAGTCTAGAACATAGGTNTCAAGAAGCAAATGATTTATTATGTGACTGACTCTGTGCAAGTAGTTTTAAGTACGGTAAAGATTATTAGTAAGCAAACATAGTCTAGAACATAGGTCGTAAGGAGCTAGGAGCGCATGTCAAGAGATCACCAGCAGTTACCCGTCTGCTTACTATATATGGTATGATTACCAGAGAAAATTTACGCTGACTGACTTGCACACGCACACCATACTCATTCATTTAAGTATGTAACAATTTTTTCTAATAATCAATAAAGTGACCAGTAAGCGCTACGGGTTTCGTAGTAATTGTAACTTGCATTACTATCTTATAAATTTAACTGATAAATAGAGCAACCCGTTAGCGCCTTGGGTTGTGTTGTAATACGTGCTTGCATTACGGTTTAATTTTTTTCTTAATGACTAAGCAATTACTTAGCACTTTAGGTGGCATGGTAATTGGTGCCTGCTTATATATTTTTAATATTTCATTAATAATGAAAGAGACTACTTTTAACTTTAAGTTGTGTGGTGATTGGAGCTTGCGTTATTGTTTTATTTATTTTATCAATAAATAAAATAATTTCTCAGGATCCTAGGCTGTGTGGTAATAAGTGCTTGCGTTATAATCTTACTAATATATACAGCAAAGTCGCTTAAATCGTTGTAATCACTAACCGCAAAAACTTCTGAACCGATTGTGCTGAAATTTTGCACACTGATTCATCATACTTCCTAGATGGTTTTAGTATAGTTTTTATCTTAAAAAATTTAATAACAATAGCAATAAATGAGCTTAAAGTTTTGC